>VXAD01011634.1:363514-434513 GCA_013399195.1 Dicrurus megarhynchus | reverse complement strand
AAAAAAAAAAAAAGTATGTATGAGAAATTATAGTGTTGCACAGAGACCCAAAATCATTAAGAGCCTTTTTTGAAGCTTTGTGTGCTAAATCTTACAGCAGGGAATCATGGGCATCCACTTCTTAACGGAACACTTATTAAATTACTTGAGGGAAGAATGGCTCAGAGAAGCATCAATGGGAGGCAGAAGCTGCCTTTTCCTTGCTGCTTGTCTCTGCAGTAGCTCCTTCTGATGTACAAGTTAATGTACTACAGCATTTCAAAAATATACAGAATGTGTAAATGTGCAAAGGGAACGTGGAATACACAGAATATACACATAGAATATGTACATGGAACATAATTTTTTCATCAACGACAACAAAAAAAAAGAAGAAAACTGGAATATATGAGACCTATGAGCAGGAGCATACATTAATACAACTGGCAGCCTAAAGACCAATAGAATTGTCCTGAAAGAGCTGCATAATTCTTCTTGCTTAGTAAAAGAAATGAACATACTTCTTTTCAAATTGGCTCTTTTAGCACAAACATACTAAAACAATAAGAATGTCAATTTACTGTGCAAGTACGTAATTTCTTTTCACCAACTACAGTACAATGGGATAATGAGTTAAATGAGTTAAATTATCGTCTGATAAGACAGGTAGGGTTCTTTGTAAATCTTAAATATATTCAATGTGCCCGTGGAATACTTCTTAAAGGACTTTTTAATTGAATTTTAACTCACAGCAAAAAAAGTGTGAACCTTTGAATACTAAAGGGAAATGGGTGAGTAAAAAAATAAATTGCACTAGACAGCTAAACTGGGGTTGGGATGACTGAAAGTAGACATATGCCTGTGAGCGAATCACACTAACTCTTCTTATGGTTAATTGAGAGAAATTGGCACTTCCAAAGGAAGATTGATATCATCCTGAAATAAGGATTTGAACAAGGTCAAATGAACCACCTTTTGAGCTGATTTTATTCGCTCATTGATTTTAAAGGGAGCCTAAGGTGATTATGTGTAGACTCAGATGACTAAAATTTAAATGTCCAACAACTAGAGAGACAAAGCTCAAATTTTCACAATTATTTCAGAGAATGTATACATGCTGTACTAAACTTTTAAAAAATATGCACAATATTTTTAATGTCTGTTGTGATAACTGCTCTGGAGAAATAAAGTAAATTCAATTCTGAATAGTTCATAAAGGCAACTTAAAATATTAACAAACAGTGAACAAAAATTGTCAGACTGACAGGAAAAAGGAGAGAAGTTGTTTTACAAACAGTGTACAAGGCATTTAGAATCTGAATTACATTTACAGATTCTTCTGAGGGTGAACTTAGGAAGACTGTTATACTGAGATACATACATAGATAAATAAATATTATGTATATACATATATAATTAAATATGTGGTTAGATGGGGAACAGATATCCACTATTTTTAGGTAAAAAATTATGACATCAGAGATGCTTTGAATAAATCATGAAACTATTCTTAAGTAGAACATGAACTCTAACAATAATAAATACGTGCATCATATTTGAGACACTGTATTTTTTCATACAAAAATTACAGCACATTGATCTTTAAATTCCCTTTCTTCATTTAAATGAATGCAGCAGTGAGCATCAGATGCCTTCCCACGGTAATACAAGGAGCATGAGCAGAGCAAGGATGCACTTCACCCATGCTCTGCATGTTCTCCCACCCTGAATTCTTGGTACAATTTAGAATTCATATTTATTCAATAGTTGCCAGTTGAGGCTTCAGATCTATTCAAATCACTTACTTCTTTGAACCTGCACCTGCAATTTAGTCTAAGACCTTAAGCCTGAAATTATTCATACCATGCCAATAAAATTAGTCATCTGCACACATTTTTTTTCAATGAAAAGGCACACAAAAGAATATAAACTTGGAAGCAGGAAGACATTAGGAGATTATTTTTCTGTGTTCAGTAGAAATTACACTTTGAAATTACATCCAGAAGAACACAATATACATAAAAGTTATTTAAAAATAATGAAATTTAAAGATATCATTCAAATTAGCTATATTTTCCAAATTTCATGAGCTTAATTTGAATTAATCTGCCTTCAAATGGACCCTAAATTTGCATTAAAATCAAACTAAGGCCTAAAAACATACCCCTAAATATTTAAGAAAAAATATGTTACAGGTCATAACTAAATAAAAAAAAAAAGGTAAGCATAGGTCAGTTTTATAGGCTATAAAGCACAGTGAGTCTTTACAATTTCTCTAATAAAAAATAAATAAGCAGATTTATCTGGACAAAACCATTCAAAAGAGGAGTTACAGTAAAGGCAAATGATAGATTGCTGAAATTAAGCCTATTTAAACAAAGTTGAAAAACTTCCTTTTATTCAGTGTCCTTATGTACTCTCATTAGAAAGCAAGACATTGATCCTTGTAGACTTTAGCGTTAATTACATTGTGATAGCTCAGATGTTTCATCTAGATTTGTTCAGACAATTTGATACTTCAGGACTGAGGGGAACAGAGAAGGAAGGACAGATACAGGAGAGCATAGACTTCTAAACACACTTTAAGTGTCTGTGGTAGGATTTGGTTCAGTATAAAGGCAACCAAATAGAAATGTTTATATGTAATCACCTATTATCTGTGCAAAGCACGTGTGAGTCTACACAAGACTGGCAGATACAGCTCAACATGTATGTGTCTTGTTGGAGGACATTTCAAATGGAAATTTATGCTTTTGAATTGACAACTGAATTGCACTTTGAATCAAGAGTCGCTCATGTCCTGGAATGGATATTCAGCTGTTCTCCATCAAAGATATGATTCAGTCTCCTAAAATAAGCATTTGGTTCTGCTGGGTTTGGCTGAGGTAGAGTTAATTTTCTTCAAGTGCCTGGTATGGGGCTGTGTTTTGGATTTGTGCTGAACACAGGGTTGATAATACAGGAATGTTTTTGTCATTGCTGAGCAGGGCTTGCACAGAGCCAAGGCCTGTTCTGCTTTTCATACTGCCACATTGGTGAGGAAGCTGGGGATGCAGGGGAGTTTGGGACACACAGCCAGGACAGGTGACCCAAAAATACAGAAGGAAAATTGCAGACCATATGATGACATGCTCAGAATAGAAAGCTGGGGGAAGAAGGAAGGAGGGGGGATGTTTGGTGTGATGGCGTTTGTCTTCTCAAGTCACTGTTATGTGTGATGGGACCTGGCTCTCCTGGAAGTGGATGAAAACCTGCCTGATCATGGGGAGCAGTGAATTAACTGCTTGTTTTCCTTTGTGTGTGTGTGTGTTGCTTTTGCTTTCCCCATAAACTGTCCTTATCTTAGCCCCAAAGTTTTCTGGTTTACACTTCCACTTGTCTCCCTGTTCCTGATGGTGGGGGAGTGAGAGGGTGGCTGTGTGGTACTTGGTTGTTGGCTTGGGTGAAACCACAACATTGGTGTACTTTTAGTTGGTCTTGGACAACCAATGTAATTTTCTACTTTATATTCCTAGAGGCTTTTGGTCTCCTGTGAACTCCGTTACATCTGTAAGTGCTATGTGAGTATCCTGGAAAACTCACGACATCATAGGAAGTACTAAATAATTCCTTTAGCACATACTAATTACTCTTCAATAGTCTGCTTTATAAGAAGATTAATTATTTTCTAAGCCCCATTCAGTGTACTAATGACACCTCCATTGCTGAGAGTGGGAGACACGTAGTACACCTATGTGCAGACACACAAAGCTGAGCTTCTTAATCTGCAGCTGAATCCCACATGAGACAGTTCTAATAAAATATGAATTCTTAATCTTTTAAGGATGGTTTCTTAAAAGCATGCATGCAGGAGCAGTCTCAGAAGACATTAAATCTTACAAGATAAAGAGAAGAAAATTTTGAAACACGTTATGGCACTGTTGATAGGACTCCAGCAAAGAGTTTGTACTTAAGTCATTTTCTATCAAAGCTTCCCAGATAGCCTTTGAAAGTAACTTTTTCTTTACATCCTAGTACAACAAATTAATTTTTATTTCAATACCTTATCGTGACTTTCTGAGAATAACTGTCAAAAATTGAGGGAACACAAAACTTCAGTATAAATGTGTGGGAAAAGATATGGTAACACATGGACTTAACAATACCTGAAATAAAAGTCTACCCCTATTGTTGCATGACTTTTTTTTTTCCCTTCTTTTCAATGAAGAAAGTATCCAAGGAAAATAACTGCATTTTAACTGTGCAAATATAAGAATGTTTTAGAGAGCAGTTTGGGGAAAACAGTTGTCCATTCCAAGACATTCTCAAACCTGTCAAAAATATTTTCAGAGATTTCTACTGAGGAAGTTAAATAAGCCACAAAACAATATTTCAAATTTTTTTTATATTTTATTTTTTTACCGTGGAATGGTTGTTTTCTGCACAGTATGGTTTAGAAGTTTCATAGAAATAACCTGAGCAACATAAAATATGGTTCTAGTAATTACTTGCTGAAGAGATAAAGGTATTGAGTCTGCATTCCATTTTCTCTCTATAAATCACATAAACTTTCTATTTGATGGGATTACTTGAGGTTCTTTACATTAAGCAAGAAAATTTTAAGGTTAATATTATATTATCTATGAATTAATTTGGTTTAATAGATTTGTGAAGACATTTACCATGTTTTTATAACTTTCCCTCCCTCCCAATTTAACTCGGTGGCAACTGGTTATCCTCAGGAAAAGGGAAAATATGTTATTGTTTTATTGCTGTTTTTACTAAAACAAGATTAGCTATCAATTAAATTGAGAGAAATACACAAAGATGCTGTAAACCCTTCTTCTGAATAAATACTTATATGGGCAATCCCCAAACCAATTTGTGTGTACAAGGCCATCTAAGTGAATGCCAAGGACAGCATACAATTTATTTTCCAATTAAATGGTACAGACATATTTGTGAAATATACCTTTTTAATGTGTACAATGAAAATTTTACTTTGCAGATTTATTAATAGTATAAATGGTTTATAATTATACTTTCCATTATTCTAAACACTTTAATACCATTAAGTTAAAAAAGACTGCATTAGAATCACAAGAGCTGTAAAGGTTTAGGAGAAGGAAGCATCCAAAGGATAAACACTGACACTTTGAAAATGAAATTAATTCCATTATAACCAACTGTTTAAGATAAGTAAGATGAGTTCTTCCCCAGCTTCATGTCTTTATTAGATTTGAAGAGATCACTAGCATAGACCAATTTTCTGTCTTGCAGTTTGCTAAAGTTAGTGTAATGAATCTCAGCCTCCAGGTAGAAAATATAAGATTCTTTTTCAGAAGTTTGAGAAAGTATAAAAAGCATTCCAAAGTATTAGTCCTTGCACTCTGTAGCAGACATTCCTTTTGCTCTTTTTCACAAAAACACTCCCTCATTTGTCCCGACTTAAAAGTAAATTTGAGTTCTGGACCTGAAGGACAATAGAAAACTTCAAAGAAAGATGAGTCTCTTTAGAAATGAGATTGAGGAGTATATTACTTGACTGAGGCAAGTTCCTCACTGAAGTCTTTCCCTCACTTTGTACTGAGTCTTTCTAAAGCACTGTCATTCCTACCATTTAATATATTTCAACTGACAGCTTATAAAAGGATTGTTGCCTACCTAGTACTTAAATAATGCATTAAAGACATCTTTTCTGTAATAGTGAAAAATGTTTGAACTTTGCCTGATTGCCCTTTTTCAAAATGTGTGTTCTTCACAGTTTGGAAATGCTCAAACTATATAGTCCTTTCTTTTTAATATGTGCAACTGTCACAGTTGCAATAAAATTGACTGGTTTAGTGGTTACCCAGTGAGTTTAGCTATTTCTAGGCTTGTATTACAACATAATTTCTTCTAACTGAAATCTGTTTTTCTAAATTTATCTTGAATTTAATCACTAACTTTCAAATTTTTTGAGTATAAGGCGTAAGTTGTCTAGGGTGATAGAAGGTCTTTTTTTCATGTTTTCACATTGTCATCTTGAAAGGCCTGGTTACAAAGGCACAAAATGAAACAGGACTGTCTATTCTTCCCAATTGGTTAAACTAGTCTGAAAGGTAAACAAGGACAATAAAAAAACCCCAGGTGTCAGAGGAACTGACCAAACACTGGCACCCGGATTATTCTTTTAAGAATAGAAAAAAATTACAATATCAATCTTGCAGTCATGCAATATTGATATTGTAATTTGTCTGATTAGCTAGGTTCAGAAATTTACCATTTTTGTGGTATAGGGACAACACAGACAGAGAAAGTCTTTGGCCCACGAAGTTGAGCATTCTTTGTATGTGAGGCCCACTGTCAGCATATCCATATTTGATTTTGGCAATGTGGATCCTAAATACTCAGAGCATTGATATTTTCTAGGCCTCAGACTGCCTTGCCTTTCTCTACCCTTCCCTTATCATGGTCCTGAATTGCAACACTCCTGCACGGGAGCAAGATGATTGTCCATACACTGCTCTGTCTCCCTCCTGCACCAGAAATTTGTTGGCCCTTCCATTTTTCCATAAGACAATTACAGCAAGTCTAGGTTGTCCCAGGACAGCAAAACTGCTCCTGGGGTCAGAAAACATGGCACATTTACGTACTTTCCCAAGCAAGCTTTGTCCTCCTCTCTTCCAGACTAATCTGGTATCTGCTGGCTTACCTTCTCCTCGGCCTGATTGTCTTACATGTCCATGCCATGTGTAAATTCAATCTCCCCGGAAGGCACAGGCACCCTAAACATTCTTAGGACTAGGATATATATACATCCAGTGACTGAAGGGCAGAAGCACAGAGCAGACATTTTAGTAAGGTGGTTGGGACACCTTTTTGTTACAAAAAATTTTTCAGCCCCATTGCTTAACCTTATTTAAAAAAAAATAGACCAAGAACCACTGAGTAAGCAAAGCTCCCTGTTCCTTAAATACTTCTTATAGACTATAATTAGAATGGAAATCTTCATTTTCATTTTCTTTTCCTGGACACGTCTTGTTAAATAAGTATACATTGTAGAAGTTAATTATAAAATTACCAAATTTAGTTACCCCAAATTTCATTGTAAAAATCTGTGCTGAGCTGAAGTTTCATAACTGGCTGAGCCATTTTAAGAATCCATGATTGCCAAAGAAAGTATGTTGCACTCTCTTTTTCTCCTTCCCATCGCACTTCTCTCTTCCTCCTTTTCTATTCTTACCTCTCTTTCTTTGCTCCCAGGAGCACTTTGCTGGGTATTCTTAGGGTTGTCTCAGATTATTAAACCCATCAGTTCTTCAAACCCCATAGAGGAAATACACATTAGTAAACTGAAGCAAGCTAGGGTTTGTGCAGCCAAGCCAGCATGATTTGTCAACTTCCACATTATTGAACACTTTTACTAGCCAAAAAAAAAGTGGTTCATCCAAGTCATTTTATGAAATGGTCCCTGCCTAATCGTCCTTACTAATTCCCAAATTAGACCTGGGAAATGCTTGTATAGTTCTAATTCACATCGCCCAAACCCAGGGATCTCTCTAACAAATTAACAGTATAGGCATGCCAATTTCTCATTTTGTGCAATTTACTGTTGCAGGTATATTCCATTTATTCCTTGTCTGTCTGATTGCAGAGTTCAGTAGCTTGGCCAATATCTAACAGAGAGTCAAGTAAGCACCAATGTGCTGAATGAAGATTAGTTTTGACAAACAGCAAAATGTTAACTGATTCAGAAGACATCTGAATGATGTCCCTTGAAGATGTGTATTTTGCAATTGTTTTCCTAAATCTGTTACCTTAAGCTTTATCTATTACAATGTAAGTCTTAATGTATGGAGGCTATATGACGTTGCCTGTAATGGACGTTTGCTGGGTCTTTATACTGTAGCTCTATATTGCCTAAAAAGCTTTTCAAACTCCTTCTAATTCTGAAAACACAATTAGATTTGATTATTTTCATGGATATTCCTCAAAACCACATGGTTTCAAACACATCATTGGGAGCTCTGTGGCTGATTCTCTGCTTCTGTCCAAAAGTAACCCAGAATTATTGTCTGACCAGTCAAAACTTAGCTAATGTTTGTTTGACCAGTTTTTGGAGAAGACTGAAGTCTTGCCTTTGAAACCCATGAAGGAGCTGAAAAAATAATTTTTCTTTGGAATAATTATTTTAATGTTGCTAGAATAGCTCTGTATCATATAGCAAATGTGTATAAAAATTGTTATTACAGACCTGGGGAGAAGTTTATAATTTTAAACTATACAAATGACTAGAATATAATCTTTTTCTTTGAGGAAAATATTTCATCGTAAAGATCACAAAGCGATCTTTGCATGAAGTGAAGAGATTTATTGACTGCAAGATGGCCAACATCACCTAAGGTAGAAAGCTAAATATATTTTTTTCTCTTCTGAAGTAAAATGTTATTACAAAACCAGCTGCTTTCTAGATTTATAATGTAGAACCATGGATATATTAAAAAAGTAAACCCAAACCAAAACAAAACCCAAACAACAAAACCTAACAACAAAAAACCCCAACAACAAAACACCTCACAACAAACAGAAAACAACTATGCCCTAAGCCCAGCATAATTACGTTTATAATTGGAAACATTTTCTAGAGGTTAAACTCAGCTCTTAAATTAAGTTCTACTTCATTTTGAATATTTTATTCTAATTGGACATGGCTTTTTGCCTGATCCTTTGATACTTTTTAAGTGTGAAAAATACTATAAATTCAGATATGCAGAAGTGGATTGTTTATATTCTGTAATTGCCACTTATAGTTGAAAAACTCAGTAAAATTAATTTTAGCTTTGGAAATACTTGAAGGTGTTGGCATTCATTATTCATCAAATGTAGGAAAATGACACAAGAAATCCTGAATAATTTTATAGAACCTACACTTGAAAGCAGCATGTTTGGATACAAACTGACAAGGGTGAAGAAAAGCCAGAAATAAACTTTGTGCATTAAGTCTGTTTATGCTGGTTTGTATGATGTCTTGAAGCATTATTAAGGAATCATGTAAATGGATTTCAAATAGTCAGTGATTAAGAAAAATAGAAAAGGAATCACTAAAATTTGAATGGATACGATTCATTTTCCTTAACAGCCACCTGAAAGTGAAATGGTGTGTTCAGCTCTTTATCTAGATTCCCTCAAGATAGTTGCAATAAATGGTGGCTTTCAAATGACAGTTTAACAATGTATCCTGCCCTAAAAAATCTGTCAATGAGCTTTGAGATGAAATACCTTAAGGAGGTGCTGACTTCACTCTACTGGCTGTAGAGGAAACCTTATCTACTGGGTGACATTATAACTGATATATTTGTATCAATAAGGTAGGATTCTTCTACTAAACTTTACAATACAAATGCCCAAATCTCAACTACTCATCCTAGAGTTTTATTACTCATGAAGATAGAGAAACACTTCCGGAGTTCTTTCATCTAACCTATTTTAATAGTTTACCTTAGATTTAAAAAAAATAATCAGTTGTTTATGCACTAAATAGTAGGCACTCTCAGAAATGCTTCTTTGTCTTCCTTGTCAATAAAAGAAGAGAAATGGCAAGTTAAATATAGGCATTCACACTTTTGAAAGCTAATTTTTTCCTCTTTAGTTCCTCTAAAGGTTTTCCAGCAGAAGCATTTTGATGGGTATGTTGTAAATTTTATATTCATCAAACAGAAATATCACTACGATTCATCTTTAAAAAAAACCTTGTCACCCACAGAGGACATATCTGAATTTATCCAATCCAACTTCTTTCTGATACAAAAGGAAAATTCTCTAGGATTTGGATCTGGCAAGAGAAAAGACAGAGCTCTGCTCATTGTTAAGATAAAATTTTTAAGAAGCCATTGTTTATTACAGCTAAAATTGTACCAATATCTGTGTAGTGTCTCTCTACATTTTCATGGGATCTGATGTAGGAAATTAGCAAATGCACTTCTTAATTATATGTAGTCACGATTACCTAGTCAGAATTAGGAATATGGAATTTCTCAACCAGAAGACATCTAACACCAGAATACGTACAAGAAAAGAGATACTTTTCTGAGTGGGCCTCTAGAAGAATGTTTCATCAGCTTTGTGTTTTATTCAGAGCTCTAAAAACTTATGATAGCAGGTGGAAATCAGATGGCTAAATTTGTTATCACCCTAACCATCTTTGTCATTCACTCACAGATGTTACTGCTCAAACATACAGATGTCTGAGTTATTTGTGCAACAGGTCTTGCATTGCTAAAGTTTTCAGTCTCTTAGGTATAAAGTAGGGTTATTTCAATTCAGTACATTAAGTTAAACTTATTTCTTTTTGCCATGCTGGTTTAGGAACTTTCTTCCAAAGCATCAGGCATTCTGCTCAGTGGCAGCATCTACCAGGAGGACAATGTGGGAGACTGTCTGGTGGCTGTAGCTGCTTCAGCTGTCTGATTTTAATCCTCCGTCATATGTCTGCTGGAGTCTTTAGTGAGATAAAGCACTGCCAAGGATTAGACAGGCTATTAGTGAAATAGATCTTAATTAAGAATATTGATTTATTGTGAATTTAGGCCTATAGCTTTTTTTCCTATTCCACCTTGAAAGTACAAGGACAAAATATTTCTCAGGGGGAATGTTAGCTGACTTAGATAACACAAAAAACAAGTACTATTGTTATTTAACATCCACATAAAGTTACTACTGGTTTCTACTCAGCACCTCATCTTAAATTGCACTAAATTACTAGATGAATTACAAGATATTAAGTTCCCTGAATAGATTTTCTAAGTTAAGAAATCATTCCTATAAGCTAAATATATTTAATGTTTATATTAAAACTACTGAAATTGAAGCTCCACAGAATGTCAGGTTCACTGTCCCATACACTGTCCTACTACAAGAAGCTTCTAATCTATGTATCAAATTCAGGATGAGAAAAAGCTAAAAGTGGTGAGAGCTGGCAAGAAAAATGTGGCAAACACTTCTTTCCAAGTTCATACGCCAAATCTGTCTTACAGATTACCCAACTGAACAAATTCAAAATTATATAATCAAATATCCATTGACCATCCAAAAACTTTATGATGGCTGAGGAAAATTATGTAAAGACTATATACCATTTCTTCTCTATCCAACCCAGACATACTTAATTCCTACAAAAACCCTACTCTTATTTCTAGAGATGCATCATTTCTGTAAAAATTCTTCTGCAGAAATTGTATGCAAAATGCATTTCTATGAGGAACTTTTGGCATAGAAAAAATGTCTGGTTTGGTGTTATGGAATTATGAATATACCTAATACAACATAAACCTATATGGGGAAACAGCCCTTTGATATTCTCTGTATATAATAAACACTGTCTCATGAAGAAAAAGGAGGAAGTTTTTGTATAGCATGCAATATTACCTGCTGTTATGCAGTTTGCCACAGAGACTGGAAATTTTATTAGGAAAAATGCGGTCAAGGACTATGTTATTTATTTGTTAAAGATGATTAAAACTAGGAAAGAGTTGTATAAGATGAATTGGTAATAGCCTACTGTGTTCATAGTATTAGAAACGTGATTTCCAATAGCCGTACTTGAATGTGCATGGTTTCTGATTCTAATGAATTTGCAGTTCACTGAGGAAATGTGAGCAAAGGTTTTATTTTACAAATATTTCTCCAAGACTTTTTAAAATTTGATATATAGTTAAGACAGGTCACTATGGACTTTTTTGTATGACTTTTGAACATTGAAAAATAACATTGTGATGTTTCTCCATAATACAGTTAACTTTGCCTGTTGGGTAGAACTACTTTGGCAAAAATTCATATTTGCACAGTTTGGTAAGCACATTTTGACAGCCATGTTACAGTCACAGATGAATACAGTTTGCTTGCTTTTAATTTGAGCAATATAGAATTTATCTTCATATGTCCTGTCCTGAAGGGTTATCAGTTATTTTATGCATGCCACAACAGTTCTGCTATATTAACTTGCTCTTTATCAGATTTATCCTCTAGTTCAATCATCTCTAATCAGCCATGTGAACCCACACATGAAGGTAGCTGTATGGATGACTAAGGACACAAAGCATACCCATCATATAACTAGAACCGAAGGCAAGAGTTTCCGAGACCATTTCACACAGGGAAAATTGTAACAGCTTCTGCTTCTCCCACTGCACTATGGGATTAGGCTGCTTTGTACCACAGAGGGGACCAGGTCACCTATTAGTCATTGCACAACCTCATTAACGGCACAGTGCAGCTCTGAAACACCTAATTTTGACCCTTGTTTGGTGAGCAACATGGGGCTCAAAATCCATAGACTGGTGTCTTCCATAAACAAGCATTCATAAACAAGCATAATAAAAGTCCATTTTGTCTATTTGTTTTATTAAAAAAAGGTGAAATACAACTGGAAGGAAACTTAGCAAGCGAGGAAATTGACTCAGAACAAGAGACAATGATTTTTCTAGGCCCAAAGTATTTTTCAGATATTTTCCATATATACAGAGAGCTGAATTCCTTCTGATGGACTCAGGAAGTACAGAAGAAATGCTATAAACAACGGGAGATGAGTGATTTTCTCCCTAAGACACACCTTCAAGCCATGTGCAATTACCCTTGCACATGTAGCTACAAGATGCAGGAAATATGTCATTGCATTACATCATCTATCATATCTGTAGTTTATAGTGTTGGTTTCCAGACATCCAGACTCTCACTTAAAGTTCTATGGAATGAGCCAAAACCATACAGACTTGTTTTTTAGGAAGGAGCCCTAACAGTACGAAAATTATCCTTCTCAATGAGCCAGAACAAACCCAACTCATCAAACATAATTTTGATAATGAACATCACCATTTTACATTCAAATAGTCCCAAAATGGTGGCAATTTATTAATGTCAGATTAAAGGGCTCAATTCATTATTCCCTTTCAGTAAAGAGGCAGTTAATGAGTGATGCATGCACATGGACAAGCTTCTAATTAGAGCTTCTCTATGTGTTGAAAGCTTGGTGCTGGGATACTGAGTGGCTGCCAGCAGACTATTGACTTTTTTCCCTCTTTGCTGAACATGCCTATTTATACAGCTTATTGCTAATGAGATGCTAATTGAGTCTGCCATATCTAAATAAAAAACCCTTGAGTTTATTGCTGAATCCGCTAAATGGAGCTCCATTTCAGAATATTCTCCCCTGATTCATTTTCCTCTGCACTCTCTGTGCTTGATTGAAAAATAATTTTGAACACTAGGAACAGGATGTCAGTTAAAAAAACCCAAAACAAACAACACTACATTATTTCTAATATTAGTTTAGAAGAGAACCTAGTAAACTTATGCCTGGGTATTTACATTTAGTTTTACTAAAAACAATGCCAAAATGCACTGAAGTGTGTGGTGAATACTGTGCAAAAACATATAAATGTAAGTTTCAATGCCCTGGAGATATTCCAATATAATCATTTTGCATGGAATGCAAGCAGCCTAAATGATCATCACAAAAACAAGAAGGCACATTAAGAGAAGTAGAATGAAGGCAAAGATTAGAGCAGTTAAATCACTTGGTTAGCTAGTTAAGGTTTGCACAGGAATGAAAGCAATCTAACGTGAAGATAAAGCATGGCTTTTATAATCTTTAGCTTATTATTCAGTATATTCAGTTGAGTGCATTCTACACTCTTCTTCTGTATAAAGTTTTATACTTTTAGGAAAAATTTCGGAAACATTTTTAGCACTGATTTTGAAAAAAAAATCCTATAAAAATGTTTTATGCTTTTCAGGTATCATAGAATGGCTGAAAAATTAATGAACAATGCTTTTGGGATAAAGTCCTTTCTAGGCATGCCATCTAAAACAAGACTGCAAAACCCTTCATTGCATCATTCATCATATTTTTTTTTGTAGTGACAGCAGTTCACTGTGATTTGTCTCGTGATTTTTTTTTTTAATGTTTTTCCATGGTTTGTGACTTCTCCTAGGCTATGTGAATAAAGTCTAATCACAAAGACTTGGCAAGGAGCAGAGGACAGTGTCAGGTGAAAAGACTATAGTGACCTAATAAGGAGCACACTGGATAAGCTCCTCCAAAAACAAACATTGGAAGAGATAGATCACTGCCCCTGCTGCGAAAGACACTAAGATGCATCAAAAAGAGATTGTCTCTGGAAAGCCACCAAATCTAAAGGAGCTATTGCCTAAAGAGTTTTAGAACTTATCTTGGAGTGCAGAGGGAAGAGAACATGCAGACTATGTAAAACTAATGAGCTGTCTTAAGGGAACTGGTGGAACATGTGAAATGTTTAGGGGAAAGAGATTGGTCAGTATACTCATCTGGAAAGCTCTGCACCTGTTCACTGCCGTCTATTTTATACTTTTATTAAATCCTTTTTCTATCTTGGGGTTGGCTGCATTTCCTGTCTGAGGCTCTGTGTACATGCTAGAGAACTCACAGACAAATAGCCTGAGTCCTAGGAGGAGAGTTTTATTTAACAAGCTCCTGGAGTGGAAAGTTGATGCATGATGGCCCAGCTTTGGATGACAGCAGCTAGGGGAGACCAGGGTCTGGGAGCCAGCAACTGACTCAACCATATAAACCTCACTATGGGAAAAAGTTCATGTGTGCATGTATGTGTATATATATACATATATAAATGTGTGTGTGTGTCTGTGTGTGTGTGTGTGTGTGTGTACAGGGTCACAAATGCCCCTAGCAAGCTTTAACCCTGCTCTGAAGGAGGGAAGGAACAGAATCAAGCCACTGGTGTTGTTCACTGTATTTCTGTGTGTGTGGCAGCACAGGCATGGCTCCGTGTGCTGTGTGTAGTGTGTGTGCCTGTGGAGGGGATATGCTCATCCTCACTGCTGGCTGGAGCCGAGAGCATGAAAATGCAGCATCCCTGAAACTGTGGGGCTGTGAGAAGAGAAAAGAGCCTGGGGCCAAATTTATCTGTCTCAAAATATTGTGCTAGAAATCTCAGTCTCCAAGCCAGATAAGCTAGAGAGCCTTCATCACTGGAGATGTTTAGATTAGAGAAATAATCTGTCAAGAATGGTATAGATGCAATTGATCTTACTTGGGGCAGACTGGACAAGCTAAATGAGGTCACTTCCAGCCTTATGATCTCATTAATCTCCATCATTTGGACCATTATTCACAGTCTTGAAAATAAAAACAACCATTGACAGAGCTGAACTTGTTCTGTCTAAAAACAAGGAGACTAAAGGGTGAGAGTGTCCTGGAGGAGACTCCAAAGCTGAGCTGCAGTTATGTGAAAGGCAGTTACGGACCAGAGTGTCACTCTTGTCAGCAAATAAATGCTGACAAGAATAAAAGGAATGAGAACAAACTGTGGATGGGATCGTTCAGATTAGATATTTATGAAAATATTCAGCATTAGAAAATCAATGCTGCACTGCAGCAGGATTGCCAGAGCAATTGAAGAAAACTTTCATCTTTTGAGTGGTATTTAAAGCTCAATAGGATAAATTTGCAGATGCCCTGATCTATTATTGTCAATGGTCCTGCTTCAAGTGGGAGCTGAACTGTGTGACCTGCAGCAATCCCTTACAACCAGCAGTTCTATGATTCCGTGACCTCTGTGACAGCTGCTTTGAATGACACTGTTTGAGCAGGTCATGTTCCAGCAGTTTGTTAGCAGGATGGACACAGCCTGTCATGATGTAGCTGGGTAACTGTGTGAGTGTGACTGGAGTTTTAGTATTTCTGTGTCATCAGTGCTGCACTTCTCTGTTTCATCTTGAAGACAACCCCTTTCATAGCACTAAAAAATGGCATGATACTACTTCACAGCTGTTATATCTGAATCAGCAGTGTTGAGTTTTCCTTAGGATACTATCATCAAAGGGAACAGCCTATACAGGGGACTACCCATGCCTTGTAACAAATGATCAACTTAATATTTTCTATTGAAATGATGCTTTTCATAGGACTTATAACAAATGCGGTTGAGCAAAGGAAGTCCATGGCAAGTCAAAGCAGTTTAATACAAGGACAAAATGCCAGTAAAGAGTCTTCAGGTATTGAAATTAAATAAATTTTTTTTTTTATAAATCATCTTCCTCCACTGCTTATGACCTTCGTCAGATAACATGCAGATATGTATAATGAAACAAGCTCCCTTTACAGACAATAGAGAGACATAAGCACTGTGAGGGTCTCATTTACTCACCCTAAATTTAATATTTAAAAAGAGAGAAAGGAATTGTATCCATTATTTTCATTTTCCATGAAGGGTCACTAAGGCAAGTAGCTTAGATGCATTTGTTCTTATTGTAGGTGTCTCTGTATGCCTAGATGCAAGATGAAGTAGAAGCCTTTGAAGCATTACAAGGCAGACAAAAGTAGCATAGTGTGTACAATAAAAATAAACTTATGTTGGGCCTCAGAATCCTGCTCTCTTAAGAACTGAGCTAGTGAAAAAACCTTCCTGGCAGTTTTCCCCACTCTTTTATAGCTAAGAGGTACTAGAAAAGTTCCACGGAGGGTTTTCGTTACTCACTGGTGCTCCTGGGTTTCCTAATCCACGATACATGAAGCTTTCTTTAGCTGATGATGAGAGTTAAAAATTGGTAGGGATTTCCCCAGACATTTTTTTTCCTGGTCTGGGGATATTTTTGGACAGCACAATGGTACAATTCCACTATTTCATATCCATTTTACCAGGCCGTATAACTACTTGAAACAGAACGAAACCTTAGTCTGATTTCCAAAGAGCTGCCTATTGAAATGAGATGACTATTTAGGGAGGATACCAAGTAAATAAGTGTTCCAGAGCTTCAATAGCATTTATGTACAGCATCCCAAATGAGCCTTTTAGTGCCTTTTACATAACATTTTCCCTCCACCTCCACCACCATCACAAGCCCATCAGTCGAAATGAGGAAAGGGTTGCTAGCTTGCAGATTTGGATAATGTTAGGTGCAGTGAAACTGAATCTCTTCTCAACATGTATAGAAGCTGAAGCTCAGATGTATGGAGAATTTTGATACGAAAAGCTTACACTTGTCCTGAAACTGTTTTAATGTGTCTTTGTTTATGTAACAGTCTGGCACATACTTTGAACCAGTCATCTGCTCTGAATAGAAAGAGACAGATGGCAATTCATCACACCTATCTTAGACATATACATTTGGACAGGATGAAAAACCTTCTGGATATGCTTAACTCTTCACTGGATCTAACTCCTATTTGTATTCTTAATTCTAACCTTCAAATTTGTCATTGAAATTGTGCCTGATATAATGACATGTCTATACCATAAAATACAACATTTTTTAACATGGTATGCCTTCCTGAGGTGGATAGATCATATAATGTAGTGTTCTTCCATGGAAACAAAATGTATTTTGTGGTTCAGGACACAAAATACACAACCTGTGAAAATTATTCGTTCAAAGATAGTAATATTACTTCTTGATGTATGATACTACATTTGTATACTTCATCATTGCTCTGTGATGTGAATACTTGTCAGCTGGACCATATGTTAGGGAACTTTGCTTCCTGACTCCCAATGCTTCTGAATCTTACAGAAATCCATAAAATGTTTTATTTAAAGCTATAGGGTTGGCTTGCCACGGGTGTCACTGAAAATAACAAGGATTTAGGGTCTCAAGTATTTCAGTTTCCTTTGAAAAAGCTGGTTTATAATGGAGTCATCTGACTGCATATAGTATCTGCTGTGTCTAATACTGTCACACATTACCTCTGGAAGCAATGAGATACACCTTTGGAAATAAGGCAGACAGGATCAACAACAGGTGAGATAAATTGCCCCAAAAGTTACACCCAGACATCTAAATTTAGCTGAAATAAAACCCACCCTCATACCTTTAGCAGAAGCAGCCAAATACATTTTAAATTTAAAATGGCAGAAATGGCATGAAAATAAAGTAACAAATCCTATGTTGAACTATTTCTTGTGCATGCCTTCCTATCTTTATTTGAACAGGAGAAAGACCTCTAATTGACTATAAGGCATAGTATGATGTCATTTCCAGAATGATAGCACAGTAAAAAAGGCAAGATGAATCATGTCACGTGGCATCCGCATTATAAAAGATATTTCCAGTTTGAAAATGTAGCCGTGGAAGGTGCTGATGAGAACTCATCTGAATTGCTGAACTCATTCTTCATAATATGTTATCAAAACCAATGTATCTGCACTGAAACAGGAAGAAAAAGGGATTATCAGGATTATCACCAGAACAAACAGCTGTGTGTGAGAGGACAAGAAAACACATGAAGGTGGAAGTGAATATTAATGCCCACACCAGGAAGATTTCTCTCAGCAACGTACAGCATCTCTGCATGACACCACATATTGAAAGGGCCAAAGTGCTACGAAATGCCTCACCTTCCACCAACACTTCTGTCTCAGGAATTACCACAGCACACATGAGCAACATCTCGCATTTCAGTTAGCTTGCAGTGCACATCTTGAACCAAAATGCACTGCAGGGGTTGTTACAACTTCTGTTACCTCCTCCTCTGGGACGCCTCTCAGTCTGGCCATGTAAATAGATGTCACGTTTAGACCAGGTTGAATAAACTATCCTTTTTCTTTGCTTGGTTGCCTGGGGAGGGGAAAAAGACTGAATCATTGTAAAGATCTTGATGACTTTGTCTGAAAGTAGCTGCTCATTTATGCATCCTTGGCTACAATGAGAGGAAAGACATTTCAGTTCATTTACCCCAAATTTGATGCTTCAAATAAAAAAACAAGCAAAGAAACAAACAAACACCAAAAAACACACCGCCAGAAACCAACAAAACAAGCTTTTCTATAGACTATGACAAAGCCAAGATATTTTAAGGGTAATATTGCAATCTTAAATGTCGCAAATATAATAAATATGATAGTTAAAAAATAGCTTTGGAAAGGAACTGGATACATTAAGCAGTCAGCCTTAAAAGAGACTTCTAATAGATAAGTTATCAGCTTGTGCTGTTATCTAAGCCTCCCTCTTTTTTCTACTGGGAATACCTGCAAACACTCAGATAATGCATGAGGAATCTAGCTAATTTTTATCTCCTGAAAACACATTACTTCTTAGGGGTAAGCACTTCATATAACAGGTTATGCATATATAGTGCATATAAATGTAAATACATATATATATTTAAAAATGTGTTCTTCATACCTCTTGGTGTGTTTTTAGGCACAGCAAGAAAACAAATAATAGTTAATCAAGTGTAATTTCATATTATTTAATTTGTGTATTTATATTCATAACTCTCTGTTCTCCTTGTTTTTCATAGTACTGGCTCCACATCTGTTTGCCAGTATGATGTCCTATATTAAAACATATCTGGAGATTTTTCAAAAAAACGTTCTGCACAAAACTACTCTCCCAACAGTTTATGATTTAAATGTGAATTATCTTCAAATACAGTACCATAATTTGCAGTATACAATTACATTTAGAAGAACTAAATATTAGCATTATTACAGTCAATGCTATGTTGCATTTACTTCATTTTTTTTAGGGCGGTTTCGTACACATTTGATGTGAGTTCCAAGGAATTAAACATTCCTCCCTTTTTCTTTTTAAAAAGTATTCATTATTTAAAAGTTTAATTATCTGGGTGCTCATTTTGATAATCCTATAGAGGAACTTTAATTGCAGAGGCTGAATATGTCATGTTATGTGAAAATAAGGCCCATTCTAAGATCAATCTTTTTCTTACATGATACATGATATTCAGAAAACACACATTATTGTCATAAAGTCTTTGAAAATTTAGTGTGATATTTAACAAGCTTATTTAAACTTAGTACCTATATTGGTATTTGACTGCAAAGCTAAAAGATTTTTACAACACAGTGAAAGGGATACTCACATCATCCATTTTATGCAGCTGTAGGTTTCTAACTCACAGGTGGTTCAGAAGAGCAGGTTTTATGCCTCATGTACTTACACTACAATATAGGAATTTTCACACTGGTATGTTCACAGAGCAATATAGCTTTTTGCAATGTTTTCAGATTAAATTTCTGCTAGAATCAATGAAATACGAGTTATGAAAAACAAAATAATTTTTTACCTAACAGTTGACTTAATAAATATTTACATCAGTCACACTTTCAGTTATTTATGTTGTAGGGACTGCACTAATCTGTGGATTGCTTCAGAATATCTTTTGTCTTCACCCCGGACTAACCACATTTTTTAGTTTGCTTTCTATTGGTTATGTAATTGCATAAAATATTTCTATTTCCATTCAGGTCCGTACTTTACTAAGTTCTGGATGGCATTTAGAAACTCTTACAAAACATTAATAACTTTAAACATACTGAAATTTTCTTGACTACAGAAATTTACCTAAAAGGAGTTTAGTTCATAGCAAAACCATGAAAAGATGGTCTTCAGTCATTGCTTGATGCATGCAGGAAGACAAAGCTAATTAAATACCCAGGCTTTAAAATGAAGTTTAACAATTATTTAGTAAATCATGTAAAAACAAAATCAGAATGCTATGAAATGTGACTAGTAAAACTCTCCAAATCACTTACATTTGTAATTTGATCAGCAAATTCTAAACACACATAAATATGCCAGTGATCCAGAGTATATTTTTACCTCCAAAATTAATTTGTAGAAAATGACAGTCATCAGTATTTAAAACAGGACCTCTGGCAGAAAATTAAAAAAAGAAAATCAAAGCAAAACCAACTATTACATTCTGTTTCATATAATGAAGTAGACATTGTCTTTATTTGCACATCATAGCACCCATTCTTTCACAGTTCTCAGGCCCTATAAACTGTTTTGAGTCTATGTAGTCCATCAGTCAGTCTGACTGATGTTTTGTTTTTTCAGACCACAGGTATATCTGACCAACAAAAGCACAACTATATGTAGACCTGGAGAGCTCAAACATATTTAGTACAACGGACAATTCACATGGAGGTCAAATAAAGGGTGTTTAAAGTAATATAGAATATTCATCTGCAAATGGCATTTGCATATTTGTAGGCTTTAAGAGTGAATTCTTCTGATTTTAGTAATTAATTCTTTCAAGAGTGTCTATATTTCTGAAAGGTTCTCAACTTTCTAACAGCATGAGCTAGTCTGACAAAAGTTGTAAGCTCTCTCCACAGTCCTTGTAAGTATATCCAGCCTTTTTTATACAACTCCAGCTGATACAAATTGGACCACCCTGAATTAAAAGCAAAAAGAAGTTATCTTATTTATAATCTAGGTATTCCAGCCTTGTGTGTGACCTGTTGTACTGAAGAAAGTTACCTCATTAGGTAAATAATTACAATCCTGCCTTCGAAGTTAATTCCTCAGGGGAAAAAAGTCTTAATAGTTATTGAGGATGGTGGTCATATTTTTGTATATTTATTAAAGCAACAGTAAGACATTCAAAAATAGAAATTACAATTTTTTTTCTTTATTTTGTATGGCCACAGCACTGAGAAATCAGTGGTGAAGCAAGGCCCATTTTTACCAGCTTTGTGCAAATATAAAGTGTATATATATAAATTAAAGTTTGACTTTAATAAGCTTAAAAAATGTGTTTGGTTCTGGAATTTATAGAGTATTTGAACAATGTTTTTCATACTGACACTTTCTAATTTTTGCCATTATTAGGATCATAAGTTTAAAAAGTTTTTTCTTTCTTGTAGAGAAATGAACAACCTTAATGTATGATTCACCTACTTTTTGCTTTATAACCCTAGTAATAAAAGTTGCTGTCTTTTCTAGGTCATTTGGCTTAGAAAAGACTGTTTAGGTCCAAAAGAGATGGATCATCATTGTAAATCTTAATCACTACACACTCTT
This sequence comes from Dicrurus megarhynchus, assembly GCA_013399195.1. NCBI lineage: Eukaryota > Metazoa > Chordata > Aves > Passeriformes > Dicruridae > Dicrurus > Dicrurus megarhynchus. The sequence goes on along the minus strand of VXAD01011634.1, from coordinate 412,751 downwards.
TGTACGATTTATAAGGGAAGTTCAGTATCTCACAAAACGAGAAGACACCAAAACTGGAAAATGGAAGCTGCCATTGAAAGAACAAATGTAAATCACACTTCCTGGGGAAAATGTAGATGTTTTCTTTCACTTGAGGATTCTAATCTTTAAATTGTTTTGGTTTAGAATACTTGAACTGGATTAGTCAAAACATGAGGGGACTTAAGGGGGCTTCCAACATTACGCGTGTCAACTCTCCCAGTGGAGCTCGGTGTCCTGTATTCTGTTTTCTGCTCCCACTCACATCAATGACCATCGCTCATCCTCTACTTCACCCTCGACCGGTGAGATCTAATTTATTAAGGGCTATAGCTTTTCCAGTCCTTTTTGTTTTAATGTATTCTAACAGTATAGAGTAATCCAGTCTCTGATGAACTCAAAAAAAATGCCCAACAGAAACTGGAATGAACAGGAATCCTAACAAATGAAGAATATGTTATATTGAAAATATATTAATATTGAAAAAAAAAAGAAAAAGATGCTTACATCTCCCAAACTTAAAGTAATACACAGATAAAGCCACACTGGTAGGAAATATAATCTCAGCCCAGATAAATTAAAATAGGTGTTGGAAGCTCTGTTTCCCCAAACTTAAGTCCCTCACCAACGAGCTATTTCTGTGTTTTAATGAGGTTTAAATGATATCTGTGCTCTGAGAACTGTTGCTCCACTGGTAGTATTAACTTTCTGATGATGAACACATTGGTGCTATTAAGATTCTACCTAGAAGCATAAATTTAGGCTACATCTATCTAATAAATTGCAAAGTGTCAGGGACCATTCCCAGCACCGTGATTCAATCATCTGAAGTGTTCAGATTTTAGTGTCATCCCTAATAAAGCTGCGGCTTGGGCTGATTCCTACCATTTTTTTTAAGTTATCCTCTTTCAGAGTCTGAGAGACTTTAATAGCACGGATTTAGTCCATTAAGCACCTAAGTCCAGTTATGGGCACCAGCAGTTGACTCGTATATACTGTACACTGTAATTTAATGGTTAATGCTGCAGCTCAGGTGACTGGGGAGCTTTAGAAAACAAAGTTAAAATAATTATGGAATTAAGAAGCGTCACAAATGGGTTAGAGTTTGAGGAAAGAACACATGTCATCTAAGTCTCATTTTCTTCAGGGAGACTCCTGAAATTATGATAATAATCTCAAGTATTATTTTTTTTCTCCAGTACAATAAGAAACTACATTTTTGAGGTTAAATATAGAAGTCTTCCTTTAGTAAATGGAATGAATTTGTGATCTTCTATTTCACTTCAAGACCATTTCCAACAGTAAGCTCCCTGTTAACCTTCCTCTTATGTGGATTGCAAGTCTGAAAAGATTGATCTAATCTCATAAAACATTTCCATTCATGGCTTCTCACTGAGCATTATGAGTAGATTTTTTTGCATTTGTCTGCAGGGTATTCTGTCATCATTCAATCTACAGCTTTAAGGCTATTTTCAGTTGTCCTTGTTTCTTTTTAGCCATATATTTTTTATGTTTATAGCATGCTTCTTCTACCACCTCAGGAAGTCAGGCTGTAATTTCACTACCATCTTTAAGTGCTATCAAGAAGCTAAATATGCTGTTATAAATAAAAAGAACTCATATATATAACAAAATTAGTGCATCACACTGACATTCTGTTTAAGACACAAAACTCATAATCCAGCATTTCCTGCTGTGACAAAAATCACTTGCAAGCAAATATTAGCACAAGACAAAGAGGATCCCCAGGACCTGGAAGTTCTGTGCTTATAGCTGCTGTTTCAGTGTTCTTGAGCTCATCTGTTGTAAGAAATACAGTTTCAGATTTCATTATTATTATTTTATCATTTGTTGTTTTCCTAGTCATTGGGCACAGGATGTAATTTAAAAATATAGAACACATTTAGAGTTTTGTTAATTTGTTAATTTTGTGAGGGTTTCCTATTTCAGCAATTTCATATTTCACTTTATAAACAACAGAGTTGGCATGAATTTGATCTTAAATTTTGTGCTAAGCACAGGCTGTTTTACTTTCAAAGAATAAGGGGTTTGAAAAAAAATTGAACCTCACTTGGAATACTTTCTAATTATTGAAAAATAAAAATGTTTGGGTGAGGGTTTGAGGTATTTTTTATACATATGTTTAAAGCAGCAAAACATTATTTGGGAAAGTTATGTTCATAACCTAATTCTTATGAAGACTTTCTTCATGACATTGAAAAAGTTTGTGTTTAATTCCTTTTAAAATTTGTCCTGAGCTGCTGAGATTGTTTATGTGCTGATCAGACCCTGTTATTAAAAGGATGAAGGCTGAAAAAAGTCAGACTTTCATTACACAAACTTAAATTACAGATTCTTTAGCCATGAAAAATGTAAGAAACTCCTAGAAAATAAGAAAAGACATAAGTATCTTTCCTTTCAGAAATTTTGAGAAACAAAAACCTCATAAGAATTATAGTTCATTTCTGTACTGTTGAACTTCCATTTAAAATTACAGCCCAAGTCTCTTCCATACATCACCTCCACTTACAGAAAGGTATGAGAAGGATAGGAAAACAAGGTGTATTAGTGGAAGGGCAAATCAGCCATGGCTTATAAAACATACACCTGGAAAGAAGCTTCCCCTCTTTCCAAATTCCAAGTTAAGTATATCAGTGATCATTTTTCTTGAATTACTGTTTCCTGCTTGTTTTTGAGCCAGTACTGGCTTTCAGCTTAAAAAACCCCAAACCTGCTTTTCCCTTTCTATCATCATTCACTTCAGATGCATTTACATGTATAAAGAATAGACCTTGAATAATGAAAACACAAACAACATGCTACAGCTGTCACAAGGCCTTCTGGCAGCAGTAAGGAATTCTTACAGTCAACTATTCTATATTTATCTTTTGCAAAGTATATAATAATTTTTATTTAAAAAATTCTTCCCAAAGCATATCTAATCACCGTGTATAGAAAAAAAAATCAAATACTGGTTTTGATGATCTCAACAATTTTGCACAGACCTTATAAGTTTCCAAAGAGGTTCCTAGGAAAAGCATGACAAGTAAAGGATTTCTGATTAATGTGCTTTTAAAAAGATTTGTGTGTGTGTGTGTGTGTGTGTGTGTGTACACATAAATAAATGTCTGTATGTATATGTATATTTATAAAATTGATTATCAGGTTTTTTTACACTGTTTATAACAATCATTTCCTCTGGTTGTCATATTCAGTTAGAGTTCTGTAAAAAGTTTACTCTCTTCTATGCTATGCTATTAAATGCTAATGTAAGTTATGACATGCTAGTTTTTCTTAAAAAATTGTTTTTCTAAGTTTCACTATACTTTAAGAGATGGACATCACAACTAATTTTCACTTCTATTAAATAAGAGAGACCTGTAGAGATTAGGCAGCCACTCTGAGACATGAAAACAGACTGACAGTGTTTTCTGAGAAACTCTTGGCCTGTGATTAATGATCCCCTTGCACACAAATACTTGTTTTGTTCAGATACATGATATATCGAAAGTTTAATATTGAATTACAAAAAATGGTGCTTACTTCCAGGAGACCTTTGGGAACAATAGCAACCTTCAAAACCATCCCTGAATGATTTTGTTGTCATCTATAATAACTATTACTACTGGTTTATTTGTCAAGTTAATGCAAGTTGTTGTAAATATTATTTCAGTCTTATGTGCCTAAACTCATTTCTTGCATAAATGCTTTTAATAGTAGCATTTTATACTTGGCTTTTTATCTCATAATGCAATGCTAAGATAGGTGTAAATTATTCAAAACTTCTGAGGTTATCTTCTGTCTTCCAACTAAACCTGAAAGAGAAAGACAAATACCTCAGAAAATAAATCTCCCTGAACATTCTTGTTGTTCCTTGGTGTCATGGTTTGAGACAAATTCAGAGGAACGTCTGAAATGAACGTCCTCCGATAGAAGGCAGGTTACAGCCATCCCTCCCTCACCAGGTTTGGGAAGAAATTTCTTGGAGGAAAGTGAAAAACGAAAAAAAAACCCAATTTATTTAACAAGCAGAGTGCCTCAGGCACAGAAAAAAAAGAATAATGCTTAATAATAAAACCTCTCACTGTGGAGAGAACCTGGGTAGATTTCAGAGTCCTTTGTGGGTGTGGCTCTCTCCTCTCTGGAGCTGGGGTTCGGCATGGGCCCCTCCAGGCTAAGGTGGAAAGGCCTCCCAGTGAGATTCTGATGTTCTGGTGTTCTGAGAAGTTCCAGAAGAGAAGAAGAAGAAGCCAAAGTCCCAGGGCTCCGTACTTTGGCTAACGAACAATAAACTAGCTGGAGAGCAAAAGGAACGTAACTCTCTTCCCTGCTGCAGAAGCGGAGCAGCCGAGCAGGAGCAGCCAGCGAGCTCATCTGTGTGTTGAACACATCACTGAAGGAATTCCACCAGCTCTCCCACCTCTCCCTTAAAGGTACAGAAAGGCACAGGGTTCATGTCTGGCACAGGGCAGACGATAGGGAATACAGCATTATAGAGTCACCCCAGGACACTTGGTAAACATAACTTTGTGTAGAGTATGTACCTCAGGTAAGTGACAGTAGGCAAGGACAAGGCACCTTCAGAAAGAGAATGCACAAACCTTTTATCTACAGATGGAAGGTATCTTATACCTCTGCACCATCAAGAACTACAGTGTAGTGTACACACAGAAAATGAGTTCTTTGGAAGATTTTGTTTCTTGTAATCTCCAAATTTATTATATAGAAATCATTATTTCCTGAATTCTTTTCTTATGGTTCAGTTGTAACACAGATGGTTGTATAACTTTAAGAATAAATGCAAAAGTTCAGCTTTCCTGCAGCTGGAGTTCTTGGCCTTGACAATGAATAAAAATACCAGTTTCCACCTAGAATTTGTATTACTCATTGTATGTATTTAAATGTATAGCTATTACGAGAACAACCCTGATGTCCTTCTGCATGTGTAGAGCTAATGGAAACTGAACTTTGGGCACTAGAAATGAAAGGGGAATTACTTTCCTAGATTACATGAATAAAATGCTTGTATTCTGTCACTCTCTAATGTATTTTAAGAAATATAAGTTTAATTTCCTACATGGAAAAAAAACCCTTCTATCTGTGAGAACATTTTGGCTTAGAGCAGAGAAAAAGAAACCCTTTTATAAGGCATACTCGAAGGAAGAGTCTACTTATCACTTAGTGAGGCTAAAAGTGCTCTATGTCTTCTGGTAATTGTTTTCATCTCGATGCCCAGGCTGGCTTTTAACAAAAAGGAGCAGTCAGTGAATTAATCTATAAAATCTATGCCATCTTTAGCAAGATGATTATGAATGACTTTTAGCTGTTGTAGAATTGTATTTGGTGATATACAGTCTGAATGCGGCAGTTTGCAACAGGCTGAAATAGGTGAGAACATCATTTTGAGATATCTATTCAAGTGCTGAAATTTATGTCTTTGTAAATGTAAAACTATACCTTTAGAAATAATGAAATATGCCCTAAACAAATCAACAGATGGTCAGAATGGCCCACAGCATTCCCTTCAGCATTCATCTGAAGCACAGAAAAATCAGAATCAAGGTTCAGTTTTGCACAATGTTTTGTCTCTGGCCTTGAAAAGCTCCTGTCAGTGGTCTGTACACCCCAAGTTACAGTATTTCTGTTTCATCTCTGCTACTTCCTAATAGTGACATTCCTTTGGCTATTCTGGAACTTCATTATTCATTATCCCGGGTTTTAAACTATGACATGTGAAGACCTTTAATCCTTTACCTGAATCAGACATGAAAAATTTCAGGAAAATAGTGTTTTTATGTGAGTTAAACACTGAATGAATAATCAAGTTAGGATGGATTTGTCTGTTTCTCTAGTCAGAACTTGCAAACTGAAAAAAACCCCCAAATCTCTGAAACCATTGATAACACAAGAGAGATTTAAAAACTAGTATTTTTCAAGAACTGAATGTCCTTTTTCTTCTAAAAGTTTCTCAGTTAGTTCTAATAACCAATAGAAGAGAGAGAGACTGAGTCAGAAGATGGTAGTACTTGTCAATAGAAAAAAAGAAAAGAAAAAAGAAAAGAAAAGAAAAGAAAAGAAAAGAAAAGAAAAGAAAAGAAAATAACCAAAAAACCCCTCCCCCCAAAAAACCCACCAACCAAACACCAAAACATTATGTTCCCATTTGTAAGAATTAATCACGTTTTTCATATTTTTATTACATCCTTACCTACCAGATTTACTTCTCACTTTTTTGTCACTGAAGTATTTTTCATCTCTTCAAACCTGCAAAGGTTTTTCCAAGACAGCCTCAAGTTCTAATCTAAATATGCCCTTCAACAAACTTTAGAATTTTTGTATTATACAGTGTATTTATGTGTATGTATATAATTTCATACTAATTAAATTTAATTTCAGTTGATCCACCAACTCATACTTCCTTTCATGCTATTTTTAATTATCTCATTTCCTAAAACATTTTTCATTATTAATCACAAGTGTCTGTCCAGAAAACATTGCAGTCTAGGATATTAATAAGAACATATGTCATCAGAAGGTTCAGTGATTTTTTCTTTCCTTTCCCACACTGAAATGTGTGGTTTAAAGCTTCTTTAAATTTAGCTGTCTGTGTTTCATTTTATTTCTGCCTGGATTACTCAGGGACAAATGCTGTAAGAACAGGACCCCCCTGCTGTCCAGTGTTCGTTGACTTCTTGTGAGCACTTTCTCCCTACTTTGCCACTGGTGTCACCTCTATGCAACATTCAGGATTGGGTAGCTTTGATAATGTCTTTAAAGTGTGAGAATGGTTTATTTCTTTATAACATCATGAAAGCTGTTCAAGGGTAGTAAATGGACATTGAAATACAAAGTGTTAATCCATTATCAAAACTAACAGAAATCTCATTATACAGTAATGAAGTCCAAGTTAATATGTCTTTATTACTCTTCACCAAGGACTGCTTTTCTGACAGCAGTTACAATGAAAACCCAGCCAAAAATCTGAGCTTTAATTAATAATTGAGCTGTGAATCTGAAAGACAGTGAAAGTCTAAAAGCCAGTCTCCTATCCTGTAAATTAACAACTTGACTTTTTGGATAATTTTTGGAACTTAATGTGTGCCAGAAAAAATCTATTAGCACACTCAGAAAAAGAACTATTATTAAGCTATTAGCAATGCAGCTCTGACTGAACATCTCAATTGGTCAATGATTTAGTGTCACATACACCTGTGGAGGTTCCTTCAAACCCTATATCGGAAAAATAGAAAAATAAAATTCATTATAAAGAGGAAAAACTAAAATATTTTAAAAGGTCAGAAAACAACATATAAGAAACACTCTAGTAAGAGAAAAAATAATATTTATTTTTACTGAAAAGCTTCTTAACATTTAGAAGAACAGAGTGGGAAAAAAAATTTATTTATGCAAAATTGTGTTTCTCAAGGTCACTGAAAAGAGACATGAAGCTTAGTACTAGTCAGCACTGTCATCCCAGAAAATATGATGCTGTACATATTTAAACAAGAATGCAGCCTATAAATCTAAAGCCATAAATACTGACTTATTCAATATTAATAAGGCATCAACTGCCTGTATCTGAATTTGGATAGACACATAAAAAAATACAGACATTTTGAAGAGAGTTAAGCCAGATCAATTAGATGAATCCATTAAATTAATCAAATCAATTAATTAAAACCATAAAAATTATAAAAAGTTTGGAAAACATACCCTTCAAAAAAAAAACATTTCAAAGTGTTGATCTTCAGCCTAATATTTTAGTCTAAACAAGTATAGACTGCATTTAAAGGATAACTCCTTAAATTCAGAAAAGGCAGTAAAAAAATCCACTGTTGATCCACTGTTAATTACTGCCATGACAGAACAAAAGAATTAATTTGGGGCAAGAAAGTTTCACTATGAAAAACATTCTAATAGGAAGAATACTGATGTAATGGAAAAGACCTCTTATACCATTTATTCACAATCTTCTGATAACAGACTAGATGAAGATCTGCCATAAAGCATATCAGGCTTTGGTTCAAGGTCATGAGCATGATGTCTACTGAAAAATTTCTAGGATCAATAATTTTTCATCTAGAGGTATTTTTATGTTGTATTTGCAGAATTTTGAAAGGCTTCTGACCAATATTGCTCCAAAATTTAATATAATTACAGAAGCCAAAATATTCTCGTGGCATAGTTAGCAAAACTATTCTTCACATACATGTACTTACTCTCTTGGGGGACTTTACACTTCCTTAGGTATCCAAAGCCTGGTTGCAAGTTAGGTGTCTAAGTTAGGCAGATCAGATGTATCTGGAGCACCTTTTTGAAGACAAGTTTTCTGTATGAGTATCCTCAAAGCTCTTTACTGTATTTAGAAATTCCACTAATTGATTTAGTCTTTCCTGGATGTGTGTGACCCAAATTGTAAATGGTAACATCAACATGGATCTCACCAATGATATCTCTCTAGTGAAGAGAAATATCTGAAATAATCTTCATTTAGATGCCTTGAGATGTCTCCTTTACTATCCATATTCCTTGAAACATCCATGACTAGCAACAATGAAGGGGAATATGGGAAACAGCCCATATCTTGATCATTAAAACAACATCAACGAGGCATAAAAGTAGATTGCCTCAATAAAAAATAAAAAAGGCAAAGGATCTAAACAGAGGCTTGAGTGAGATTTTCATATGTGCAAATATGTTTGCAAATAATATGAAAGTACATAATTTGAAAATGTAAGAATGGCAAATGTAAGTAAGACTAAAGTTTATGTGGTCTACCACAATATTCCTGGAAGCAATAAGTAGCAGATGATGAGGAAAGCTGTGAAAATGAAGAATAAAATAAAAATAAAAGTAGGAATAAAAATAAATTTTATAACCTCTATCGAAGCTTCAACTTAGAGCCACCATTGCTAAATAGATTTTCATCATTCTACTAAAGAAATACTTAGATACAGAATTACCAGTCTTTTATCAGTGGATTTCCTCAGCTTCAATACATCAGAAGGTCTTGCTTACTGTTCACTTCAAAGAGCTAAAATTGAAGCATCTGCATTAAGAAGAATGATATTTGCCTTTCAAGAAAAAAAAGTGGAAAAGAGAAGGGAAAAAAAGAAATATAAACATTGAAAAGGAAAGATTCCAAAATGTGTTTTTACATTTAGGATGAGGAAGCAAAAGTCAAACAATTTTATTTTTCTAACATTACAGAACAAAGACTTATGAACAAGCACTGGGAACAAAATAAGCCTTGAAACTATTTTTTCAATAATTTGTCACCAGCGTTTACCTGACAAATAAATTTAATAATGGGCTCTCACGGGTGTGTTATATATATAAAAAAATCAGAATCATCACTATTTTTCTTTGGTAACACATCAAAAAAAGAGAAGAACAGTGGAACATAAGTGTAGATAGATAAATCAATAGAGTGTAGATGATAAATCAATGAAAATACACTTTTTTCAAATGCAAATGGACTGTCTGTGTAAAAGATCAAACACTTTACAGAATACATAGTAACTGAAGAGTCAGAGGGAGATTTATGGGAAAAGGCATATCTTCAACATTTTTAAACACACAGGACTCTACCTCTACCTGCCAAGAAATGTTATTTTTAAACTTGACCTTTATATCTTATTGGAACAGTGCTTCACCAATGACATCTTTTTGGTACACTCTAGGTGAGTCTTAGTGGAACATGGCATCTTTTCAAATTACATATTATGATATTTCAACCATCCTCAGCATCATATTTAGTATCCTGGGCTTTTGCAGCAACATTCATATGCCTGTTCATGAACCAGGTGAATATTATTTCCTGCCCCTGAGTGATATTCATGAATATAAACACTACTTGAACCCCTTCTGCAGGAAAGTCAGTTTTGAAAGATGAGCACATCAGTAGGTAAGAATATATTCAGATTCACACAAAGTTTTGCTGAGGTCAACCACTAGTTCTGACAGCAATAAAAAGACATAATCAGATAGCCTCAAGAATCATATAATGAACAGATCAAATATCTCAAGGTCAAAGAGGGTGTTCTTTTGTCTTCACTGAAAAAAAGTCCAGTAAATTTAACTCTAGTGTGCAAATTAAATTGATTTATTTTCTCTTTTTTTTTGGTCTGGTTGGTTTAGGTTTTTTGGTTGTTTTTGTTTGTTTCTTTCAATTGATTGTTTTTGTTTTATTTTCCTTCTAATGATAATTTTGAAGTGATACTAAGAGAAATGAAAGATACATGTACAAACATGTATAGGTAGGCAGATCTGTGTGTGTATACATGTCAGTAGGGTAGACTATGGCAATAAAAGAAACTTATCTGCAGGTTCTTAGAAATGTTTGGAATCACTGTGAAATATTTTTTACCATGACAATGATTTAATGCATTTTTCTGACAGGCAGAAAGATTTGGAGTGAACTCTAGCCTCAGTCATTTTAGTTTTGCCTCAGTGAACTTTACAAAGGAGCTTTGCTTGACAGCGTTAACCAGCTTGAAATTAAAACTTTATTCTCAAAATCTTTTTTTTTATGGGCAAAGAGGAAACATATCTTATACATTAAGACAAGAATCTATTGTTAGCATAATTGAAATCTTATCGGTCTGATCCAAGCATCTTTATTAGTTGCAATTCAATTACCACAAAAAAAAAAGGCTGCCTCTATACAGATCAAGTTCAATAGCAGTAATAGTACAATTTAAGTTGTTACACACATCACACAAGTTTTCTACCTCTCTTTCTGATGTTCTGCTCATCCATCCACTGCTCCTCTGGGTACTGAAATAATTTTCTTCTGGCAATGTTGAGGGGATGTATCACAACAGGGTGTCAACATCTGTGGTTCTATGCTGGCACCAATATAATGATGGAGTTGATGATTTCCTCACTTCCCATCTAGATCCTCTTATGGTCATTTTGCTAGCATGCTTTTATATCTGTCTTTGCTTCTCATTGGTCTACATTCCCATGTAACAACAGAATTTAATATATTTATTGTCTTTTGAGGGCATTGGATATTATTTCTTTGTTTTCTTTCTTACCCCTAAAGCTAGCTTTGTCTAACTCTCTATTTCTTTAATTGACCATTGGTGCACTGATGATAGCCATGGGGTTGCCAGTGTTAAGCCTGTGCCCTTTTTGCCACCATTCCTACATTCCTGTACTCTTCTAAGTAACCTCCTGGATCTCCACTTCTCAGTGCCTCTCTTATCATACCAGGCCTGCTTTCTTTATACCAAATCATTATGAAGCTAAATAATTTTTAAGGTCCCCTCCAACCCAACCCATTCTACCATTCTATGAGTCTATGATTATGGTGCCATTACTGTAACACCATAGAGATAAATAAAACTGAAACCAAGAAGCCATTGCCAACTAGTCTTTTTGAAAAACAGCTGTCACAGCTAAACCAAATAAAGCAGAGGTGCAGGGAGGTCTAGTTCAGACAAGACAAACTTAACAAGCCTCTGTTTTGAGGCATATATGCATACATGGTGCATATGGTGAAAAGCCTGCACCGTTACTGGCAATTACTATACTGTTTCATATGGATAAATGGTTGCTCAAGCCAAAAATGCATGAAGGAGAGTGGAATTAGGAAAAAAAATATTAAAAAAGAAAAAAAAAGAAAAAAAAGAAAAAAAAGAAAAAAAGAAAAAAGAAAAAAAAAGAAAAAAAAGAAAAAAAGCAAGCTCTGTATGTTAAAGACAGGGCATCTTTAAAAACTTCAAAATTATGGTTTAATTTTTCATAGCTTTTCAATATAGAAACATAGGATCATAGAATGGTTTGGATTGTAAGAGACTTTAAAGCTCATCAAGCTCCAATTCCCCTGCCACGTGCAGGGACACCTTCCACTGTCTCAGGTTGCAATGGGTGAGCAACTGGCTCACGGGTCAGGCACAAAGAGACAGTGAATAGGGTGACAGACTGCTGACATGCCAGTAGTGGGGTTCTGCAGGGCTCCATCCCCTGCCCTGTGCTCTAGCATCTTCATAAATGACCTGGATGCAGGACTGGAAGGGATACTCAGCAAATTTGGAGATTATACAAAACTGGGAGGAGCTGTTGACTCCCTCCAAGGCAGAGAGGCCCTGCAGAGAGACCCCAACAAATCAGAGGACTGGGCAATCACAAACCATATGAAGTTTAACAAGGGAAAGTGCTGGATTCTGTACTTCATATCTACCTTGTTCACTTATGCAGTCAGCCAGACAAGGACAGATTGTTCAGTAGTTCAGGACACTAGTTACTGATTTTATTTTTTTTTCCTTTGTGAAATCTGAGGCTAAACTGAAGGATTCCAACTTCTGAAAGACATGATTCTCATAAAATTCTGAACCTAGGATCAAGGTAGGTTGTATCATGCAGACCATATCAACAATAATCATGGAAGTGAAAACTTGTTTGAATTCTTCCAATTCTTAACCTAAAAAAATAATTAAACTATAGCAGAATCAATAGAATTGATTCAGTTTCATTATTTAAGTTCCTTGGCATTTGCTGAACAACAGCTTTGCAAAAAATTCACAACTGTTCTGATGTATCCCTCCTTGTGATTTGTGTTCTGTCTTGTTGACTGTGATTGTGCTGCCAAAACAAATTTTTATCTGCTTTTTCCTTGGAATGGAAAGTTGGTAAACATATAAATACATGGTATTTTATCTATATGTAATATACATATAGATATATTTAGTTTCCAGTTTCTATCTCCCTTTAGCTGTAATGACACACTAAAAGGTTACCAGCTGTGAAGGCAGCAGTGGGGAAGAAATCAATGATTTGGTGCTCAGCAGTTCCCTACCAATTGCTGAACTATTGACTGACTACCAATCAATTGCTATGCTGCTCCTACTGAGTCCCATAATGTAAATAAAACACATGGCTCAGGGGAAGAGGCAGAAGCATTCATAAAAAAAATGGAATGGAACTCCTAAGAGTATAAAGGAAAGGGAGGGTAGATTGTAATGAAAGAACAGAACAAAGCGGGCAGGGTGGAAAACAAGGCCAGAAACTTTAATTCCAATGTAGGTGTAATTATGTGAAAGTCAAAGCTGGTGCTTAAAGATGGTGAACTGCACAAATATAGAAGGACACTGAACTAATTTTGTGGTACTGCTATCTTCCCTTACCTTCTGCTCCTTAATTAAACAGCCAAATTTTCAGGAAATCTTTTGCACTCCAGTGACACACAGTAACAAGTATGAGATAACACAGAAAAAAGCAAAATCATGGGAAATATGAAACAGATCTAAATTAGTTATAATGTTGTACTACACCCACTGTAATTGCTGTCAACAACAACAAAACAAGAAAGAGAGATAAAGAATAAAGCTGTGCAAAGATTTGTGCTTCTTGAGAGTTTTGGTTCTTTTTCATTTAGCAAGGCACTTTTAGTCCACAATCCAGATTAACCAACAATTGTAGACTCCAGACTTGTCTTACATCTTAACTTTGCCAATCTCTGCCTACCTTTGAACAGAGAAAAATCAATGGAGTAAGTTTAAACCATGTGCAAGGTAGAGTGACATATGAACCAAGAAAGCAAAATAACTAAGATGAACTACCTCACAAAAAATAAATTTATCAGGACACAAAGCAAGCTTAGTATAATAGAAGACCCAAGACTAATAGTCTTGAAAAATTGAGTAGCTGAGATCTGTCCTGAAAATCTGAAAGTTAAGAAATGTTGCAGTGATAGTCTGATGTGTTTTCATTTCTAAACACATTTGCAGTTTAAAAAAATCAGAAGAATTTAAAGGAAATAACTGATCACTTGGGGAAGTAACACTGGAGAAAATGTTAGTCTCAAGTTTGTATAGCATAGGTTCAGTTCCTTGCTTCACCACTGAGTTTTACTGTAATGGTGAAGTTCAATCTGTGTATACCCCAGTTCACTCTCTTTAATGGAGAGATAGCAGTAAATTCATATTTCTCAGGAGTGCTATAGATATTAATAAATGTAATTAATGACTGTGAATTCCTTAGACAATATGATATTAAGATCATATCAGTCCCCTGTATAGATATTAAGAAGTAGGTGGACTAAATTTCTTAGAGGTTTTCCAATCTGTTAAATACGTACTGTCTGATTCTGAAGGGTGGAGAATGCAGGTAGTTTTCATTGGCTTCAGACAGAGTTGCTGAGGGTCTTTACCTCTGAAAATCAAGCTATCCTATTAAGTGCTGACTTCTGGTTAGATGGGCTTTTAACACAAATCCCTGTCAGTCCTCACTTACTTTTGCCAAGCTTTCACTTTAAAATGCTGTCTGTATTATTTACTTTCATTGCTAAAAGACAGCAGAATGCGATCGATAAAAAAAGGCTCTCCATGTTAATAACCATCACTTTTTGTATAGATATGTAAATTTTCAGACTCATAATCTCACTGATTAACATCTATTGACAGTTTGGGAAATTGGAATGAAATAGATTTACCCTACTCTTAAAAACAATAAAACAGGTAGATAGCATACATTATTAAAATGAGGACATGTTATACCTTGGGGCTTGCTTCAAAGATAAAGATTGGTAAATGTTTATCTTTGTTCTGTTGGTATAGTGTGTGTCAGATAAGGCACTTTGCCTTATTCCTAATTGTTGCCAGTAGTTTTCTAAAGTTTTCTCATGACTAAGCATAACAGAGGTGACTTCTGACTTTCTCACCTGCTTCAAATTTCACTGGGGCATCAGCTCATCGCTAAATTTCTCTCCAGTGCTACATCCGCTCCCCTGTAACCCTTCATCTATTTAGACATCTGTGAAGGTTTGTCTGAGAGGAGCAGATCAGTTGCAGAAGGTCTCTGTGCTTGGGGCAAAAAACAGCTGAGTGAATGGAAAGAATTTCTGAACTATATAGGAAAGCTAACAAGTTAGGAAGAACCCACTTGGGAACTGAACAAAATCTTGACACTGAGGTCAAAACTGAGCTTTTTTGACAGACATTTAAAATGAGAGACAGCCAAAGACAGAATCCTATCTATTCTTCAGAGGCAGGAATGTTTACTTCTGGGAGTAATAGCAGAGTCCAGTCTTCACTCATATTTACCCTTTTCTCTATAGTATATTTTCCATTTTATTGAACAGCTAATAGAGCTATTCACCAAGGAGAGATTATGAAAATTTCCTTCCTATGAAAAAGGTAATTATAGGATCACAGGATCATCCAGGTTGAAAGGGATTTCAACAGGTCTTAAATCCAACCTTCTGCTAAAAGCCTGGTCAATCTAAAATCAGAACAAGTTGCTCAGGGCTTTTCAGTTGGTCATAAAAATCTCCAAGTAGGGGGAAAATTTACCTTATATTCAGTCTGGTATTAGGCAGGGTCCATCTTCACTATATCACCTCTCCCATTCAGCACCAGGCTCATGTTTTACTTGTTAAGCATTTGTCTATTAACGTAGTGATAGAAGATCATGTCCTTGATGCAACTCAAGCTGCAAATGACAACTCTGCATGAGTTCTGGCTTTCCCTGCAACACTTTCTCACACTCAGACATGTTTTTTAAATTCTTCCTTTGTAGCCTCTTCCTGTTTCCATGGATTTTTCTTTGTATCGGAACTCTACTGTTTACCCATTTAGCTGGGACAGTTTTTGCATAGTTCACTTGTTTTCCTGAATTTCAGGATGGACCATTCTGGTGCAGCTTGCATCTCATTCCTGATAAATCCCAGAACAATACTCTTTGGCTGGAATATATCTTCCTGCCTTTCACACCATAAAAGTTAAACATGCAGTTCATATTTTCTCATCAGTAGAAAGAGAGAAAGATGTTTACATAAAGATTTATCCCTCTTTTAGATAGCTTTCTAAGATTAATATGTTCATGGACAGAGCTTAGTTAGGTATCTTAAAACAGACTTTTTACTTTCAGGTAGCTAGAGTTAGTAGACTAGATCAGCTTCTAATCATATTTTTCATAAGATATTGAACTGTTCTTTTTTTCCCCTCATGACTCAGTTGAATGACTAGTGAATGGGACAGAAGTAGAAGATATACCCTTTCTTTGCCTATTTAGAAGAATATAATGCAGGTGTGGAGGATGCAGATTAGCTTCCTTTTAAGTTTGGCACCTCTGTATGTAGCAGTTAATGTCTGTGACAAATTTAATATGGCAACACAAAATGCTGTGACCAGACAATTTTTCAAGTGTCCTAACTATTTTACAACCCAAAACCTCACCATCACTTACTGGGTGACATTTCACAGCCTGTTGGCTTGTCAGGGTCAGTAGGCTACATACGGATCTCTAAAAGAAAACCATTGAGCACCCCTCAGAAAAGGGAGTGTCCCCTGACCGAGATAGACAGTGACAAAGTTACTCATTTCTTTGGTGGAATTCTTCCCATCAAGTGTGGATATGCACACAGCAGATGATTACATCTTTATCAGTTTGCTTTATAGAGAATGAATCTTTAGTAAATGTTGAAAGAGGAGCTTAGGATGTGAAATGAATCTCATCTTACTAAAGATGCTGAAAATAGGTCACACACAGCATTCCATAAAAGGGCCTCACTCTATTCATTGACTAGAGAGGGAATCTAGGACGACAGGGTTTGATTGCATGGACACACATTGCAGAAAGCTCATATTACACAAGATGAATCCAAACCTTGCTGATGATTATTCCATTCCACAGCATCAGTAAACATAAATAATCTGAAACTTCTGTGTAAATGAAACACTTATGTAGACAATCACTCTAAGATGATTATGGAAATTAACTGTTAGAAAATTGAGTGACCATTACAAATATTTCTTAATTAATAATCTATTTCTATATTTTCTCAATAAACACTCATAAAAGTCTGATAACACTGTTCTTATCAAGGAAATTCAAATTCAAATACCTGTATTGACGTCGACTATGCTGTCCATAACATAACAGAAGAAAAACTAACTGAACAGATTGCACTATTAGGAAATATAGTGAAGTGTGCTGTGGTTTCAGACTGTGTAACAGATATGAGCATCAGCTAACTAATTTGAAGAATTAACACTTATTTGACAGATGAAACTCTGTTTATTTGAAAATTTTATTTCTTCTTCAAATACATTCTTATAACCCCCTCATTTATTTTTAAAAACTCTTTTTATCTCCTCAAGACTAATTTTTTTATTAATAATAAACAATTTGATTATCAGTTGTAATCCTTCTTATAATTTTTCTCACTGGGATGTAAATTATACTGTATTTAGTGCAGTTCAAATGTGTTGGAAATTTCCCTAAGCAGGAAAAAGAAAAAGTATTTGTTATGAATTATCTTCACATGTTTAAAAACTTTGCCAATATCTGTATTGTGATAACTTTTGCTATTCTAACTCTCCTTAGTTTCAAGGTCACAATACAACATACAACCCTTGCATTCTTCATAAGGTGAAACAGAATTTCCTTTTTCAATGTATTCTTGGTGTAATCGTACATTTATTCAAGGGAGTAAAAAAAAGAGCACACATAACATTGAAACTGCTTCAGAATGGACTATGAACTGTGTCATTGTAGAGATAACTCACCATTTCCAGAACACTTAATCTTTGAACAGATCAAGCTAAACTTAGAATGGCTCTAAGATATAATACAAATACTTTTTTCAAAATCAAAATTTATTCTATCGAATTAAATCCATGTGAACCTGGAATGCAGATGTGGATGAGATATAGTAGAAATTCTCTGCTTTTGGATTCCCCTGCACAAAAAATCAGGGAACACAGAGCAGCGAGAGGCTATCTGCTGGAAGCAAACATTCAATTTGCACTACTTTGTGAGTCCATTTCAGCTGAAAAGATCTGTCATCTAGTTAGCTCTCTTTCTGAATGCTCCAACAGATACAGATGGGATTTAGAAAAAAGCACTTTCTCCAATGCTGAAGATTTGCTGTCTGAAGCTTTCATGTGGGGAACTGACATTTGATCAATTTGGTACCAAATGTCACTACAGGCAGTGTAAAATGAGACTGTGATGTACTATGAAAAGAGCCACTCGATGGTATAAGCATAAGAGCATATTTGTTAGGACTGTGCTACCCTCTTACATCAGATAGAACTTGACTCAGGCTCTACAAAAGAGACTGAAAATAGAACACTCTTGTTCTTACTCTTTATGCAATAAAATTACATGTTATTTACAGAATGCAATAATAAAAATTATTTAAATTACATAAAATTCTATTAAGTCCATCCATAAAGAAAGAAAACATTTTGTACTGCTGCTAGGTCACAGGTAGAGGAAAGAAAATGTTAGAAAATATTTCTTCTGTCTCATGTTAGAGAGAAAAAATTATGTGGCTGCATAAAATCTTTGGTTGCCAATACCACTAGTGATGCTTTCATAGTGTGAATTTATTCAGTCAATTAGAAGTTGGAAAGAACTAGGATTCACTGAAAGTTATCTGCTGTTTGGCTGGAAACAGAGCACAGCTGCTTTGATCACAGAGGATGGTGCCATGACTCTACTTGGCAGAAATTTGTCTTTTGCCCCATCCAAAGTTGATGGAAGCAAAACTCTCAATGGATCATGGTAAAAGCCAGATGCTGTTGTACACACGTGAGTATTACACTTCAAACACACAGGTATTTTATCAAAGGCTGTGTGACAAGGCAGTATTTACACCTCTGCCTATATCCCCCAGACCAACCAACAACTACTTCGCAAGCTTATTTACTTAGATGAATAAAATAAAATTCAGAATTCCTTCAACATATTGATAAACTGTTGCCAATGAAAGTTTACAAGAATAATAATAAACTATTATTCTAATAATTATTTATCATCAATATTCATTCAGCAAATAGAATTCAATGAAAAATTATTTTATACAGAACAAGAATGAGCAAGATTTTTCCAAATACAGTGGTGTAAAAATCTATTTTATATCAGATTCTTTGAAGAGAAATAGTTCAGATTGGAGGGCATATTTTTGTCTGCACAATTTCAGGAAAATTCATCACGAAAAAAAGTTCTAAGGAATTCACTGTTTAAATGATTATTTTATAGCCCAAATAGAAATTAATTTCCTCTCATAATGAAAACCTGTGACTAAAAAGAAAAATGAAATGGAAGATAGAGGTAGTGAGTGATACTACTAACTGACTTCATTGCAAAAAGCTTAAAACAATCTTTGTATAATACATATACATTGAAATCTAAGAACAAAAAGAATTATAAACAGACACATATGTTTTTGCATAAAAAGTGGAAATGTGAAGCAGCAATTTCTTTGTTTTAATTATTCCTCTAAAGCTGGTCACCTACCCTGCTTTAGGCAAGCCACTTTATTTTTCTGCCAGTAAAAGTGAGAGATAACAGCCACTCTGTTTCATTCCTGTCTACCCCATAAAGTTATTTTGGAATCAAATGTCTAATACAGACACTTCTGTTCAACCTTATAATTAAAATATCTTTTAAAAACCTCTTGAGTGTATTGCAGCAAAAGTTTAAAGGCTCAGTCTTGCAGACCTTGCTGAATAATGCAGGGGCCACTGTAGCCCCTTTGAAGTCAGCATGACCACCGGAATGAGTAATAGCACTGGAACAACTCCTAAAGGCTAATTCTGTTGGCTATTCTTAGCTGCATGAATCAAATAGCAGTTTTACCTGCAAGGTACTAAGAGTGACTCAGTCATTAATGAAAAGAATTTCAACCATCTTGTTCAAAGAAAGGGACAGTCAGCTTGCAGAATTGTGAACCATTATTAACGATTATTGTTCTCTCTCAGAAAGTACTCCCATCCTATTGCTATGAAACAAAAAGAGGCTAGTAGAAAAGCTAACAGATGTGTTATGTGATAACATCTCATATCTTCTTTGGCTTTAAGGAAAGCCATTTCATCTTCTTTTCTGGTGAACAGCATAACATCTATTTTCAGTACAAAGATTTAAAGTGTGAAGAAAGGGCAACTATTTATTCCTATTGAATCCCTGAGATTAAATTTTTTCAGCCGTGTTAGATAGCAGTGACTTTGTCTTTCAGTAATATCAGTGAACCAATTCATTCTACAAAAACTAAGTATTTTAAACAAACATTCCACTGACCTCCTCAAATCAGAGAAACCCCCAGTGGTCAAAGCAGGATATTTCTAAAAACATATATGTCCTTCTTAGGGAAGAAAACTCACACATCACCCAAATTACACAAAACGAGGATCTAAATACCAGCAAATGTTTGAGTACAAAGGGAAATACTTTGGTGAAGACAACTTGTCAAATATCAAAAATACGTAGCAGTAGATGGATTTCTTTCCTCAGATACAGAAACTAACACAGTTTTGCAAAACTGTTCACAAGCGAAAGTATGGGAAGTCACAAGGAGAACTAAAATTTTGTTATCCTGTTAAGATTTCCAAGAGGAAAATTCAACAGCTTTTTCCAGTTCAACAGAAAAATTTTCTGTTCTCTGTGAGGAAGGACAGCAGTGTTACTGGGATAGAAAGTGGCACAGGTATTTTGGGCCTCTTCATAGCTGTGTCTGCTATCAGAAGATATTTAAGAGCCAAAAAATTAGTTTTTCACAATCAATCAATTATGTAAACTTAATTTTGAATCAAGCGAAAGAGAAATCTCTGAGGAACACCTAGTGGAGTTTTGTTACTTGTACAAATTTTCCATCTGATAGATATTTAAGCCTGTAGCTCAGGCCTAAGTTTGCACTCCCAGACAAAAGCAATTCCATCCAGTCTGATAAAGTGATCATGACAGTGCTAAGCAATTATTAAAAACCAAACTCGTGAATAGAACTGGAGTGTAAAAAGATTTAACTGAAATATATTGGGGAAATAAAAATCAATACAGACAAATGCTAAAGAATACAGACAAGTCCTGTAGAAGGGATTGTTGAGAAGAGGGAATAAGGTAGTAGCTTTATAATTTAGAGAAGGTAAATTAGTAAGACAGGAACCCCTAGAGAAACCACAAATGAAGGGTCCCTTGTGATTATTCTTAACTGTACCTATATATATTTCAGTTGTAGAATCTGTCATGCTAGGAATTAGCTGTAGGGCAAAAGAACCCAAAGGACTAGCATGGTTGTATATTAAAATATATATTACAGAAAAAAAAAGAAAAAAGAAAATGTTATTTAATAACCTATTCATAATGCAATAGAAAATGAAATACATGAGTCATATACTGCTACTTGTTGTAACAAAATGAGACAATTTCTTGGAGATATAAGAGAAAAAATAGCCAAGGATTATTCCAAATTTGAGAGCACAGATGTAGAAGCAAAGAACCACTAAAACAACCTGGATGTTCTTAAAATGCAGATGAGAAATATATTCTGGATGATTAAGAGTATTGTCTGCACTAAATATTGCAATAGGCTTCTAAGATATCAAGTAGCAAGGTATCAAGTTCTTATTAATATATAAATTAAAGGAAACCAAATATGACAAAAATAATTGAATTCTAATGAATATGTCATGATAGAGAAGACAGTGTTGTAGAATCCTGTCTAAAACAGAAAGCCAAGAAGAATGGATTGAGGAAGAAAGTCCAAGATATGAGCATAAGTTTGCTGTCACACTAAGAAAAAGAAACACTAAAATATTCATTTTTACCTATTTCACTAAGAAAAGGGGAGGGACCACAGACCAGAAATACATCTGGGTTCTAATAATTTTTCTCCTGGCAAAAATATGAAATGCAAGATGAACAGAACATGTAGGAGAATTATCCAGCACTGGCTTACTTTAGCAGAAATGTAGGTCAAAGGATGTCAGCAAAGAACCATTAACAGGATGCTAAATAACTTTAGCAAACAATACAGAAAATCACTGTAAGAGCCTTAAACAAGAGTTTCACAGCCAGTCAGTTTAGAAGTGAGGACAAATATATGCTTCAGCAAACAAACACACCATGAACCCAGCCCTGCTTCCCCAGCTCCATGCAAACACACTGCCCTAAGGTGCCATATGTTACAGAACAGAGTATACTCAGCTGCAGCCAGTAGAAACCATAAACCAGCTGGTTTAATCACTTTCCTGGCATCAATAGGGACACAACTGCACAGCTGTATAATGTGATGAATAAAAAACACCAATTAGGAAGGAGTAAAATGATACATCTCCGAGGTACCTGCCAGATTTGCCAACAGAATAAACTAATAAAAGAAATTTGCAGATCTCTGCCCACTACCTGGCATCTTTTGGCATCTATCACATATGTCTCACAATAAATATTGCAAATGATCAGTTTACTATTGACTAAACATTTACTGAAAACCAAATCCCTCTCAGCACTCTTGCAATCTATTGTTAGTGTAATCCAGGCTTTTTTTTCTCTTTCTTAAGGTGAAATGCAAGACATTCATTATATTCCCTTTGAATTTAACAAAACAGTTAGCATATGCATACAGTTGGCAATAGCCACTATTCACAGATAATGTGATGGTATTGCATCTTGAATTATCCAAAGATATATGACTCTTGTTCCTAGGTCTGAGTCATTCCACTCTGTAACTATCTTTCTCTGTATGTCTCTATGCTCACTTTAATTCAATTAAATGACAAGCTCTGGTTTATTTAATTTATTCCTTTACCAAGAGAAAATAGTCAATACCTTTTATATTTCTGATGTATATTAATCTAGGGCTTTTTAATTTCAACATTTTTATTTTATTTTTAAGTTGGTTCATAATCAGTTTTCAGCTACAGAACTCTCTAAGTTTTTGTTTCCTGACATTAGACAATTTCAAATGATCAGCTGGAGTTTGATGGAGTTAATCAGTCAAGCCAAACCACATTCCTAGATATATCAAATATTATCATAACACTTAGCCTTTTCTTCAATGAGTACATTTTTGCCAAGGTATTTTATAACAGCATTGTTAAGTAAGTTTTTTAACACCTGTAGCCCGGAATATTGCATCAATCCCACTCAAGTCAAAATATCTGAATGCATATATTACACATGAAATGTACAAAAATACATCAAATGAAAAAAATCCTTAAGCAAAATATGGCATTCCATTTTCATAGCAAAAATATTCAATAGTCACTGAAGGAAAAAAAAATAAAATTCATCTCCAACCTATAGACATAAAGGAGTTTCAGCTTTATTGCATCTTGTCCAGAGAAACATACTCATTCAGTGCATCAATAGTGCCATCATAATTGAGGTATTTGAAGCTGGGAAGAATGCAGATATTTGCATATATTATATTTAACTTCTTTGAAGTGGTTTCACAGAGGACACATCTGTAGGCATAAATAACAGCTCATCTGAGAGTCTGAAAAAAGGTGGTTAAAAATCAATACTCTCTAAGAATTTAAATTTATTTTTTTATCACTGTCATTTGAATTAACTTTGAGAAGTCCCTTGAGAATTAGCTGGTACATCAGAGAACACAAAATGCAGATGGATACCAGGAATACCATCAGTGGATACGAAACTGCAATAGACCTGAAGGCTTAGGTTATAAGGAATTATTTGAATGAGTTAGCTTTTAAACTAGGAAGTTTTGGTAAATTGGTCATATTAATAAGGTAAAATACCCAAGTTTATACATTAACATAAAATATCTTAGCCTAAGACTGTGCTACACATCTGAAGATAAATTAAAAAAAAAAAAAAAAAAAAAAGATATTTTTATAATTAAGTTTCTGTTTGGAAGTGCAGTAAGAAAAAGGGGAATGATCCTCCAGAAGGTATGGAACAATGTCATACCCATTATGGTCCATGTGAAATAAGACAACAGAGACCAAAGTATTTTTCTGGGAAAAGAAAATAAATTTTTAGTTACCTATACTTTGATTTAGAACACAAGGCCCTGTTTAGTGACTTAGGAACCTAATTGTGTTTAAAAACATCCTCTTGATTTTTGGTGGCCTTCTTTGTAGTCAAGTCTGGCTCCTCGAGGTTGATTGGGTGTTAAAAGCTTCTTGCCTCCTAAAATCTTGACAGCAAAATATTACATTTTAATTTAGAGATGTGATTATCCTCTGTGATACCATGCAGCTGCAGTTCTCCTAAACTATCAAACAACACACAAAGGAAAAACTGAGGTGAGATTGGATTCTCAGCATCTGTTATACGGCCATATAAGTTTGAGAAGGTTCTCCCTTCTCACTGTCTTAAGAACAATCAGATCTACTGAAAAATTTTAACATACTGTCTTGAAAGAAAGAACATTTGATGGAGAGCTAACAAATCTTGTTGGAATATAATTTTTACCGTAAAACTACTATGATTTTTTTTTAAGCTACAGTAGTGAGTTTCCACAGACATCAGCCCAGGATGCTGGACATTTGAAAACACCACACAGCACCGGTCACAGTGCTTGCACAAAGCAAGTCTCTTGTCAATGCAAAAGCAGATCTGATCTGCAATGATAAATAAGTCTGTCAGGAATGGGAAATGTCTGGCTTGTTTTATCATTTTGGGATTTGTCAGTGTTGGCAGGATTGATGATGTAATTTGTAAAGCTATCAGATCCAAATTTGGAAGCAATTAAAAAAAAATAAACAGAATACCTGAAAAGACTGCAGCAAAAATAGAGGAGAAAAGCACATACCTGAAGTAATCATTTTTAGACAATGACGTTATATACACAAAACTACTGAGACCTTACCTGGAGTATTGTACATAAATCTGGACATTTTGTTAAAGAAAGCAGACCAAATACCTGGAATTGTACATGAAAAAAGGCTGATTAATTATTTTGGAGGTTATAATTAGTACTTGAAAAGAGGCTAGAAAATTCAGATTTATTGTCATTACAAAGAGCTAAGATAAAATGATTAAGCTGTATAATATTTTGGGGGACTTAGAGACAGTTTGTATCATCAACTACTGGAAAGGCAAAATTGCCTCAAAATAAAAATGGAAACTGAGAAGCTGAAAGCACCATGAACACTGAAAGAAATTAAAAGGCAAGTGAACTTTGAAAGCAAAAGCACTGTTTAGAATGGACTAGAAACTGCATTAGTAGAAGAAAAAGTGAGTATAAGTTTCTGTAGCAACTGGAGTGTAGGGAGGAAAGAAGGAAAGAAAATTATACTCCTGTCCCCAAAGGCAGAAACTTGAGTGAGCTTGGAATCTCAATTACACTCTCAGCCCTGGAGATGCTCCCTCAGACCAGTATTGAAGAGATAAACCACTCTGCTTCAGAGAAATGGGCAAAAGTTGTCTCTTCATGACCTAAGAGTCAAGAGAGAAGTCAGTGCATTTGTGGTTTACTCTAAAAAAAAATCAGTTAAAAAGTGGTATGAGAGTTCACCATGAAATTTTAGCTCAAAATCTCACTCTGTTCTAAATTTTTACTTAGATTTTCCCATTCTTGCTGAAAATACACAAACAGACAGCAGTAGTAATGATTAAGGATGCCCTCTGGGAACAGGCTTGAGCACTAACTCGTTCCACCAAGGCCCTCCAAGAACTCACAAACAGCAATAAATTTTGGTCACTGCTTTTCCAGGGGAGTATCCAAGCAATTATCAAGAAGTGAAAAATTTAATAGACATTTCCTTTCCCTAAGTTCTCCAATTTCTTGGTCTGACTCTTTTCAGAAACAGCAAATTATTCCTGAAATTTAGATTTAAATAGTATGAAGGGATGGGAAAATGTCTGTGGTACAAATCCTCAGTTGTCAAATGTCATAGACTTCACCTCACCCATTCAGAACCTTCTCAGGACTGAAGGGCTGCACCCTTGCACACAATTCCCTCTGTGCATGCAGTTGGGTGGTGTGGATGGAGCAGAGGATGCAGTGTGGTGCAGTGGTACTCTAGCATGTGCCTGACCTCCTAACCCAAAGGTCAAAATGTGGAATGGAAGATCTACATATGAAACAGAATTACAGAAATATGAGAAACAGAGATATGTGACTTCTTCAGAGTAGTCAGAACTACAGATGCATTACTTCAAAAATTAGAAAGTTAAGCAATGGCCAGTCCTCCTATTCTGCCCCATTCATCTGTTTCCCCATCTTCCCTATCCAATTCCTGTATTATGCATGCACAGGTTTTTGGGGTTTTTTTTGAGCTGTGCTGAAGAAGGAAGTAAGAGAACTAACCTGAAAAAATAACTAATTTAAATCTTCTGAATTGTACTTCCACAACCTTTCACAAATACCTGCAAGCACAATGCAGATGGATGAGACACAAAACATCTGGGGAGAAAACAAAGGCAAATAATTCTTAATTTTTGGTCTGTGAATTTTTGATTGCTGTTTAAAGTTTTTGCAAAACACTTTCAAATTTACTCGTCACTAGAGTCATTTTAACTTAATAGAGAAAAAAATAACATCTTTTGCTTTCAAATTATTTCAGTCACTATGTGAGTCCTCAGCTCAGAGTTCTAAAGGTTAGGGCTTCACATGAAATAGACTGGTGAGAAGACAGACATATCTTAGGAGTTTATATATATTTATCCAAACCTCTGTAATCTATATCTATAGATTATCTATATCTATATCCTTCTGTTGTGGTCAAAAACAAGGGTTAGAGCTCAGCCACTCCAATAAACAGTATAGTTTGAAACAGTTAAAAGTTTGAGTTAGATTTTGTACATTATGTACACCCAAAGTAAAAGAAAGTCTGGTTTTGTGGTGCACAAATAAATTAATTCATGTAATTAGTGGGTAATAGTGTAATTGCTATAAGGTAGAATATGAGCCATAAAATCTAGCAACTGTGGAGTTAATAATGTCCTATAAATACCATTCCAATTATACTACAAGTTAAAGTACCATGTAATACCTGTCTTAATTGCCTCTTGGTCTATATGGCTAGCTCAAAAATGAGGACCCTCTTCTTTATAAGCATAGATATAAGCATATATAACATAAACATTATAACAATGTGCATAATGTTTAATAGTTTAATACATACAGCTAAACAACTAGGGCAAATCAAATTATTAATGAAAATCAGATTATACACAAATTTAGGCTCTTTATGGTATCTAGAAGTTTTTACATTATTCCAATTGACTAACAAATACTTTTCATAAACAAATTTAGAATCATTTCTTCCTCATAAATTATTGCCAACAGTAGTTCAATTATTCAGTAGAGAAAATGCCAATCAAGAGGTCTGATTGGTGAACTTATTTATACAGTGCAATATATGCAATATCTG
The DNA here is from genome assembly GCA_013399195.1 of Dicrurus megarhynchus. Taxonomy (NCBI): domain Eukaryota; kingdom Metazoa; phylum Chordata; class Aves; order Passeriformes; family Dicruridae; genus Dicrurus; species Dicrurus megarhynchus. Next base: position 385,656 of record VXAD01011634.1, on the reverse strand, counting down.
CTTCCTGACCTGTTCTCTTGTAGAGAGGCAAAAGAAATGCTTTATGAATACAATGAATACCAATCTGAGAGTGCTCAGTGACAGTATCCAAAGTTTCCACTCAGGCACATAAGATATGATAGCCACATCTTTTAAGCCTAAATTCTGTAACAAAGTGGGGACACCTACTTTTATTTCTGGCTCTGCTAATCCTTGACCAGCTGTTGCAAACCTTGTATCTTGAATCCTTTTACCAGGCTTGCTTCAGCCAAACAGCATCTGCATGTAAAGGAATGATCTATCTATTGTTTTCGTCTCTAGGTATTGTGCCCCACTTTTGCTATTGCTATTTTCTGCTGGGAAAACCAAATGTCACAGCTTTTCTCTTTTACATCTATCCAACCACAGGACAATAAATTCAGCCATTCCTGAGCTGATCCTTGGGGCTGGATTTTCTGCCACCCAAACATACACATCACTCACTAACCAAAGCATGTGCAAAGGCTTTTCAGATGATGGGCTACTGGTAACCTGAACTCTGTCTCAAACATCCCATCCAACCACTGTTTCTTAGTGCTGCTTCTTACTGGGTACAATTACTTCTGAAGTTTTCTGTTCCTTGTAATTCATGTTTATGGTTTGGAAAGCAGTCATGAAACACAGGTGTGGATATAGACTTAGCCAAATATCAGTATTTGAAAATATAAAAATTCCCCCTCAGAGAGAATCAATCATAAGCAAATTCATAGGTAACAGTTTAAATGTAGCCATAGGGGTTAAAGATTTATATTAATATGCAATTATGTAAATCTCCTCATCTGATGCCATTCCAAATTATATTTATAGCCATTTCTGAATCAGGGTGTTTCATCAGTAGTTTTTTCACTAAACTATTTGACACAATTTTTTTGGGTTTTTTTTCTTTATAAGTTATGGCTTTTGAAGGTCTATGCTGAAAATTTTAACTCCAATGTAATTTGTTTGTGAGAATGACTGATATGGGAACAGCTTTTGGGATCTGCCTCTTGAAACATGATTGTCAAATGCCAAATAGAACTACACAGAATAGGAGAAGAAGGAAGGATTTTGGAACAGTGGTTTGGCATTCAGATGGCTTGCATAAACTGAAAACAGAATGTGGAATCATGTTAAATTTGTATATATGTGTTAGTCATTGCATTTCGATTTAATTACAATATTTTGAACTGCTACATGAGCACTGTCCAGGAGGGTTGAAAATCTGGCTGCCTAGCAGCTATATTACAGATTTAATTAACACACGTTGAGAACTGCTGCAAATCAGCTGTGCAACCATTCCCTTGCTATTGATTATGACAACCTTATGGAGGCCAAGCTGCAAATCCTCCTCACAGGCTGCAGTGCATTTACCATTATTCTATTGATCAGCTTTGTCTCAGATGTTATGTGGCAAAAACGTGGTAATCGGGATGACAAGCTTAAAAGATGTAAGCTATTCACAGAGCTAGTGAAGAAAACAAAGCTAAAGGCATTTAGTGTCACTGAATGCATTTTTTGAAAGAAAATACAGGCTTTTGTATAAAGCAGAATGCCAGAGACAAAATGTGGCCAATCATAAAATCTCAGTGAAAGATCTGAGTTTAAAGGAAAATGCAGTAGCAAATAAATACTGAAAACAAGCATCCAGGAAAATTCAGCACTTGTAGAGATGGCAAGAACAGATGTTTACTCCTTCTGGTCTCTATATGGCAGTAGAAGCCTTTTACACTTTTATTGCACAGTTGTTAATGATATCACAAAAATGGAGGCACAGAAAAAAAGTACAAAACAGAAAGGAATTGTTACTAAATGATGGTGTGGCAATGAAAAAATGCTAAGAAATAGTACTAAGGGAAAAGTGTCCCTGTGAATTACCATAGAAGGGACATGCGAAGATATTTTGACCTTAGAAAGTTTCAGTTCTACTCTGCTCATATTCATAAATATTCCCATGGATGAACAGTTCAGAGGCAGAACTGCTTCCCTAGGTTAACATGCCATTCTTGAGGTAGAGTAACATGAGCATAGAAGAACTGAGTTAATAATAATGTCACACTGGGAAAAATACAACTTTGATGCATGTATTTTGATATTTGAGAAAGACATAGCAGTTGCTGAAACAAAACATAACCATTGACATAGGGACAATTACCAAGTGTGCTGCAATTAATTTAGAAATTGTAGGAAGAAGTAACTCTAATTAACAGCCCTGGAAGAGGTGAGAGGAATTATTCGTGGAGCATCTGCAGAAATCAGCAATTAAATGCAAACAAATGAGTCTGGAATGGCTGGAATGGAATTCCTTTGTGATGCACTTCAAGTGCTCTCTTGCACACCTAAGAAAACATGTAGTATAGCAAAAAATGATGAAACAGGACCTTAAATAGGGAGTAACTGGTTTGCAGAATACTGACTAGGAAGGGCTTTGAGAGTTACTACAGATAATTCACCAAGGCCCTTAGCAAATTGTATAGCTGAGAAAAAGAATGAATATAGAGGCTACTAATGCTCGTCTGCTATACAAAAAAACCTGAGTTTAAATGAGAGTGATGTAATTTCCTAACTCTCATGCTGTAAAATATTGTGATATGCCCAGCCTTCAAAGCAAGCCAATTCCATGAATCCAGTGGGCCTAGTTAAAATAGTGTGTTGTGATAAAATCACACCAGGAACAGAATTTACACTTTAAGGTTGAAAAGCCTTACAGCCAGCACTCTGGACCAAAGGTACTGTAACCTGTATGTAAAGTCATATTAAAAGTCTAGGAATATGAACTCTTTACTTATTTATGAGAGTGTTATCTTCTTCATTCACATCACTATTACCTTCCTATTATCCGCCACTGTTATCTCTGATATATTTAGTCATAGGCTTGCCAAGGTTGTGAAGAGGGCTTTAAACTGAAGTTGCCAGGTGAGAGCAAACTAAATCCATCCAACTCCTACCAGTCTGATGTCAGTGCCAGTGCCAGAGCCTGGACTGAGGGATGGCAGGTGTGCAGGAGAGCACTTGAAGAGCACCACAAAGGAGTTCAATTCCAGCCATCCCAGACAATAAGTCAGCTTCTCTGGGGGCCAAACCTAAATGCCTCTATGCAAATGAACACAGCATGGGGAATAAACAGGAGGAGTTAGAGACCTGCTCACCTCCAGGGCTGTGATCTTACCGGCCTCCCATATGTGGTGAGATGGCTACTATGACTGGAATGTCAGAATGGAAGGACACAGGCTCTTTGGGAAGGGCAGGCAGGAGAGACAAAGTGACTGTGCTGCCCTGTATGTCAGTGGCCAGCAGGAATGAATGGAGCTCCTCCTGAGCATGGATGAGAACCTGATAGAGAGCTTGTGGGTCAGGATTAAAGGGAGGGCAGGGAATGGGGATATTAGGGTGGGGTCTGTTACAGGCTGCCCAGCCAAGAACAGTGAGAAGATGAGGCCTCTATAGATGGAGCAGCAAGACCTGGTGCTCATAGGGGATTTCAACCACCTCGATATGTGTTGGAGGGACAGCACAACAGGGAACAGGCAATCCAAGAGGATCCTGGAATGCATTGATGACATCTTCCTTCTGATAGAGTAGCCAATGAGAAAGGTGCTATTCTGGACCACCAAGGAGGGGCTGGTGGCAACTGTGAAACTCAAGGGCATCTGGGGCTGCAGTGACCATGAAGTGGTGGAGATTGAGATCCTTAGGGCAATGAGGAATGTGCACAGCAAGATTGCCACTCAGCTTCAGGAAGAGCAGACTTTGGCCTCTTTGGGGATCTTCTTGGTATCTTAGTATCAAAAAGAAAAAAAAAAAATAAAGAGAAATTACTGTCTCATTGAAGTTACGAATATGAAGAATTTCTGTGAGGAAAGAAGTCTATCAGGGCATGTAATAGTGTTTGCAGAACTGAAAGCCTAGAGATTTCACTCAGTCTGAGCTATATTAAACTTAAACTCATAAAGCTTATGTGCTGCTAGATCTGTCTATAAAAATTAATGGTAACGTTAACTAAAGCTTAACATAACTTTTTAATTAAATACTTGTCTTCTCAATATTATTCTACTTTCGCTGAATTGTCACTGCTTAAGGAAAGCAGCAAAACCTTCAGGTCAAAGCATTTCCTTTCATTTAAGAGTTTGCACTGCTTTTAAAAACCTTTTTTTGCTGGTGATTCTGGTACAGCTGTTCCTGCTCAGTTTTCTTGACAATTCACAGTGAGGTTGCTCAGACAGGCAAGAGATATCAAAGCTGTTTAAATTGTAGTAGTTCACCTTCTTTTGAACCATAAGGAACCAGTCACAGTTGGAAATGGGATACCTGACTTAAGGCACCGAAAACACACCTGAAAATCAATGCCACTGTGATAAGTTACAGCTTCAGAAAATTGGTAAAGGCATTGCAAAATGATTGCCTGATCAGTAGTATTGCCTGCCAATCTTGAAAGAAACCCATTACTCTGTTCTTTCTCTGCTTTGCTATAATTCACACAGCTCTGGTATCTTTCTCCTTTCTTCTCCTAGCTTCAGGAATCATTATAAAGATTACGATAGGATTAACTCACTTGAGATGCCTGCAGCAATTGTGACATTTGTACTTAGAAGACTCATAAGACTTCTGGGCACTCATGAATGTGTAATGGAAGCAGCAAGGTCAGCGGCACAAAAATCATTCCCATTTTCTACCACTATGTGAGGTTTCATATTTACACGATTTTAGATGAGAATGCCTGTGTAAAATATTATCAAAAAGATACATTACAAAAGACTTAATTGGTCTTAAATCAGCCATAACTGAGCACAGTGTAGGGACACTTGCATTTATGTAAAGCAAATGAAGACAGACATTAGAAGAGTCAATGTAAGCATGGATTGGACCTACTTAAGACATACTTATTTTTCCAGGTGTACATTTATTTTTAGATTATTTTTTCAACTATTCTTCAACTGAAGGAAGTTCTTCACCTTTGGGTACATATACATGTTCTCTGGTTCTTACATACCTAGCCTTAGTTCACCCAACTTAAACTTCAAGGCTATAAAGCCTGGATTTATTCACTATCCAAGCCAGTGGCTGCCCTCAGGGGAAAAAAAAAAGCCCCAACTAGAATAGAACAGAGCAGAATATATCAGCTGAAAGGCACTCACAAGGAACATCCAGCCCAACTGCCTGACCACTTTGGGGCTGACCAAAAGTTAAAACATGTTATTAAGGGGATTGTATTATTGCCTCTTAAACATTGACAGGCTTAGGGCAGCAACCACCTCTATAGGAAGCCTGTTCCAGTGTTTGACCAACCTCTTAGTAGAGAAATACTTCCTAGTGTCCGGTCTAAACCTGCCCTGATGCAACTTTGAACCATTCCCATGTGTCCTATCCCTGGATACCAGGGAGAAATGCTCAGCATGTCCCTCTCCACTTCCCCTCCTCAGGAGATTGCAGAGAGCAATAAGGTCACCTCTCAACCTCCTTTTCTCCTGACTAGACAGAGTCCTCAGTCACTTCTCATAATACATCCTTTCTAATCCCTTCAACAGCTTTCTTGCCCTCCTCTGGAACCATCTGAGTACCTTAAGACCCTTATTAAATTGTGGGGTCCAGAACTGCACGGAGGATTCAAGGTGAAGCTTCATGAACACTGAATACAGCAGGATACTCATATCTTTTAATTGGCTGGTGATGTTCTGTTCGGTGCTTCCTGGGATGTGATTTTCCCTCTCAGCTGCCAGGGACACACTTTTCATTCATACTGAGCCTGCTGTTGACTAGTACTTCCAGGTTCCTTTCTGCAAGGCTGCTCTTCAGCCACTCCTCTTCCAACTTATACTTGTTCCCAGCATTACTGTTTTCCAGATGCAGAATTTGGCTTTTTTTTGGTTGTATATCTTGTGTATCTTCCCACAATATTTAAACATTTAACCCTTCTGGTTGGAAAAACTTCATTTTATTTCAAATATTTTCATAGCATAATATGAAAGGGGAGTTTAGTTACTGTATTAGGCCATCTATACTACCCATTGTCCCCAGGGTGTGCGAGTAAGAAGCTCTTAACACACATAACTGTAGGACACACTGTAGTCATCCCTGACACTAATACATCTTGCTGATGTACAAGTTGCAGACAGGGATAAGGTCACAATTTGGTTAGATTTGTCCCGTTGCAAGGAATAAAGGAATAAAGCAGATTTTTTTTTTTTAAATAGCAATGGTAGTGCAAATCACTATTCACTTTTTATACATAGTTAACACAACAAATTAAGCAAAACCTTGAAATCCAAAAGCCTCATATGGCAATACTCACAGGAGGAGCCCAAAGTGATTAAGATTTCCTCAAAACTTGAACCAAGTTTAAAAATGTACCCTTGGGTACAGAAGAAGCAGAGTCAATTTCCCAGGCTAAATATCAAGATTGAAAATGTGAGATTTATCACTGATCTCTGTCGAAATTCCCATTCCCATAATAACCTGGGGCAAAGGGTACGCTTGTGTCTCTACAGGTGCTGTTCCAAAGTGGATTCCTTCAAAAAATGTGAAACCCTACCACATACTCCTGAACACTGCCACCCAATCACATAAAATCGTGGATAACACTGTCAATCAAGTACTGCATGTTTAATGCATCTGTAGAGTTAGTAATCTCTGTGACAGCAGAGCTGAGGAACCGTTAGAGGATTTTAAGAGGAAACAATGCAGACAAGATGATTACAGAAAGCTGTCTGTGGGAAAGAAGCTCAGAAGGACATTTATGTTTTATAAATTTGTTCTTGCTACCTAATTGCAAAAGACATTCAGGAACAAATCTCTTCTGGGGGAAAGAATGTGACATTGGCCCAAGTTCAACTTTGCTATCAATACTGCCGGTAGACTTTTCTGTCCAGACAAACTGTAAACAATTGTTTGTTAGATAGGTTCTGTGGATCACTGAGTCACAGAATAGTTTGTATTGGAAGGGACCTTAAGGATCGTCTAGTTCCAAACCCCCTGCCATGGGTAGGGACACTTTCCACTACAACAGGATTCTCAAAGCCCCATCCAAGTTAGCCTTGAACACTTTTGTGTACTTCTATTTTCTACTAGATGATCAAGTAATTAGTTTTACATGACATTTGTCTCATCAATAAATCCCAGGGTAAAACTGTGGCATATTAATTGTCTTTCAAAAGTTAGACACTGTTGCAAAACATGCAAAAAACCACAATGAAAAGCAATTAATAGTAAGACTAAAAGTAAATATGAATTTGTTATCCCAAAACCCATAACACATGAGAGTGAAGGGATCACTCAAAAAATCTCATCACAGAATATTTCAGGTAGAAAGCAGAGTATTTGAAAGTCTGTTAAGAACTTATGCAATCCCCGATCAGTTACATTCTCAGTAGAGGTCAGAAAACATTTCAAAACTTCATAATTAAATCATTCATCAATATAGAAAAGGTTATGAATAAGTAAGAGAAGCGTGGATTTGAATATTCTTTATTTTGCATGATAAAAATGTGAAAGATCTGAAAATTCATCATCTGTAACTATTTATTCTCAGTCTGACTGTTTCAAAACAGAAGGCGAAGCTTATCAAAAAGAACACCAAGTCTTAACTCAGAAAATTTTTTCAGGCTTAAAAGGTGACACAATAAAGACTGACAGGAACCTCCAGGCATTACTTCATGAAATGCTTATATTTAACCAAGTTTTTGTAACACGTTAAAAATAAAAACACTAGAATGGAAATCGCCCTTTAGACAAATGGTGTAGTACAGGTATATCCCGGGGCAAAATTTGCTGAATGATGCATACATTATACAGAAGCTCCCTGGCACCCTTTGCAAGCAGTGTCTGTTTTAGTCCTCCTCTAGCATGGCTTGAAATACTAATAACCTTGTAAAATGGCCTTACATGAAGGCAAAAAACGAATGTCTATGGAAAGCACAAGGGACATTGAACATCCATTGGAGCATCAGGAACACATCGGCTACTAAGACCAATATAAACTACTATGAAATCTTTGCCCCTTTATGCAACACTTAACGTATTTGAAAACTATGTTGGAAAAATGTTATACATTAGTTTATATACTAACATCTCTTTAAACACTTATAAATGAACAGAATAAACTCACTTAATTTTGTGGAACTTTCAGTGAATTCTCCCAGCATATTTCTAGTTAAAATGAATAAACATGCACTTTTATAGTAATTTCACGGAAAGGATGGCAGCGATGCCATTCTAAGAGATAATATTATACCGCCAGTGAAATATCAGTCTTCTAGGAAGAATAATATAAGCATCGAAGTCTCCTGGTAAAACAAAATAAATCTTCTTTCCATAGGCTAAGTAAGCATTACGAAGAAAATAATGCCTCCACAAAGTTGTTCTGTTAAAAAATAGGTTTGATGTTTATCTGGATTTGATTGGAAAGCAAAAACAATAATTTGCTGCTGAGGGTGATTTATGTTTCAGTGTTAGTGAACTGCTTGTTTGTCTCCCGCACAAGAAAGCAAGATAAAAAGTCTTTTTTTTTCTTTTGCTTTTTTTTTAAAGCATCCCTTTAAACACTATAATATTGTGTATGTGTTATAAATACCATGCATTTCCTGTCTTCTGCTGCTGCAAGCGCTGTCTCCAGTATAATAACTGAACTGCTAAAAGTGGCAAAACCCCTGCCCATCAGAGAGGTTTTGCACTCTTCTGTCACTCACAGCTTTACACCTCCAAGAATTTATTATTGTTACTTTTTTATATATTTGTGTTTGCTTTTATAACCAGATTCAGAGATAAAAACAATGGGTTTTGCCATGTTAAGTATAAACATTTTTAATTATGTTTTTCCCCTGTCAAACTTGACTGGAAATCACTACTTTTGATGAGAAGTTGATGACAAATGCTATTATATCCTCATGGTGGGATGGTTAAATGTGTGTCCTAGTTCAAAAGGAGAAATTTACTACTTTAAGCAGTCAGAAAGTATGGTCATAAAAAACCACAAAAAGCCCTTTAGTTAGTTCATCAGCTTCGTTAAATAAAACTTGTGACGTGATGACCAAATCACTTGGGCTATGTTGTCATCATAGATTTTGCAAGATCATGCACGATCCAAGAACTTAATAAAGTTTCATTTGAGTTTCCTTAGTACTTAAATTCTGTTTTTTCAAATACCCAGAAGCATTTCAGTCCTGTGAGGGGTGGCTGCTCAACAGATCCCTCACATAAAGCACTTTTCTGGATCCACAAATCGCAGGTTTTCAATGGGATTCTCACAAGTGACAGCACTCTGAGCTCTACCTGTCAAAGCAAGATTTATTTAAACCCCTGTGGCACCACTGACTGAAATAGCAGTTGCTGCACCATTAAATACAGGTTGGAACCAGGAGCTGGAAGACTAAGCTGACTAAGGTTTACTTCCCACTCTGAGACCTTGTAATCTGCTCCTCAGACCTTCCAAAAGTGCCCTAAATCCCAGTTTACAGACTTAGGGGAAAAGTAGAGACAGGTTTCTCTGCACCACTTCCACTGAAACTGTTTCCTTCTGATTAGAATAACAGAAAAATGAATAGATCAAGGACATGGGAGAACTTGTGTCTCAAGCCTATTGATGAGATCACTGTCATGGTTTAGGAATGCTACCCCAGTTCAGTGCCCCCACTAAGACTCTCCCAAACAACATGCTGCTCTCACTCACTCCCTTTTCCCCTTCCCTTTCTTGCTGTGGCAGGAACTGGGGGCACAAGAGGCAAAGATCATGTGTTGAGACAAGAACAATTTACTGGAAACAGCAATGAGATTAGAAAACAAGCAGTGACAGCCACAATATTAAAAACAAAAGGGTACAAAAGGAGAGAATTATTCACATGCAAAAATGATCACTGTGCAGCCTGCAACAATAAACAAATGTCTCCCCCCCACACACTTTTTCTTGACTGGAAGGAGCCCCTGCTCCTTGGAAGGGAAAGTCCCTTTCCCCCACCCCCGGCAGTGACCGTGAGGTTGTACAGAAAAACCATCAGGTCCTGGCCATAGCCTCTCACAGCTACTGCAAAAACCCTGTCCTGGCCAGAACCAGGATGATCACTTAATAGAAACAGAGAGATCTGAAGCTGATTTCTTCTTCTCAGGCTGTTTTCACTTTTAGCTATAAGAAATTATGTAGTTTATTGGAATATTTTGAAAGAATAGAGGAAGGCAAGTATCATTGAATCCAAACCCTTTTTACTGCAGGAAGTGCCATCATATATCTTTGCTGGTATAACGTAATTACCAACAATAGAATCATAGAATGGCCTGGGGAGAGGGACACCTTTCACTAGACCAGGTTGTTTAGAGTTCCATCCAGCCTGATCTTGAACACTTCCAGGGATAGCTTCTCTGGGCAGCCTGTTCCACTGCCTCATCACACTTGTTAAGAATTTTTGCTAATATCTAATCTAATCCTACTCTACTTCAGTTTGAAGCTATTTACCTTTGTCCTCTCACTACATACTCCTGTAAAGAGTCTCTCTCCATCTTTCTTGTAGGCTGCCTTCAGGTACTGGAAGGCTGTTAGGTCACCACAAAGCCTTCTCTTCCCCAGGCTGAACAAACACAATTCTCTGAGTCTTTCTTCATAGGAGAGGTGCTCCTTCCCTCTGATCATTTTGGTGGCCTCCTCTGGACTTGCTTCAACAAGTCCATGTCCTTCCTGAGCTGCAGACCCCAGAGCTGGACACTAATCCAGGTGGGTTCTCACTCTCAGACAAAATCCTAACCAAGTTTGGACAGTACAGTCATTAAACTTTTAGGGCTCCCCTTGAAAGTTGCTTCAAAAGAAATAAGCAGCACCAGATGGACTGTGTGTCTGTAGAAACAGAACAGGAAAGTTTGAATCAAAGTCACTTATTTCTTCTGATGTGGATAAATCATCTGATACCACCTAGCAGATCAGAAAAAAACCCATGCTCACACTGCTGGCAGGAATCAATTCAGACTGCAATAAAAAGATCTGTGTGGCCATTATAAATTTATGCAGTATATTCTTCTTCAATAAGATTTTTGACATTTCAGTCTCTGTGAATTATGAAGTTCAGGAAAAAACCCAGTTATACTAAAATGGAGTCTTCTTAATCAGATATACATTGGTACAAAAAATTGTTCCCCATGTAGTCCTAAACCACAATACATTAACACTTGTACTGGCATTTCAAGCAGTGTTTATGTATACAAAATTTCGAAATAAAATATACCATCCTCAGGTAGGGAAACATGTAAGAAAATCCCTTATATACAATAGTATTTAAACAACATGTGGAACTTCCATTGCCATATGGATTTCTTGAGATGCCTTATGTCTTTTCATGTAATATTCCACTCTGTCTCCAATCATTTATTCATCAGTGAATGCATCCTATGTGTGAGGTTCTGCCCAGTGAATTGGTGGGAACCAAACTATTACTTTTGTATCTATTTAAAACTGAAAGAAACCTACTATCTGGTTTGTCCTGTGAATTGATAATCTTATATCCTTACATAGAAATTAATTAGGCATTTTATGTAGGAGGTATGGATATAGACACGTGGTTAATATGTAACCAGTGCACAGGATATGGATTGATGTACTTATTTGCTAATCTGCTTGAGAACAAAAGGTATTTGTCAATCTAACAGGAACAGAAGCACACTTTTGGAGAAGGACAAGAGCAGTATTCACTTGGTAAAGAATATAGTTTTTTGCGTTCTTGCAAACTTTGCTTTCTAGTCTTCATTTATTTGGCAACTGATGGGGCTGTGCATAACATGCACAGTTCTACAGTTCTTTAGAAACCCCATATGAAGTTTCATTCCAACTCCAAATGAGGCATTGATCACATCAGCAGGAGGCAGATATGAGGTAAACAGATCTCTTGGCTAGCAATCTGCCCACTTGGAACGCTACCCTAAGATACCATTCTTAGCTAACCTTAATAGCAGTAGCCATTATTTCCATAGAAGTAGGTCTTCCTCTGGGACTTGAAAACCACTTGCCTCTCTTTGCTAATTAGAAAGAGAACCTTGCCACTTAGTATATAAAGTGACTGCTTTTACAAACCCCTACAATCAATAGAAAAAGGCAGATAATAATAATTATGTCTCATACGGAAAACAAACTTTCCAGAGAGCAAAGAAGTACTGGCAGAGCATCGGCTGCATTTTGCTACACCCAAGGATGATTTAAAAATCGCAAATGGAGATTAATAAGACCACATTTTTGCCTAAAAGTAATGAAAATAAGTGAGGAGCTGACTAAGAATATCTCAGCACAGGCTAAATTTAACTACTTTTTACAGATACTTTTATTGTACTTTTATTTTTGCAATAAACAAGATGTGGCAACTAACATGAGTTAAAAACTTTTATTTTGAAATATGAATACTAAATCCTTGTCTGTTTTCCACCACATTATGATTTTTCTATTCAGATTTGTTTGAGGAACAAGAAATGTATGGCAGAAAATTTCCTGTAAGGTTTGCCCTTGGACAGAAGAAGTATTTGCACAAAAAAATCTGTGAACTGAATCAACAGAAAATGCTTCTGTGCATTTGAAACACTGAACTTTCCATAATATTTGATACAAAAAAAACCAGGGAATGCTAATGTTCTGTAGCACAGCCTGATCACCATAAATTTCACATAAGAATCTGCAAATAAGACTTCCAGTTCTTATGTTTTCAGAAAGAATGTATTCACTAAAGATCTGAACTGGTAACACAAGGGCTGGAAAAGCAAATTTTCGTTCTTTAAGCAACTTCAAATCAATCCTGGCATAACTTTAGGAGGCAAAAGATTACTATGTACTCTGCCACTTAATATTAGCTCCATTTTTATGTTAAAGCAAAAGCATTTATAAAATGGTTAATTTCTTTAATGCTCAAATAAGTTAGTTCATTTGTATCCATTAAATTTGATAAGGACAGAGATATAATTATATTATATAATATTTCATTGCAATCCTTTTCACTTTAGAATTTAATGTTTGAAGACCTGACGGGAAAAATTAAATACTGTGCCTTTATTACTATTTTTTCACCATTTTGACACAAATAGTGACAAATTTCTCACAAATTTATAATTAAAAATCCCCTGGCACTGAGCCTGACTGATTCTGAAGGAACAGAACGGAAGGTTTGGTAGAACTGGTATTCCTTCAGAAACATGCCTTGACATTCAGTATATCTGCAGATATCCATAAATACATATTTACAAAAAATCATTGATACTACAGTTAAACCCGAACATTGCTTCAAAGTTACCCATTTGGCTTAAAATTTGCCTCAAATGTATTCATAATCAGAACTGCATCAATGACTGCTGGCATAATAAAAAAAAAGGACGTGTGTAAGCCCAACTGACAGCCATCATCACTTTGTGAAAGTAATCATTTTTATTTTTTTTCTAATTATACTCTAGAGAAATAAGAATTAAGCATTACTGTCACTGGAATATTGCACGGAAATGCTAATGAAATAGATCCTTGATGTATTTTAAATTTTTATTGTAGCACATTAAAAAAAAGAACAACCACTTATTCTGAAAAGTTAAATAATTTAAATGTCAGTATGATAGCTATCTTCACTGAACATCAGACATTAACACTTCCTCAACATGAGAAGCAGCAGCTCACAAAGCTCTTTGCAACTGAAATCACAGACATTTATGATGTCAAGGTTCCCATTTGCGAGAACAAGAGGTGGCAACTAAGAAAGGATGTCAGCATGTGCATCTTTATTTTAACCTTGCGTGCTGGGTTTTTTTGTCAGATCCAAGATACTAGATCACCTTGATCAGGCACTTCACCTCTTGGGAAGTCCCACAGCAATTCATACAATTATTTCTGGCTTAAGCAGCACAAGATCCCTATGCTCTATTACTCAAATTATAAAATAAATACAGTGTCAATGGCATTCTATAGTAAGTCTCAAAACAGTGAAAATGGGCCTTTCTGTACAGAAAACTATTTTAAAATCTCACTGATGTATAAATTATTCCTGTTACAGAGAAATTAATCTTGGTCTATATATTTCACTGCTGGTAATATTTGAGAGTACCAAAAATATCTTGTTATTTTCAAAATGTTTACTTAATAAACATAGTTTTTTCGTAAAATTAAATCACACTAGTTAGTGGCTGTTTTTATTTTTTCTAGTATATTTTTAAATAAAAATTAACACAGTGACTACCACTCATTAATCTTTTGTCCTGGTTAAACTCCTCTGCTGAAATAAGAGACAATGGCTATAAAGTTGTATACTTCAAACATTTCATGCAGCGGCATATGGGTAATATGTAACAGCTATATTTTAATTTTTAAATAGCTTATCTATCTATTATTTTGTTGCACTATGAGGGGATATATTTAGTGTTTTGTCTTTGCTGCTATTTAGTTTCTAAATTAAAACCAGAGTATTCCACATCAGACCTCTCCAACATGAAATGGCGAGTGTACTGCTCCAAGGATCAGCATGCACATTGTAAGAAACATGAGTGTAGAGAAAAGATAACATTTTCTTAAAGTTCTCTTTGCTTTCCAGTATCCAAATTCGCTTAATGAGGTTAGGCAATGCTACTTGTAGGGGTAAAAACAATAAATGTAAAAATAGTGATGAAGATGATAATGACTAATAACAGTTCCTCCAAATGCAGCTGTCTGTATAAAGTTTTATTGTACATTCTTCTGAAGATTTTGGGATCGGAAACTTGCGGCAATGAACATCAGACATGAGAGCAAATTTAACTTTGTAAACATTTTTTCTTCTAAATTGTGTTACAAATATTTTCACTTTCAGTGCACATCATAGCTAAGGGTTACATCTATTAAAATAATTTGATCTCCTTTTTTATATTTGGAGTTAATTTTCTTTTTTTCATTGTATAATATATGTCCTCAAGTGCAACAGAGCCTGGAAAAATCATCTTACAAACCTTAAGCAGTTATGCCAGTGGCTTGAGAACACACATAGGTTTAACTGTCCATGTAAATAGCACAGTTATCTCTAACAGGACAGTGAGAGCCCTTAAACATACACATGTAGATATTTGTGTATTTTCAGAATAGAAACTGATGCCCAGTTAGAGTAAGATGCAAATAGACCGTGTGATATACAATGTCTGGAGGTCATAACCCATGTGAACTGATGCGAGGGAACAGTCTACAAACCAGCTGATCCACTCCATGCATAAGCATGTGCTCATTTTTTAAAAGCTTAAGAAACTTTTAAGTGATATCCCTAATTCTTACTTCAGAACAAGCAATATATATTCATGGAAAAGGTAAAAGTCAAGAATGTTCTTCCTAGGGTGCTAATCTTTATAGGCTGCTGTGCTGGTTATTACATTAAGGCAGAACATATCTTTTCAAACAGCCTTTATACAGCGCATGCATAATGCCAGAGATTATAGACAGAGTCAAAGATTAAAGAATGTACTAACACAGTTTCATTATACTGAACATCAAAATACTAGCAACAAAAATAAACAGCTGGGGAAGAAGGAATGCCAAAGTTATAAAACCCAAAGTGGCAAGCACTAGATTTAGAGATTAAGCTTTTAAAAAAGAGATGGCAATAGCATGCATCATTAGAACTCAGCTGCACGAGCAGTTGTCATCTGTCCTCTGTGCAGAAGCTGGACTGGTCTCAGAGTCCCCAGAAAACAAGACAAATTTACAGTGAGGTCCTGAACCATATGGGTTTGTGAATAATGCCATTCATTCCAAACTCTTCATAGAACTATTACCACAATTCCCATGCAGCACTCATAAGAAAGAAACTCTAGTGAGTATCTCCTGAGGGTTTATAGAGAAAGTAAGCCTAGCTGAAGTCAGCACCTTTCACAATGGCAAGATTTTCTCATTAACTGCAATTGTGTTTGTAGAAGTCATGCATTATTTCAGAGAGGAGTTACAATTTTTTAACAAAAATGTACTGATATCACCTGAGTTTTCTTCCTGATGTAATTTTACAAGGATTCCAAGAAGAATTGGAAGGCAAAAAGCAAGATAAAAGACTTTAGTTGCTTTCTTAATCCACTGGGGGACCTAGTTGAATTTTTGTCTTTGACAAAATTCTCTGAAGCAAAGATACACTGAACCAAAGAGAAAAGACAAAAATACTTAGCTCATGCACATAGTGTAAGGCCCCCATCAACTCACTAAAAGAGCTTTTGAAAGGGGTTACAATGGTTCTTATACTCTGGATGAAAATACAGTGGAGAAATACCAACCAAATACTCTCAGGAGGTCAAAACAAGACAAAAATTTACTGCCAAACTAGAAAAATCAGAGAATTTTGGCAACAGATTTAGTACCAATATCCAATCAACACAAAACACTTAGCATTAATTTGGCCCATTCAACTCAGCAAGCTTTAAACCCATTCGATGTTAAGATACTCAAAATGTTCCAAGAAGAGGGAGTTAGAAGAACAAACAAAGAGAGAAGGAGAGAAAATATACAGAAATGCACACATATAGCTACCAACTCCTGGGTTCCAGAGGTGTTCAGATAGTAACTCCAAGAGGAAGGTAGGGTCAAGACTTGTGCAGTCCTCATGCTAGGCCTTAAATTCCCCTTGACCGTCAGGGACACTTCTCCTGGGTGAGACTTCCCATCATTTGTCCACTCAGGATCTGGGTTAGGCCAGAGTGGAGCACTGCCCCTGGTGAGCCATGACTGGCAGCTCTGCTAGGCTCTGGGATGGGGCGTGTGGGGCAGTTCACTGTCTCGACAGGGCAAGGCCCAACCTGTGGAAGGTCTGTCCCCTCTCCCACACCCCAAAATGTCTTGAGATATCAATCTTTCCAGTCTCTGACACATGGTTTATCACCAGGTTACATGTATGCACATTACTAACTATCAAGAATATTTTATCTGTATCATGGAAACCACTGCAAAATAGAATTGTGTTCAAGGAAAGAGACGAGAAGATTGACAATAAACACCATTTCTGGTGTCCCTTCTCCAATTAATTTCCACTTTGAGCATTGAACTTCCAAAGTTTTTCTCTGTAAACATTATGGTTTTGCAACCATTATTTTTAACCTGGACTATTTATAATTATTTTTATAACTGAAAAATTCATTACAAGCAATATATCTGTTGTTTTGCCTATTTTTTGCATAATAATTTTTTTTTCTTTTGTAGTTTGTTAGTATTAGCTGAAGAGCTGCATAAATTATTTCCAGGTTATAGTTTATAATTAAATGATTTATTCTGACTGTTGCATGACTGTTCTACATTCCTTTTTGTAATTTCTAGAGTTTGGTTGTTAACCTAAATGAGGTGGTATATGACTGACTAACAGAATATTTTTAAATAGGAGAATGATGAAAACCAAAGCCAAATAATGCACCAGTGGGATGACTTTTCATGCAAAATTTTTGAAATGTTTTGATTCTCCATTTCTTCATGAATTCCCAGTAGCCATACAAATGCTTCAAAACAAACAAATAAGTAAGTAACATTACCTACACACCAGGGAACAAAATTCAGTGCTTTTTTCTGTCTTTTCAAAGTATGAAAGCAATTCTGTGGACACTTAACCCATAGTCAGATTTGTTATACATATATATGTAAAATGTTGATGTTCTACTTATAGAATAAGACTACAAAAATGTGTAGTGTTTCTTCATGATAGATATATTAGTAATAAACCATACAAAGATATTATAAAAAGTTTTATAATGCTAAAAATCTTTCTCAAGCTAAAGCAACTGTTGTTAGAGAAAAAGTTAGAGAAAACAGACCATAATTTACAGAATTCAATATTATATATCAGTTAACATAGACCTCTTTATGGATATAAGTCTGTTAGCCCTTCCAGCCATGAATTTATTTAACAACCCCAAAAATCTAGAAATTAGAGGAAAAATACGGATTTGAACCAAGCCTCATCTAAACCTCACAGCGAGTTGTGATATATATGAGAAACTTAGCAATAGCTACAAGTATTAATGGACAGTCCCAAGATGTGCAGTAATCATATGGCAAATCTGGGTTCTGATTTTGCAGTGCATATTTATTTGACAGCACAATAATGATTGATTCACACCTATCATTCTATACTACATACTTGGAGAGTTTTTAATTCTTATCTACCCAAATAGTGAAAGTGTGCCTATGTAACTTATGCAGAAAGATCACAAGTCTCCTGCTTTATAAACAGGATCCCTCAGAACCTCAAGGTGCACAGATCTTACACTTGGACATATTTTTAGGAGGAAGAGAGATGTCCGCCCTTTGAAGAGAAATCCTTGCTATGATTGTTAGGATAACCTTATCAGTCTCATGATACTTTTAAGCATAGATTCATAACCTTTTCCCTCTCCACACTTGAGCTGCTTTTACTTGTTTGTGATGGAGTGGGTTTCTGTGCAGGATACCTCCCTAGTGTTTGTATTCTAAAATCCAGTGAGCCTGACTTTGAAAGCTTATATTATTGTTTTTCTTCCTGAAATCCCCAGGATGAACACATCATGGAACTTAGATTTATTTTTAAGCTTTTTCACTTTGTTATTTAGTGCCTTGTTATCTTTCAGTAACACATTACAGTAAACATTTTGTGTTTTATCTGCTTAGCTAAATTTCTACCTCCATACTGTTATTTATATGTCATGTTTAATCAGCTGTGTGTCCTTCCCATCAGTACGTTGGTTTAGTGCATTTGTTTAGACATTAGATCATCTAGCATTCCATCATGTGTGACACCAAACATAGCAGTATCTTGCAGGTCTCCTAAGCTAATGTTAACATGTTCTGTGGGGGCTCTTAAGAATTCTTGAGTTGACTCTTAAATTATGTTTTTTTTCTCCAGAAGGAGAAGTGCAATTTTTTTCATTCTATTTCATTCAAATTAATTCAATGGCTCTATAGAGGGATCTGGACAGGCTGGAAGAGCTGAGGCCAATCATATGAGGTTCAACAAGGGAAAGTGCTGAGTCCTGCACTTGGCTCACAACAACCCCATGCAGTGCTACAGTTTGGGGAAGAGTGCCTGGAAAGCTGCTCATCAGAAAAGGACTTGGGCGTGCTGGTGACAGCAGCTGAACACAACCCAGTGTGTGCCCAGGTAGCCAAGAAGGCAAGTGGCATCTTGGCTTGTATCAGCAATAGTGTGGCCAGCAGGACCAGGGCAGGGATTGTTCCCCTGTGCTTGGCATTGGTGAGGACACACCTTGGGTCCTGTGTCCAGTTGTGAGCTCCTCACTGCAAGAAAAATTTTGAGGTGTTGGAGTGAGTCCAAAGAAGGGCAGTGGAGCTAGTGAAGGGTCTGGGGCACAAGTCTGATGAGGAGCAGCTGAGGGAGCTGAGGGTGTTTAGCCTGGAGAAAAAAAGGTTCAAGGGACATCTTATGACTCTACAACTGCCTGAAAGGAGCTTTTAGTGAGGTGGGTATCTCTTCTCCCAAGGGAAAAGTGATAGGACAAGAGTAAATGGCCTCAAGTTGGGCCAGGGTAGATTGGATATTAGGAAAAATTTCTTCATGGAAAGGTTTTTCAGGCATTGGAACAGGCTGCCCAGGTGACTGGTTGAGTCACCATCCCCAGAGGTATTTAAAAGACTTGTGGATGTAGCATTTGAGAACATAGTTTACTTGTGGACTTGGTAGTGTTGAGTTGATTTTGGACTCGATGATCTTAGAGGTCTTTTCCAACTTAAACAATTCTGTGATTTTGTGATTCTATTTGTCATACTTCTGCAGAAAACCTTTCATACTTTGGAAATACAGATTGATTTATGCTCTACATAAATCATAAAATGTTCTACATTTTGCGTTTGACTTTTACGCATTAGAATAATCTTGAAATATTTTTAAGCTTATTTCTAAGAAGTAGGTAATTCCTACTCTAAAGTCAGTCTGAAAAAGAAAAGCAACAATTGCAAGCATATTCAGTCCCTTTTTTGCCATTAGAAAAAGAAAAAAGGAAGAAACCATTGAAAACCCCAAAGTCAGGAAAGGAGGACTACCCAATGAGAGGTGAGATAGAATGAACCTCTCAGGGGAGCTGTCCTTGCATCCAAGAAGTCCAAGGTCTACAGTTGACTGGAAGGTTATTAGACCTAGACCTATCCTATAATTTTAGCAGACTTTTACACTGGACAGGTAATATAGAGATTTCATTTACTTTTGTTAATAAGGAGTAATATTGTAGTTACAATCATAGTTCAAAAAATATCCCAGAGGGAGATGGATTTGATGGGTGCAACAATAAAGCATCATGATGTCTAGTTTGTCAGATGTCAAAGTGAACTTTATAGAAAGTAAGCAGTATGACAGAGAATAAATACAAAAAATTTACTGGTGCTTAGCAAGAGCTAAACAGCAGCATTCCACTTTTGCCTTCCAAATGGCTGTCAGGTCACCTTGAGCAAGGCATCCTCTGGGGCTGGGCTTTTTAAACGGCTTAGGAATGGTACCTCTGTTCTCCTACACCTATGAAAAAATGACTACTTCAAAAGTCATCATCCCTTTAAGAAATCCAAAAGAGGGCATCAGAGTTTCAAAACTTTTCAGAATACAACAATTCTCCTTCAGCATCTAAATTGCTCAACTATTTTAAATAGGTGTTGCACTTTTATGTCTAAGACCTTCTCCAGATATATTTATTCTTCCTGAAAACTGACAATGTGATAAAGTCAAGCAGATGCTTTTTGAACATATACCCATTCAGCACAGAACATATTTATTCTGCAGACTTTCTGCTGAGAAGCAACTGATAGGAAAAGTGACAAGGTCAAATTCCTAGACTTAGAAAAATCACTATAGTGTTACAGTCCCAATGTCCCATTCTAAAACCTGGAATGCTTAATTGTTCCGATATTAAAAAAGAACACACTGTTCTTTCTCATTCATGAGCAACACACATGTATGAAAAACTGTTCTGCAGAAGTGAGAATGAGTATAGAGCACAAACATAGGAATTTCAGAAGCCAGAACAATTGATAATATTAAAAAACTTGATAGCTTGTGGTGTATTGTCAATAAGCTTTCTTTTTTTCTTCTGCTACAGCAGTGTTTGTTGAGATAGCTGGCCCTACCAGTCTCCAACTTTGTTAGACTCCAAACAGTATTTATTGTTAGAATTGGAGACATCCAGTAGAGCTCATGGTGTTGATGACATCTGTTCAGAGCTGAATATAATTGAATACTGTTATTAATGAGCAATATGATGGAAGAATGAGTATAGTTATTGAAGTTTAAGAGCAAGACAGGGCTAGAATTTAAAATTATCTAAGCAAACGGGAATAATGACCTGGGAAAAATATGGTGAAATTAATCACTGACAAGGATATATTTTAGTTAGGCAATGTGAAATGGGAAGACCTGGCTAGGAAGCAGAAGTAGGAAAAGGCTGAGAGCTATTATGCTTCAGACTCTACCTTGCAGTAGCAGAATATTGTGGTGGAAAAATAAAGGTCACACTGGGATGAATGAATTGGTGTGTCACCTGCAAGACACCTAAAATAAAGTGTGTACTCTTCCCTCTCTTTCTCTATCTTTCTCTCCCCTCCTCCTCCTCCCCCTCCTCTCCCCGCTGAAAGAGTTATTTCTGTTCACCTCACTCCTTATTTTTTAGTGGACTCTCAATTTAAGTATATTTTGAGTACTTGAAAATTGATCTTTCCAGGTGCTGGTTTAACCTACTTCTCAGCTACTGTAGCCTGAGGTTTCCTAATGAATCTCTGACACACACTCATACAGATTAGACATTAGCATTACACAGCTAACGGTTTGGAATAGAATTTAATAAGAAGAGAGAGCAGACTATAAAGTAATGTTGTGCAGGACAATCTGACCAGGTGCTGGCTTGCACCCATATGAACTCTTCTATAGCCATTCTCTCTAGTCATTCAGTCTTGTACCTCTCTTTCCTTATCTTTGGCCCTTTCACTAAAAATCCTATAATAGTTTTGCACAACTCTACATGCCCTCTCAAATATCCTGTAATAAGAGGATGCTTTCCCATGAGACCCATGAACATCTTTTTTTGCTTGCCTTATCAGCTACAAAGGTAAGGTTGAGTGTCATCAAGCCTATCTGTGAATGAATGTGCTCCTCAATAGCCCAGAAATCAGCAACACAAAACATTTCATCTTTCTTATTATCTGTTATCTCCAGACATTAGTTTTGGGGTTTTTTTTTTTTTTGGTCTTTTTTTTTTTT
>VXAD01011634.1:292560-363486 GCA_013399195.1 Dicrurus megarhynchus | reverse complement strand
GGTCTTTTTTTTTTTTGTTGTTGTTGTTGACTTGTCACTAAGCAGAAATCCTTACAAACTTGATATGCTCAAGTTACTACAGTTGCTTCCTTTTCCCTGGTAAGGATGTGCTTCAGATTTTATTGATGTACACAGATCCTCCTTGATTAGATGGGACTCTGACTCATTTCTGCAGGAACTATCTGTCAAGTTCCCATTTAGTTACAATCTTTGAAGGTGACCAAAATTTGACTAAGGCTGAGCATACTGACCTAATTGCACTTTCTTTGAGCAAAGGATGGAAAAGATGACTTCCTGAGCAACCTTTCTACTAAATTAGTGCATGACTGAATTTATTTATTTTACAGTCTAGACATCTGCTATTTCTGCTGAGGAATGACTGCATTTTTACTGCCTCATGAACACTGCAATAAGGACCTCCCTCCAAAGTGAAAGGTGTTTTCCTTCCTTCCTTCCATCCCTCCTTCCTTCCTTCCTTCCGTCCTTCCTTCCTTCCTTCCTTCCTTCCTTCCTCTTTTTCTTTTCTTTTTCATGTAGCATAAATAATATCAAATAAAGTCTCTGCAGTGTTTTTGTCTGCTATAATGTCCATTTCAATCTGTATGTATTACTAATGCGTATGTCCTAACCACACGAACGCATTCTGCATTCCAGTAAGTTTTCAGTCTATCTGACATATCGCAGAGTTGGATTTTCCTTAAGTAGGTGGAAATGTTTATGCTTATGCAGGCACAGAGAGCTGGCAACAACCTCATGGAGGATTGAATGTTGTCTGCTTGCATCATATAATCCCTGCCAGCAGACTCAATTTGCCTACGTGCCGCATTTGATGACATAGCTGTGCTGTTTCTACACCCAGAGCTAATATGTTTTCTTTATATAGAACTCTATCAGGTAAATATATCAGATGACTAATTTAGTGCTGCTTTATTAATGTGACTCAGCATTTACCAGGCAAGATATTCCCATTAAAGCCTTTAAACATTGTTTTATATGTGTGTATATTTATACACACATATGACACTGTACCAGTGAACTCATCTATGCTTTTAAATAGAAGGATCCCTTGTTTGTTATTTGATAAAAGAAAGACCCCTTTCCCAATAAGTAATGAAACACCAACAGTCCGTTTTGGAGGTTAAAAGAGTTTAGCCATATGAATTTCACAATCAGAAAAGAAAAGGTGACTAGTATTTTTTGTATATTGGTACATATGTAATTATGACTGTGTGCTCAGTACTGGCTGTCTTCATCTCCAGATGCACATAGCAATGTTAGTCTGAATAATGACTGATGCTGTACACAACTGTTTTCACCTAATTCATGCTGTAAAGCAGCATTGCAAAAAAAAAAGACCTGGGAGTCCTAGCAGATGAAAAGGTGACCATGAGCCAGCAATGTGTTATTGCAGCCATGAAGGCCATCAGCATCCTGGGCTGCATTAGGCAGGGGGTTGTCAGCAGTCCAAGGGAAGTGATTCTTCCCCTCTACTGAGCTCTGGTGAGAGACATGTGGAGTACTCTGTTCAGTTCTTGGTCTTCCAGTACAATAGTGACAAAAAAATCCTGGAGTACGTCCAGCAAAATGCCGTGAAGATTGTGGCTTCGGCCTCCGTCAGCCTTGGCACACAAGTGAGATAAGTTCAGCGCTTTTGCCTAGAAACTCAGTCAGAGGCCGCAAGCTGCTGTGCAGAGGTTGTTTATTTCAATGTTATCTATAGCTGCGGTGTCTTGCAGTCACAGATCCACCTAGCAGCCGAGGTTCCCTGGTTCTGCCCCCCAGCTGGTGATGCCATGATGATTTTTTGCCTTTTCTTTTAAACCCCTTTTTATGCCTTTTGCAGCTTTTGTATTCCTTAGTACTTTTTGCCTACATGATTGGACTTGTTTGTTAAGCTGGGAGACTAAACATCTTGGAAGCTTCGTAGTTAGGGGGTCAGCAAGCCCCAAACCAAGGTCCTCTCTAGAACATGTTCTGTAAACTAGGATAGACCCATGCAGGGGGGGACATTCCTTACGAGGGGGCTTCTCCTGAGCCTCCCATTGGGAAATCTATGATAGATATGCTAATATGCAAGCTCTATAATTGTATAAACAAATCATTGTAGGGGGGCTTTTCCGTGCATTCTCTGGTGTGCACTATCCAACGTGCATTCCGTGTATCGCTCCGGGTGCAGGGGGGGCATTCCTGCGGGGNATTTCGGGGTGTCAGGTCCCCTAAATTAGACAGAGGCATGTTGTGGGTTCCGACAGAAGATGACCAAGGGATTGAAGCGTCTGACATGTGAGAGGCTGATAGAGCTGGGATTGCTTAGCCAGGAGAAGAGAAGGCTCAATGTGCATAAATACTTAAGGAGGAAGATAGGAAGATGGACCCAGGCTCTCAGTAGTATCCAGTGACAGGACAAATGGCAGTGGACAGAAACTGGAATACACAAAATTCTCTTTAATCACAAGAATATAAAATAATTTTCCTGTGGTGGTGGTCAAACACTGGAATGGGTTACCCGGAGAGGTTTCAGTATCTGTTCTTAGGAATAATCAGTGCCCATGAACAGTTTGCTGTAGCTGACCCTACTCTAAGCATCAGGGTTTAATTAGATGGTCTCCAGGGTCTTTTCACACCTTGACTGTTCTGTGAATCTCATATACAAACACATGCACTTTTTACATGTTCTTCATATAAATAACCAAATATTATAATACTGTGTGACTGTAATGTAGCTAAACACTTTAGACTTTTATTTTATACTAGTTTTGTATAAAATACATGTAGTATCTGTCTACTCAGTGTTCTGACAAACAGGCATACGCCAGGACAGCATTTTCCAGGAGTAAGAGCTTCCAATACTTTCAAGTAAACAAAACTCATCGTCTGCTTTCAGGGCAGATAGAGGACACTACTGGTGTCCTAGATTTACCTTACAGCTTTCAAATGCACAAAAACACACAAGTAATATAGTCCACAGGAAAAAAATCAAGTGGCAAATTCATTCTTTTATAACAAAATAATTAAATCAGATTATCTTTGTTCAGTCTTAGAAGTAGTCCCTACCACCAATCAGAGACAGCAGCAAACACAAGTAAACACCAGTTTTTCTCTCCTGAACTGTACTTTATTTCATTTAAAGACTAGGGAATATGGAATAAATCAGAGCCTGATGTTCAGCTCCTGACATTCTGCTAGAATTTTCCTCTGCTTTCTAAGCCAGAGGCTCTTTTATTTTTGTTAGGCAAGATATTGCCACAACAGAGTAGTAGTTTACTATACAAATTTCTTAGTCTTGCAGGAAAGAGTAAATACCCTGTTGTACTCAGAATGTAAGGTCATTTATCCAAATTTCTCTTCCCTTGTCTACATCTTGTTAAAGACAAGTGGGCAGATGAAAGATTTTATTTTTCTTTTTTTCCATCATCTCTTCCCACATAGTTTTTCCTTCAAAAATTCCCAATTCCCTTTACACATGGAAACAAAAAGACAAATTGCTATAATTAAGCATCTCCTCTGCAGATTCTTCTCTCTATTTAATATATAGTATGATTTTTATTCAGTGAAAGGATTTTCTTCAGAAGAAAAAAACAAATGCTGGGATATCACAGAGGTAGTATGGCATTTTCCATGAGGAAAAATCCAGAATACATCCTTAAGCACTGTTAGTTTTGCTTTCTTTGGAACAGTCTTTTCCTTAGGGGGAAGACATAGGTTAGTTGGATTTGTTCTATTCAGAACAGTGACAGTGCATTAAAGCCCAGTGGTTAAGAATTTCACTCAGAAAACAGAAGATGTGGTTTACCTCAGGAGTGAGATCTCACCTCTTATTTGTCAAAAGAATACTCTGATCTGTAAACTACAGCATGAGGAACAGAAGGGGCAAGGAAAAGTGATACCTGCTGTGTCTTATTTCTCCAGCTACAACTGAATTATTTCAGAATGAAGACTGTAAGAGTCAGAGGATTGGTGACATGGGACAAATGACAATGATTTCTATAGCTTAGTGAGCAAAACATTCAGCAGGGACATGACAGATCACAGCTGTAAGTTTTGCTCCCTGCATTACTGGTAGGGTGCATTTTATTGTTTATTTTTATTATTACTTTTTGACAGAATGGCAAATTACAAAGCTAATGCCTTATTCTGCAAACAGTTCTGTGGAGGTCAGGGTGGCAATGCATTGTATACTGCTATTGTGTTCGTGTTTCAGGATCAAGAACTGTGTGAGGAAGCTATTTCTAAAGATCAAATGTTAAAAGTTTACCCTCCCTGTTTGTTTGCCTGCTCTTTCAAAGTCTTCTGGGTCATCCCTTCTATTCAGATTTTTGTTTTATTAAGCTCTGCATTCACTGAAAGTTGTATTAAATCTATGTGGGTTGGTTTCTTGTCTGTTTGTTGAAGTACAGATTTGTTCCTTTAAATGCATTTTGAAGCTGCTGCATATATGCACATCCAGTGTTTCACAGAAGTGTTGAGGTTGAAGTGGACTTGAGGAGACCTTCTAGTCCAACCCCTTACTCCAACAGGATCACTTAGAGCAGGTCACACAGAACTGTCCAGTGGGCTTTGAATATCCCCAAGGATAGAGACTCCACAACATCTCTGGACAACCTTTTCCAGTGCTCAGTCACTCCCACAGGAACAAGAAAAGTTACTGTGATTGGGTGAAATGTCATGTTTTTTTAATTTGTGCCTATTGTGTCTGGTCCTGTCAGTGGGTACCACTGAGAAGAGCCTGGCTTCTGCATCCTCTTTGTCTCCTGCTAGTTATTTTCTTTAGCCTTCTCTTGTTCAGGTTAAACTAACACAGTTCTCTCAGCCTTTCCTTATAGGAGAGATGCTCTCACACCTTTGTGACTTTTTTGGGCCTGCACTGGAATCACTCAAGTAAGAACATATCTTACTTGTACTGGGGAGCCGAGAACTGGACCCAGAACTCACCAAACTCACCAGTGCTAAGCAGAGTGCAAGTATCACCATTCTCAAACTGCTGGCAGCACTCCACCTTCCTAGGGCTTGAGGTGGGGCTGACCAGCCTGTAGTTCCTTGGATCTTCCTTCTTGCCCTTCTCGAAGATAAAAGCCACAATTGCTTTCTTATATTGATGCCATAGGTTTTAACTTTTATATTTTTCAAATCCTGTACTGCCTAGTGTGTAACTCTGAAGTTTCGTGTGGCCTGTTAACTACTGTTCTCTCATGCTGGTTGGACATAACAAACCCTCTCTAGGTTTGCACTTCGAGGACACCTTGTTGTCCTAGGCCCCAAAATGTGTAAACTAAAAGCCTTTGAAGAGGAGGGGGAAACTTGGGGTAATTACATCATCAACTGAAATTAAAATTGGGGAATTAACCCTGATATGTAAATGGACCAAACTTATAAAAGTGTGAAGAACCTCTGACCCAGCCTCCATCTTGGGTGGAGCCTTTTGACTGCCCAGGGTGTACCTTTGAAGGGCCTTCAAATAAATACCTACTTTTATTCTCTTTTTTTTTTCTAGCCTCTGTTTTTAGGTAGCCACTTCAAGGCATCAACATAACATAATATCTTGCATTATTTTCTCTATACTACAGTTCAGAGGTAGAAATACAGATAGAAAAGAGCATTATAAAAATAAATTTGTCTGTTTATATGAACTCCTGACCTTTCTATTTGCTTGAGGAGCCAGACCCTGTCACTTTGCATCAGTGATTATGTCTATACTACTATTTTAACAGTGGCTGGGAGTGTGCACAGACACTAGAAAATCCCTGTTATATCATTAGTGCTTCAGGATGGATATGGTAGTGTCTAAGCCACCTTGTACTGTCCCAAACATTGCCCAGGCAGAATTCAAGACGAAAAGAACTTTGTATGACCATTCCCATTACTTGGTTTACATTCGGCTCAACCTCTTTTAGGGGTAAAAGGATTTAATAACAGATGATGTATGTTTAATGACAAAGAATTGTCTATTCACCTTTAATTTACTAATTGAGATATAGCCAATGCTTTTTTTTTTTCTCCTAGTAAGTTTTTTAGAAACAAAATCCTAAAGGTCATTGTGAAAGGATAAAAAAGGTTTCACCCTCATTTTACTCTTTTCAATACACAAATATGTTGCAGGACTGGCTAAAGTTTGGCATAATACAAAAATCTTGTTAGCACTTGCAAGGTCAGAGATTTTGCAACCAGTCTAAATATTGACATACAATAAACTGCAAACAACTGATGCTTTTTTGCACATGCTTCACGTGTAATTTTCTCTTCTTTAAAGTCACAGAGTTAAAAACATACTAGATCAAAGAATAGGTATGAAATTCAAATTGTAAACCTAAATAACCACTGTTCTTCTATATGCCTAGAGTGTTCTTTGCATAAAAGAATTGATACTAATTATATCTTTGAATATTATGAAGATCAACTAACACCATGGGGAACATTTATATACAGTAACAGAGAAACTTAGCCTGTGGGGTTTATCAACATGCAAGCTCTTCAGGAAGGGAATGTGAAGTCTCTGAGTTTTGAAAAGTTGTGAATATACTAAAAAGATGATGCAGATTAATAGCAAGTTGATCAACTTGCTTCTGAACTTTTTCTGATGTCTCAATGTTTAGCAATAATTCTTCTTAACCTCTTGGAACAGATGAGAATAGAAAGGTAATTGCTTCTAGCAACAAAAAGGAAAAAAAATTCAGATCTAAACTTCTGTTTTCACCTAGGTCTGCCTTAGCCATACAAATTTCTTCATTCCATTAGGAAATTAATGGAAAATTAAAAAGGAAAGGAAATTAAACTTGGTTTTGCAACTTTGTTCCTTTTCAAATTTCACTTTAGTATGTCAGAGAGAAGTTATAAGATTGTGTAGGGCTCCAGTGAATCCATGTTTCAGACTTTTTCTGACAATGCAGTCACAACAATACTCCCTAGAGTTGCAAAGCAACACAGACTACTGGTTTCTGTGAGAGATGGAAAGCAGTCAATAGATTTATTTGCCAAGCACAGCACATGCTCTTGTGTGGATCACAGGGAAAATCATAAAGATTTGAGTTTGTTTCTTTCCAGACTGTCTTGATTTTTTACATGCTTTTATATATAAGAATGCTTAAATTACTGCTGAATCTAGAAAAATATGATTACAGAGGTGTGGGCTATATAACATCCACCTGACAGAAAAAGGCAAAAACACTTGGCCAGAGGCAGCAGTTCTCTTGCCTTGAAGTGATTTGGATCTGTAGAGATTGCATCCATACAAATAAATTCTCCTACACTTCAAAATATCATGGCATCAGGCAAGCCAACAACTGGCAATTGTTCCTGGCTCACAGTAACCCTCAAGGCATTCTGGGGTCTGCAGGTGAAAATAATAGTTGTCTTCAGCTAAAAAAACCCAAAACAAACTAACCCGAAACAACAAAAGAACCTCAAAAGTACAAACAATTTATCAGTATGGACAATTCACTTCAGAATCTGGGAAACCGTAAGTTTAAAAACCAAGTCATGGAGTAAAAGCAGATTTTGTTATCACAAGAGAACAGATTTTGTTATCACTAGATATTAGAAAATGGTCAGAGGGAATGCTGGAAATTGTCAGGCCATTCTTTCTTACCAGATCATGGGAATCATAGAGAAGCACCTGAGTAACTTGTCCTTTTGAGAAGAACTTTCCTTTATGGTAAAGAAATGTATGGTTCCAATGAGAAAGAAATCAGAGTCTTCTGAATTCCTTAATAGATAGCATAGGGGTCTATTGAGTATTAAGTCCAAACATCTACCTAAACATCCCATCCACTGTTTTGCTAGCGCCATACAACTGATGTAGTAATTACCCGAGGAACAAGCATTTCATTTCAGGAGACAAGGACCAGTTCCCAAAACAATTTCACTAAGGTCCTGTATCAAACCAAACTATACATTGTAGCTTTGTCTCAAATTCCATCTAGATGAGCAAATCAGTTTATATGTTTCCCTTTCCTATTAAAGTGATGAAATCAATAAATAGGGTTTCTTTTTTATGTTTTATACCAATAATAGCCTTTTGATGATACTTGTCATCCTGCAGTGAAGTGTAAACACAATAAATTTAACTCTAGTGTGAAGATAAGCTAAACAAAAAGCAGAATAATACTCTCTTTTTCCATATAATCAGAAACTGTACTGTTGCATGAGACAGGAATGCAATAACATCCCATACAATATTAAATATATGTATTTTAATATAACTCAGAAGTTCACACAAATTGCTTTTTTGGTGATATAAAGCATAAACACTTTGAGAAAATAATCATATTACTGAGGGAAGTTGTTTTGGGAGTGAATTTTCTGCAAAAATATTTTCCTTGCTAAAAAATAAAACACTAAACAAATGCAGGGATAATTAATATTCTTTATTCTGTCCTGTGAACCTCATGATACAATCCAATGTTCCAATGAAAGAAAATGGATGGCTTTAGAATAATAAAGCAATGCTTAATGCCATAATCTATTAACAGTGGGAGTAGAAATCTATAAAAATGTAAAACATGGCGTAGGAAAGAAATAAGGAGAAAGATGCATATAGGTGTCTTGGGGAAAAAATCACCAATTTCAGCTATTTGAATCTGCATATTTACATGTCTCACAACTCCTAGATAATTTTTTATTCTTTTGTACAAGAATGTCCTGGACTCTTCTTGAGCAATCATTTTTTACAACAGGGTATGCAGACTGCATTGTGTATTTGTGATTTGAAAGACATTTAGAAAAATGAAATTACAATCTATTAAGCCAAATGTTCATTTGCTATGCAAATCCTCCTTTTTTTATATGTTGATGCAAAATACTTTTTTTCAGTTTCTTCAGAATCACTCTTTTGCTGCTGGTCCTCTCTAGCTTAACTTCACTGTACCTTCTTATAAACATAGCTTGGAAAAATGTCAAATAGGAGTTTCACTACGTTCATCTCATCAGGTATTGAAAGAAAATCAATTCAATTTCTAGGGACAGTGGTCGCTCTTGAGTGGGAGCTAACAGTATATCCTCCCACTACAGATCCTTCATTCAGATGACTTCCAGCTATTTTTTATAAGCCGTGAAAGAGCAATGCAACTCTGACAGCAATAAAAATGGAACTTAACCTTCAATTGACAGCCATGAGGATGAGTCAGGGATACCGTGGAATCAGTGCAGTAAGGAAACTACAGGGACTATGAGAAATATCAGTGTGTTTCTTGATGAATATGAATAATGCTGGGGACACCCCACAGCAAAATTTTTCCAATGATACTCCGACTCAAATGTGTAGTCAGCCATTCTTCCTGAGGAAGAGAAGGGGATTGCCTAGACTTCATCACTAATTCATT
Source organism: Dicrurus megarhynchus (assembly GCA_013399195.1). Taxonomy (NCBI): domain Eukaryota; kingdom Metazoa; phylum Chordata; class Aves; order Passeriformes; family Dicruridae; genus Dicrurus; species Dicrurus megarhynchus. Next base: position 354,172 of record VXAD01011634.1, on the reverse strand, counting down.
TCTTCTTGCTCACAGACATAGAAAATCTATCAAATATGCTACTCCAGTAGCTGTGCACTACCCCATGAGTAACTACAAACTCAAACAACGGAATCTTTTCAGCTCTTTCTTCCCCTGTGTTAGTAATTTGCCTTTATGTACTCTTTGCCCTACTTCTCCCAGCTTTAAACTATGTTGTTTATCTTAGTATCCACCATCATGTAATTTTGTTGATCTGCATAGAAAATATATTCTTTGTCTAAAACAGGTGCATTACAGAATTTATAATATTTTGTTGGGGTTTTTTGTTGCCTAAAAGATTTAGATAGAGAGTTGTATTATGTTTCTGCCATTGTAGCTCACAATGTTTCTTTGCTTTCCTAAATCTAATGGATTCAAGGCAAGAACTGCATTCTTTTCCTACATTCTGATGTTTAATTTACATTTGATTTGTATAGCCCTTCAGCATTAAAAAGAGTGCACCAATACATGCAATGCTTTGCCTTAGCTGTATGAATTTCTCTTTTTGGAATTGTAATACAGGTTAGTTTCTGTTGCAGACTTGCAAAATGATTGCTTTTTGCTCTTTCATTTCAATAAGATGCTCACTACCGATGATCAGGTTTCATTCAGGTATATTTCTGAGGGACCTTTTATGAGTTTTGTCCTAGGATTACAAAGAAATGATCAATTTCAAAACCAAGAGATGAGTGGGGAATGAAGCATGATTTCTTTTACTCTCAAGTATTTGAGGAGAAAGTCAAATCAGTTTTGGTAGTACAATTCAGTTTGAAACATTTCGATATTCGGATGGATGTAAGCAGGCACATAAGGGTCTGGATTACCATTACTGCCACAAAACTTGATTCAATGTTTTTAGTTGATGATTGTCTGAGAAGACCCACAGTATCTCACTTAGCTTCTGCATGCTGATCCGGAAGGATACAGATGTCCTGTAGTCTAGTGTCAGGCTGTCCTACTGGTCAGCTATCACATAGATTTCTGATTCTCTATGGCCTTCTAGCTGACATTATATGCCTAAATTTAGGTGGGTCAGTAGGACTTTACAGCTGGATCAAGACAAGCAGTTGACCCTAGAACACAGGTCAGCAATCACTCACCAGCCACGGGACTCAGTTGCTTACATACAAGTGTTAATACCCTAAAGAACCCAAGGTATTCACATGGACCTGGAGTTGCGACAAAGGACTTAAAGCAGACTCAGGCTCTTGTGGAACTGGAGTCTTGGTCAATTATTACAGAATATCACAAGGGTCACTGAATACTCACAGGTAGGCAAGGATTTGTGTCCCATATTGGACTGCACTGAGTTCCCTGTAGAGGTATAATTCTCACTTCATGAACTACAGTAGGCTCTTAACTCCTGCTTTGAGCATAATTAGTAGGGTAAAGTAGGATATGAGAACACATCAGTTAGGACTGCTGATAAAAAAAAAGAAACTAAGACCCATTGTTTAAAACTAAAACCTGCTTGTTTTTCAGATTTTCATTAGGTTTTGTAGGGAAAGCACGTAGAGACTATGTCTCATGACAGAAAGTGTAGATTATTCTGTTATAAATCTTCTATGTACACTCTCAACACTGAAATTTTTTGATCGAAAATCTGCTTGGAAATATTTTCAGGTTTTCAGATTATCAGTTGAAATTTAGGTCAGACTCTGTGATCTGTTCTGCAAAACATTTAGGGTAGTTTTAGACATCCCTTTCATTTTGAATATCTACCTATGTGCCTGAGCACTCTGCTGTGCTTGCTGTTATTAGACATCTTGGCTAGAATTTCTAGGACTAAGAATGTGGTAAGTTTCTTAGAATACTCTTCAGGAGTCACCACACTAAAGTTCCTGGTATTTTTCCTCAATGCCTGACATTTTGTAGACCTCACACTGCAAAAATAAGGATGAAATGCTCAGAGTTAATGGGTAATCACAATTTGAAAATAAAACTACCAATATTATTCCTCAGCAAATAGAGGAAACAAGTCTCTATGACTATGACCAGCTGTAAGTAGAACCCTCAGAAAAATTATTTTCTTTTAAAGAGAAATAATAAAAATAATTAAATTTACTGTCTAGAGCTTGTGTGGATAAGGTTTTAGAAAGATTATTTGGACTACTATGCTTCATATTAGAAATAGAAGTCAACATCACAGTAGTCCTTGAGGAGGATTTGGAAAAATAAGACAAGGTGAAGAGCTAGGCTTAGTCATCATACTGAACTCAGTTCCACAACCTAGCACTTTCAAGCTATTGATAAAGGCATGAAGTACACAAGCGAAAGCAAAATTTAATTTTCCTAGATGAAATTTTAATTTAGTCTCTTATTAATATAAATCTTAAAACATAGCTGTGTCATTAAGTGAAAATTCAATTAAAAATATTTTTTCTTGTCTGGAACATAAGAAAGCACATTTATAAGGCAATTAATTTGTCTTCTTAGAACTGCTACAGATAATTATTTTTACCCAAAAATATTTAGGAAGTTTCTTTTGTTGTTGTTGTTGTTGTTGTTGTTTATAACTTTTAAGACCTCTTATTTTAGTATGTCTAGGTTTGGTCTTGTCTATCCTTTTTCTGGCAATTGTCTCTCAATTCCCACTAGAGTTCTTGAGTTTTGGCTTTTTGTAAGGTAAGGCACCAGAGTTTCAGATTATGAAAAAAATATTTTAATTATAACATACAACTTTTTTTTTTTTAAAAAAAAGCCCATAGAGAAAACTACATATCCTTGGAGCATCTTAGAACTGAATTACCTGTTAAGGACCTTTGGTTTCTTTGAGATCAGCCCTAATGAAAGTGTTCCTATGACTTCCACAAGACTCAAACCTTCTCACTTTTCACTTCAGCTGCAACCTATACTTCTCCGAAGTTACTTTCACTGGCCTAGATGTAAAAGAAAATGAACATATGAAAAATTAAAACACAAAGCTGGATCAAAACACTGAAATGTTAATGTAGGTCCTTATCTCCCCTGACAGAAAATGAGATAGTGGACTACACCTGGCAGATGGTCAGCTCACTGCTGAGTGCTTCCAGGCGCTGGGACACTGAGGTGGTGCTTCACTCTGGAATAGAACTACAACCAAGGATTTGATTGAGTTTAGAAGAGTCTCATCGTTAAACCAAACTACAAGAGCTGCATCATAAAGACACTATCAAACATGCAATGCTATACAACACATGGAATTTTAGGACTCAAATTATCAGCATTGTGGAGAAGAACATTGGTCTGTCTTATATTTGAGAAATATAATCAATTTATTACCTTTATACCGTGAGGTTTATCTGTTATACATTAATGCAATCTGTCTTCCTCCTCACTTTTAGTCATCAGCACCACAAATAGAATCAAAATCAAATATCCTTCTATAAGGATATGCAATTATGTACTGAAGCAAAAATAAAGATATATATTTTTTTGAAATAATCTGTTGTTCTTTCCAAGAAGGCTCTCAGTGAACTGTAGGAACTGGTACTGACAGCTACTTTGAGTAATCTGAAACATGGGATTTTGGGTGTCTGGGGTTTTTTCCTACCTTTAGACCTAAACAAGTCATGATGACTTGTTTAGGTCTGAAGAAAGTATAGTAAAGTAGAGAAAAAGTATATTAAATAACAGTGTCTACATTGAGGAAAATGCAGCTTATGCCTTACTAAGAAAAAGATTTGATTAACTTGTGGTAAAGGACAAGCTCAAACAAAAAAGACAATGAGGCAAGACTTTGTTCAGCCCTGCAACCTCAGATAAACTAATTTCCCTCTCAGTTTCTGAAAAATAGAAGGGGAGTGATAATCAATAATGTTTCATGACCTTACAGAGATACTGTGTGCATCAATGCATGACAATATGATGGAAATCAAGTCTGTGAAAAAACTCCTAATATTCTTATTTCTGAACTCTGCAGGAGTTTCATGGTCATAACTTTCCTGAAAATTTCCATATCAAAATTACCATAAAGTTGTTGTGGTTGTTCTTGCTGTAGGCAGAAAAGGAGAAAGAAACTAAGAAAAAAAAATCCTTAAAAGGCAATTTTCTGAGCCACTATCTCCCATCGCTGTGCACTGAAGAAAGGCCTCAAAAGCCTTATGAATTAAACACTCCATCCTAATGTTTTTGTAAGACAAAGCTCAGCACCTCCTAGGTCTGGGCCTTACTCCACATGATGAAATTGCAGTGCCACAATGATGCAACCTCCCAACTTTTACCGTGTTGTAGGACCTCTTGAGCAAACAGGATGAATGAGGAGAGAAAGGGGGATGAAAGGACAATGGCTGTTCTATCCCCTTTATAATATCCAGTAAATACAGGCTTATACGGCCAAGAAAAAGCTGAAGACACTTCAACTGTGCAGCTGAAGACACTGAACAGCTTCTGGAAGTTCCTGACTATTACTGCAATAGGAGTGGCTAAAGCAAGCTGAAGGATAAATTATATGAAGTCTGCTGGATGCTAATAAATTCCTGTCTGTTTTGAGATGTTTTGAATTAATTGTATCAGCAAAAACTATTCTTTGGCATATGACAGGTACATTTATCTCATGCAGACCTTATTAAAGAGGAAAAGGTAGAAAAAATGGGTATACCTGGTGCTCTGTTCAGAGAGCTGTGTCCAGAGACAGGCAAAGTGAATAAGCACTGCAGAATTTGGCAATATGTTCTTAAAATTAGAATTAATGATGACTTTGAATGAAAAATCTATGGTGCACAGAGTTCATAAACTCAGAGAGGCAGCAATGATACTTTACGTTCCCAAACAATACAATTTTGAGGCTTACTTCCCCATACAGAACATTTCCACACTGACAATCCCAGCTATGTCCTGTAAATCAGTACAGATAATGTAATTCAAATTTTGGCAACTTTCCAGGAAGACTGTGCAGCTCATTGCTGAAGAATATAAAATATAAATTGAATGTGAGGCCTTGTTTTGTGGAGCTTAATGCTTTCCACTGCTGCTAGATGTATTCACACATTCCACCTGACCTTTTTTAGCTTTCACAGCATGAGGGTCTAGCTTATATTTGCCACCCACATTGTCCGTTTTGTCCATCCCACCAGAAATTTAGGTAGCTGAAAATTTGTGCAACATGAAGCTCCAGGGAATGAATTCACAAGCAATGACATTAAATTTTGTTTCAGTTTGGAGGCCCATGCAGCTGTGACACTTGGATTTCAGATAAAGCCTCATGAAAATGCCCTGACGGGGGGTTGGTCCAGGGAAGAGGCAAAGGCTGATATCAGGTAACTCTTTCTTTATTCCCTCTACAAGTGGTCTTCTATGAGAGAACAATGTTTCTGGGGAAAGAAGAGAGACTTCTCAATTGGCACACAAGGTAGCTGGATTTGCTGAGCCACCTTCATTAGCAGAAGAAACTTAGTTCAAGGTTTTGAGATGTAGATTTCCAGATGGTCCAAATATTCTTATAATGCATGAAGAGGGAGGGGAAAGATACTTTTGAGTAAGTCCTGGTTGCAATGGTTTGCTTTTACGCATGTTCCCTTCCTCAAGTCAAATTTCTTCGTAAAAGCTGATTGCATTCTGTATTCACAGAACGCAGAACACAAGTGGATTGTTTTCATTTGAACCCTTTGGCATCCTAATCTACAGATGAATTTTCTAATACTTAGAAATATTCCAGCTCCTGATTTCTGATTGTCAAGGCCCAAACTAACCCAAAAATATCAACCTAGTCACTCAAGCAAAATAATCTATTTACAGCCTCATTTGAGGCCTCTGCATAGAGAGGTAGGTTTATAATTAAAGTCAAGCAAGTTTCTGTTTGTGTTTTTTTACAGATATATCACTGTTCTGTTAATGCCATAACAACTGTGATTATATTTATTTGTTGACTCCGCAACCGAAAACAAATGCATCGAATGCAAAGAGAGTGTATGAATTTTCACAATACCATCCACCAAAGAGAAATCTCTTTATGAGACAGGCAAGAGCAATGATATTTTTACCCTCTGGCCCCAGAGGAGTTTTTTTTGTTCAATATGTATTTACTTAGAGATAAAGTTCAATAGTAATAGTTATTTTACAAATAGTGTCCTGCAGTTTATGATTATTAAAGTCAACTAGTCAGCAGAGGGCACTGAAGGGAACATTATGATAGATTTCACTGATGTAATCACTGTTGCCACCAACTCTGGATGGCTTGAGGCTCAGTATAAATGAGTGTCTGCAGCCCCTTGTATTTTATTAATGTTGTTTGTCTAATAAGAAAGCCATTTACCTGCTGTGTATGGTGAGGTTCCTTGATAGATGTTATTCTTTATTTTCCTCTCCCTCTGTGCTTTGGGTTTTGTAGAAATATGAGTGAAGGATTTTTTTTTTTTACTTTTTCTTTCAGGTATCTGAGAAAATTATATACAGCATCCTCATCACCATTTCTATCTGAATAATTGCTACTGCTTATCCTGACCTGTATCCCTACCTATATTACCTTTAAAATGTTGGAATTCTTCATCAGTGACCTATAATGCTTCAATCATTGCTGAAACCAGACAATGAATAATGACTCTTTTCCTTAGGGAAATCTTTATATTGCTATGAAAGTGATTTCATATTTTCTTTGTTCTCTTATGGTTTTACACTGTTATTCCATTTAAAGGACAAGATTTCATATTCCAATATTTATGATATTTTCACTGTTACAATTCCTGCTAATTCAAATGAATATTCAAACCCATTTGTTATTTTCTGCGAACCTAAATTACTTCCTGTAGTAATGAGCCTCACCATCTAGAGAGGCAATTAATTTCATTTTCCATCAATCCTGGCAACTGCATTTAAAGACTTGTGAGGTTACTTCCTGTGACATTATCTGTAACATGTATCATTAGATGTATGACAAAAAGCCTACTGGGAATGTAGTAACTCATCATCAGTGATCCTGTGATTGTCATGATTAACAGCACAATTGCACATGAAGTTGAATATTTCTGCAGCATTGATTTTTTTCTCTTGTCTGCCAGTACTAGAAAAGACATGTTTGTGAAAAGCAAATTTTTGGGTTTTTTTCTTGTCACCCGGACACTTCCCACAATGGAAAAGGTAGCACAATTTTATAGATCTTTAACTCTCCACAGAAATACATATCACATACATATATGTATTACAGATACATATACACATACGTTCATATATTACACCTACGTGTACACAGACATTTATTTACCTGTGACACATTACCCTGCCGTGACACAGGCTGGGCACTCTCTGGTGGGAGCACAGCTCTGCCAAAAAGGCCCTGGGATCCTCTGGGCACAAGGTGTAGCATAAAACCCAGGCAGCACAATGGGCTAACTGCACCCATGAGCCCAGTCAGGCGACTGAGGGAGGGAACCATCCCCAGCTCTCCTCAGCACTCATTAAACCATACCTGGAACAATGTCCCAGGTTTTGGTCCCTTGAATAGAAGAAAGATGTTGATAAACTTAGAGATGTTAAGGAGTCTGGAGCACAGGATTTATGAGCAGAGCTCAAGACAGCAGAAGTGGAAGAGGGAGTGGAAGAGTGCATAGAGTGAGCTGAATAAAACCCCCAGGGCCACAAAAACATTGAAACCTCCTGGAAAGTGGAACTGCTGACTTTTCCACCATTCTAATACCACTTGAGGTATTTGCAGAAGTCTAAAATCAGTTTTCTTATAATCCCTGCCCTACCAGTGGGTTTTGAACTATTATTTCAGACTTTAATGCTAAATCAACACTCTCTTGAGTATCCAAGAAAAAGTTTCGGTAAATAAACATGTAATTTCGAAAGTAATGAAAAGTTAGCTGAGTGGGAAAGGATTTTTTCAAAACTCCTACAGTATTATTTCAAATGCCATCCCTCATTTATCCACCAAAGGTTGTCACTCTATGCTTCAATATATCTTCAGAAAACAAAACATATAATCTGATTTACCATTGTCTGCAGCTGTCTTATGTGAAGACCCATATATTTTCATTGCTTGATTATTGGTCAGAGTAAGAGCATTTAGTCAATTGACTTAAAGAATAATTCTGATATTATATAGGGGCTGTGATGATTTATCAATGCAGATTTGAATCCAGGACTAAAATCATCAGTGTTCATTTTGTCTGTGTGAGGTAGTGTATAGGTTTCACACTCCAGAACCATACCTAAGTGTCAGGAGTTTTGCTACCTCTAAAGATGTGTCAAAGCCCTGGGAAACATCATTTCTTTTCTCTTAAAATAAGGAAAAGGGAAGTTTGTAGGAGAAACGAAGTCACTCACTGAAAAAAAAATAACTTGTCTACGCACCTGCATACTGTATTTTCTCCTATTATCACTATATCCACACCACCCCCTATAGAGACAGTAGCATGTTCTGCTACATGCCAGAATATCTGGCCAGAGATTTATGAATGGAATATGCAGAAAAGACTTTAAATTACCTTGAAAGAAGAGATTGGATATGACCATAACTTTGGAAATGGGAAGTAAAACCTTTTTTTTTTTATTACTGGTGTTGTGTTTTTAGATGCAGATTGGAGATAAGGATCCAAATATTGTTTTTTCACACTTCAGAATGCAATCAGAGTTGTACTACATATGATTTTTCCAGTCTGTATTCTTAGTTATAAGTGGCATGCAGTTTTCCAAATTGAGTCTCTGCTTTACAAATATCATTTAAATGTCTTCTGCATATGTGTTAGAACACTTAATTTGCATAATAATTTTGGTAAACAGAAAACACTTTCCAATAAAACATCATTTACAATATTAAGTAGAAGAGATGCTGGCATTAAAATTTCCAAGTGCAATTTATTTTGAAACCCATTGACTTCCTAAGCACAGTGGGGTTTTAAAGAGTGCAATTAAACCTTATTATGTATGACAAATAATGCCATTATTAAGAATATTTTTTAAAGAAAAAGGAGGTTATGTGCTTGAATTAAAATCTACAATGCTCCAGATATAATAAAAGCTACTGTCAAGCTCTGCACACAAGATTAGTTATGTCTGAAAGGCATGAAGGTGCCAAGTAGAGGGCTGAGGGTGAGGAGTTTGCCACCCTGCCTGCCACACAAGGCACAGGTGCCGTCAACCCCTGAGCCTCTGTGGTTGCCACAGCTCAGCTAAACGAGCTCTGCAGAGGAAGTTTAGCTCTGCAGTCTGGTGGCTAATATTTGGATATGGTAAGGACCACAGCCTAATGAGTATTATACACACAAAGAAATGCCTATTGCATGCACTGAACTGCAGTACCAGAAATTTTCACTTCTTGTGACTTCTTGGTGCAGCAAAGTTACGCAAAACAATCCAGCTAAGGACTATTTTGGTTTCTGCACAGGACCCAATAAGCTCCATTTAGGCATCATGCTTCATGGATACTTTGAGTCTCTATCTGATTCCAATACAAAACGTGCATCTGGATGGAAGCTGGACAGATATAAACTAAGCAGCAGAGTACTGTGAGTTCACACAGCTGGAAGTTGTATGAGAAGTTGTGTAAGTAGGCAAGAGGAAAGAGGGTGTGTGCTCTTCTACCCTGTACAGTTTGTGTCTGTGTAATGATTCATAATTATAAAGTTTTAAAGCATCTAATATTGTAGTTTATATTTTGTATTATTGTTATTGATTGTGAATGTATGACCTAGCTCCTGCTTGCTAAGTGTCTGCCATTAATAGATCAATAAATCATTTTGAGGCTAATTTGATTTCAAACACAAGACTTGAGAAGTTTCTCCCCATGGTAAATTGGAACCTGGATGTCCCATTTCCAAAATGGTGAAATGACTAACAAGACTTGTGGGCAAGACTTCTTATGTTTGGTTGTTTTTATAGATTTTTAAACTATAGATTTTTAAATATTGTATGTATTATTATTGCACATAAACTAGCCTGCTCATTTGCAAATAAGCAAAAGGACTAAATTCAGTTTTTTTTAAGTCTACCATGTTCAGAGGTTCTGTTCTGAATGCTGAAATGCCTAAATAAGTTACTTACTAAACAATCCTATGCCTAGTCTTCTAGTTTCATATGCAGTTTAACGAGGTGATTCCGCAGACCTAATTTCCCCTTCAGTTTAATTCAAGACATATGTGCTTTACTGGTCCTCTTTACTGGAGAGAACTAGACCTTTCTGGTTCTCCATGGCAGACTAGCAAAAGGCCCACTAAGTCTCCATGGAACTGATTAAATCTGCCTCTGGGACAGAAGTCGTCATTCTTGTGTCCCATCACAAAAGGCTTGCTACCCAAACTCAGAGTGTCAAAGTTGCCAACAGCTGAAAAATATGTACACATGTCAACATGAAAAAATAAATTAATAAATTTGAAGAATATACATTTGCAAAGTATGTAGCACACTCTTCAGTTTTCCCTGATGCCAAGATATTCTATCCCCGTTACTCATGCCTGGCATTTTAAGACGATTAAGCAGAGAATTTTTCATATTTGTATTTACTCGTTTTGATCAGATCATGAGAGCCAAGATATATTTCAGGAGAGGACAAAACTAATGACAAAACTAATGCTGAAAACCCTTTTTCAGCAGAGTTAGAGAGATACTGTTTTTTTCTAGAGCTCCTTAGGAAGAGAAAGAGCTCCCCCATGATGAGTGTACTGAAACAAACTTGGTATGGCAAGCCTAACTCTCATCAGAAGAGGTATCAGTACTTCTCAAGGACAACACTTTCTGGTGCCTGTGATTATTGCATATATTTAGGTCCACTCTCTCTGCAGTCCTTACAAACACTTAGAACTTCCTTAGTGTCTCCATAAGGATTTAGTAGGTGGACATTTGGATTTGCATTTCCACTTCATTTACTTATCAGTTGTCTGGTGGCATTATCTTAAATGAGTTTAGGGGTTGCTTACACATGCTTGCAAACATTGCAATATGCAAGTGCACACATTCATATAGCAGGCATTTAATCACATTTTTAAAAATATGTTCTAGGAGTCACAGGAGCATCCATTCTGCTAATAAACTGTCTAAAGCAAACAAGACATTCATAAAGTTGTTGGAAGATAAAGTCCAACCTTTTTAAAAGGATTTTCAGGGTTGGTGTACAATATCCTTCTAAATGGTCTTTGCACTATGAGACAGTAATTACAACCTAGTTTGAACTGGCAATACTTAACAGTGTGAAGATTAAATTATATCTGGCATAGACACCCCAATTTCATGATGACAACTCTACCTGGCTTTTTGATCTATGTATCAGAATAGTGAATTCTTATTCCCTTCTGTGTAATGGGTTTGTCTGAGAGCATGTGGAAGCAAAACATGTCCTTCAACCATGTTATACTCTTTTGAAGGGGAGAAGTAGTTTTTGTAGCTTCTTTAGTCAGAGACTGAATAAACACACAAAATTGAACAGATTAATGTAGTAGCTCAGAGCATTTGATACTATTTAATGATGGAGTGCCTAAGCTGTGAAAATACTAATTTCAGTTTTTTAGGGAAGAAAAATGTATCATTACAGATGTACCTGATAGGTTTTCTAAGACCATCAAATTGAGAATTTAGATAATAATTCTCATTACAACTTCATTCCTTATTTCAAAGACAGCTTCTCTTTTTAATTCACCCTCTTTTCCTCCTTTCCAGAAGTAACAAAATAACAGATATGGTTTCTTTGCTAGCAGTATTATTTCTAGTAAACTAACTGGCCTGATTCACTTTGTATTTTAGCCATCTTTACTCCAAGTCCTGAGTACTGTTTCACATATAACAATGAGAAGTGTTGTAAAGTCATGTTAAGAGAGACATTACCAAGACTGGTTACCTTAAGTGGAAATTGTAAAACCCATCTGTGCTTTACCTGAACCTTTGAATGGCTCTAAATGCCTGCAAACTGTTCTTTTCAGAAGCAGTAAAAGGAATGGCAAGTGTGCCCTAAAGAGAAGGAGAAAGGACTTGGAATGTGTTCAGCCAACATGCTGCTCCTCTCTCAGCAGCAGAATAACCCATTTGGAAACACAAAATATCTCCTGGCCACTCTGAAGTCAGGGAAACAGTTTCAAAGCAAATGTTTATGCTTAGGTTTCAAAGCAGTACTTTTGCACATTACTGCCAATCGACGATATGGTAATTTTAAATTTCTCATTCCCCTAATGAAAGGTAGTCCTAGAATTTAACTTCATTATGCTTTTGATGAAGGCACTTTCATAAAGTACGCCATAAGATAATTACAATTGAACAAAGTGTTCCCTAGGTGAATAGTCTATAACTAGTGCAAATTATCCCATGCATATATTTTATTTTAGGATTGGTTGGTTTGGTTCCTCAACACATAAAGGCTTCTGAATAATTACCAATGCAATCTGCATGATGTGCTATAATTTTCTACTCGGGACTGAGTGTTTATTTATACTGGTATGTCTGATCTTCTAAGGAAATTCTGTCTTGGCATCATTATCAGTCTTGGTGTTGACAGAAAGAGTTCTGCTCTGCAATATTTAGGAGATAAAAGAAAGCTAAATTAACCCTACAATATACTGCCTTTATAGTCTGATTAAAGCCTAATAGTCTGAACATATGAGTGCATATATGAAAAATTAACTCAGTCATCCTTAATGAAACCTGTTTCTACATATTACACCACATCATAAACTGTAAAGTATGTTTATTTGTGGAAAACTCAAATGATGATGTCCAAAACATTTAGTACTCATTTATTATGATATCCTAGAAAAGTTGAATTAATTGAATAAACTTAAACACGCTATTTAACTACTTTATTTTCTACATTAATTTTTTACAGATAGGTGGATAATAACTCTCCAACTCTAACAACTATGATTTCATTGACTTGCAGTGAATGTGAGGTGCACGATTTAAATGTTTCATAAAAGTGTATTTTTTCATGCAATTATTTTTTATTTATTTATAGAAAGCATGGGTTAAGGTTCCAAAACTATTATTTGAAAACCATAGCATTTTCTTGTCAGTAGCTTGAAGACTGCAGAATTTAACCCTATTTTCAAGAATGTAAGATAAAATTGGTGTATAAAGTAGTTTATGGCCATTACACTGGGTTAAGAGCGTAAAATCTCGTACATAATGCAAGTTTAAGGAAATAAATATATTCTAAAAAAATTATATGTAATAATCTAATTTATAGGATGTTCTCCATGAAAGCTTGGGTATAAATATAACCCTGTATAAGCTACCTTGTTCGATACATTTTTCTTTAAGCACCCCCTCTTTTGAAAAAAAAGCAATGCCACATTTATATCTGTACATCCATTTCTCCTTGTATTGAACATTCTCCAAGTTTGTTTTAAAAAAATTATCTGACTTTTTTCATTTTCCTTTCCCTTTACTGCCAACATTTGATGTTTCAGTACAAAGACGTGTAATATACTCATGGCAAAAACATGAGTATATTACATGATTTGTGCCATGTGAATGTATTTTGTATTTTTGGTGCACAGTGGTGAAATCTTTTGTGTTTCAGTTTAGAATACCTTTGAAGTGGATCTGGTCACCACTGGTCACCTCCAATGCTTTGGTTCACATCACACAATGACTCTTGAGTGCCAGAAGCTGGATGAAATCACAAAGAACTGAACTCATGGGCATTTGGCCCACATGAATGGCCTAGAATTAGTCTGAATCAAACATCGTCTAAAATATGTGCAGAGAAGTCACTGAGCTCACAGCATCAACTGATCACTCTATAAATCCACCCCTATTTGTCTACACTGCTTGTAAATTAATATCTAGTGGAGACCTGTTCAATAATTAGTACTTTTAACTGTAACTTAAATGTAAATAGATAACTGTTGAGTAATTAAATTATATACACACGTGAGTGCCTGACCACAATAAGCAACAGCATGAGTTCCTACAAATACCTTGGCTGTAATTCAAGAGCACTTGAAGTATAAATAAGAAGTATAAATACTTGAACAATTTTCTATTGCTCCATTCACTGCTCTAGCATGAAGGTACTTCTTAGGTTTAACTGCAAAGCTTCTACATAGCAGCATTATCACCTTGTTCTTCGGGAAGCCTTCCCACAGGAATTTTTTCACAGTCCAGCTCTGCTGGATCTTCTGGATACCGATCGCCTTGGGGACCACTTCACCATGAATGGTGAGCCTTTTGAGGCTGAGATGGCAGCACCTGCAGAAACCATGGAGTGTGAGAAGGATATATTTTCTCTTTCCTACTCTGTATTTTTTTCTAAGCTTATGACAGGGTTTTTAGGCACTAAGTGGAAATAAGGAGGAGAAAGTGAGTGACAACAGGCAATAAAAATATTGACTGACTGTGGCAAGCTGAGAGACTGAGAGATGTGATGGGAAGAAAGGAGAATCTACTAAAGTAAAGAGAAAGAGGAAATTGGAATTTTAAAAAAATGAGGTGATATTTAGGCCTTTTTTTCAAGGCCACAATAAATTCATATCTTATGAATTGACCTCACCGCCAAAAATATTCACTTTCTATTTTTTTCTTCATCTGAAGCAGATTTTTACATTTCATTGTAAGCTCTGTCCCATGTTATCAGAGCATTTAAACATATACGGCTTTTGGAAGTTCCAAAGGGACCATTCTGACCTACTTCTGTATCAATTTATCTATCATGATGTGAGGCATAGAGTTTTTTGATAATTCCTTTTGTGTTGTTACAAAATATGAAAGTCATCTTAACCCAGTAAGGAATTGCATATTTTATTTTTAATTCTTAAAAAAAAAAAAAAAAGAACCTAATGAACAACCAATCTTTACTATCTAGTGCAAAAGAAACAGATGTGTTAGGCCGAGACAAAACATACAGTAGAAAATATCCATGGGTAAATCATGTATTTAGTTTGACACTGAAATTCATCTTTTCTAAAAGTAAAATTCTGGTTTTAATCCTTCCAGCAGGCTCTTGAGGTTCCTTTGACAATTCCTAACTCAAAAATAATTAAGAGATATTTCTTCATCTATTACTATTTGTCTTCTAAACAGCTTCTAATAGTAATCCTTTCTTGAGGTACAGTTACCAAAAGTGGACACTAAATAAGTAGTTATTTTGGCATTGCATGCGAAGGTATAATTCCCTTCCAATTTCTATTTGATGTTTCCCAATTTATCCATGAAATAATCTCATGTGGCTTCTTCATCCTTCTTGAGGTCATTGCTTTTCAAAGCAATGGTAAACCTCTCATGCTACAAGTATGACCTTTTTCTACTTCTGGGTGCATTACCTTGTATTTATTTGAATTAAAGCACAAATCCTAAGGCCAGTTTCCTCCTCCACCTGTTTTTGTGACATTTGTAAAACCTGTCTCTACAATCTGTTCATAAAGACACCAAAGGAAAAAAAAATAAACTGGGAATTTATCCATAGGAATTATACAAGAAGTAGCCTTATTAAAGGAAGACTCCCTATTTATGTATTTTTCCTAAATTACTGCTTGTATTCAGCAATCACTTTTTTCACCTGGACAGGTTTTTTTGGTTTTAGATTTGTTCTTTGTCTAGATTCCTGCTATAAATTTTGAATACCCTTCCTTCTTTGACAGTGTGAAGTATTTCATTCAGACTACTGGAAAAACAAGACAGCTAATGCTCTTCCATTCTATATCCTGTTCTTTCACTATAATTGATTAACTAATGTAAAATTCACAAAGCAAGTTTTTTTTGCAGGAGCTGGGCTATATTTTTCATACACCGACAAAAACTCTGAAGAACACTCTATTAGTTTCTGCTTAGCCAGATGATATTTTTCAGACACATGTCTAAAGCATACAGGAATATTTAAAGTCAGCCTTAATGACTCTTAGAGAATAATAACAAGGGCTTAATTGCAAACATCCAGTTTATAATAGTGTTTGATTTGTAGTGCTTTCCTCTAACCTCTGTTTTTTGTCTAGCATTGGCTCTCAAAAGAGAATAAGGATTACTGACTCCTTGGCTTACTAGAAGGTAAAGTTTTGTTCTATATGGGGATTATTAAAATAAGCAAAGGAATAGAAATGTTGCATGATCTTTGATTAAACTGCATTATATACCAACAGAAGAAAAATAAAAATAATTATATACTTTAGGCAGGAATTTTATTTGCATGGAATGAATGCCATTTATGTATGAAACACTCTGTATTATAAGCTAAGATTTTAGTTTGTGTTTCAAACAAAACCTGATTAAGTTTGTTTGTTCTGTTCCTGACCCCAAAATATGCATTGCTTAAATTGTATTATAGAGCTTAGTCGTATTATCAAAATGAAAAGGGTTTTATTCCATCTTTGTTTTAAGGTAGAATAAAAGATATTAGTCAGGATCACAGCATAATGGATTGAAGTTCTGTACAAGCACACAAAAATTGTTGTATAAACCCAAAAATATGAGCACAAAGAACTGTACTTCAAGGTTTTTAACTGCTGCTGGCACAGTGTAAGCTCGGGGCTGAACGTATATTTTGTTCAAATTTTTCTAATTTATATATAAATTTTGTCTGTAAATGACATCAACAGTAAAGTAAATAACAATAATAACAATAAAAAATGCTACTATTAAAATCTAGGCCGCAAAAAACAATACATCCAAATCATAGCAGTATTCATCAAGATAGGGAATAGCCAGTGTCATTTGCAAGTACTTGGTGGTTTTTACTTTTAACTTTAACCCAGAACTTCTGGTGCTTGTGTTTTGAATTAATCAAACATGTTCTGGAGATTATTACAATCCCTTTATAGCTTTATATACACTGAAGTACAGATGTACATTATCAATTGTAATTCTCTGTCAATATATTTGAGCTGAAAGGAAAATTACAGTTTTGCAAACAGGCTGGGACTAATTAGAACTTAGGTTACATTTTGCCTTACCACTTTTCACAGCTATTAGAACTACTACATTATTAAAATATTAGACAATTAAAACTAATATAATTATTTTTGAAACTTAATTTCAGGTAAAAAATTGCCCTTATGAAATATGGCATCTAATTTTATTTTTCCATTTAAATTGTTGTATTTTTACACTGGAAGCAAATTGGATGTTCTAGTGAATCAAGCCCGAATCCAGTGGGATATCACATTTAGGTTTTCAGATCTGTCTCATAAGCTTTTGATCAAAATGTATAAAAGGCACATGGTTTCTTACAAGGTACCCAATTTCAGAAAGTCTGTCCCTGTGATATAAATTTATTGTAGAATTTACATATGGTTGCACAGTTATACAGTAGTCATAATACCATTAATGTAATTATTTGTGTAGAAGTGCCACTGGAAAAATAATAGATGAAATAATACAGTAAACTTTTAATAAAATACCTTTTAAAATGTCACTGTCATTCCAGGCTCCTGCAGCAGTTCAGATTTATGTCTAAAGCCTAACTATTTCTGATTACCCAGATTTAATCCTTGACACATTTACTGATGCAAAGCAGACACAGGCAGACACTGCATTAATCAGTGTTAGGCATAGCAAGCCCAGTTGCTCATTTCGTGTTCCTTTAGGCCTCTCAGGTAAGAAAATACATGACTACGTTTTGCAAGCAGCCCAGACTCAGTATCCTGGGAAACTTACTGCATATTCTTTAGACAATTTACAGCCCCAGCCCATAATGCTTAAAT
The DNA here is from genome assembly GCA_013399195.1 of Dicrurus megarhynchus. Classification (NCBI taxonomy): domain Eukaryota; kingdom Metazoa; phylum Chordata; class Aves; order Passeriformes; family Dicruridae; genus Dicrurus; species Dicrurus megarhynchus. The sequence continues at coordinate 336,641 of VXAD01011634.1, read as the reverse complement.
GAATAGAAAGACCTACACAACAAGACCACCAGTTAGGAGAAATGAACACGACCATGATGATGATAATTATGTAGGAAACAAGTGAGTTTTTCATCTCTAGCCTTGAGATTAAGTGGACAGCATAAATTGCATTGCATTAAAAGCAGTTAATTTCTTTTACTTCTCATAACAGGATGGTGCCATCCAAGGTATGGGATGGGAATCCCTGGCTCATGCTAAGGTCTTAATCTATATTCATGCTACCTTGCCCAAGACAAAACTACAACAGGAATCCTGCTGAGAAATTAATGATCTAGTCAGTCATGTGGCAGTGCTCAGCCTTGTTCCCTCATCCTTTTGACTTCTACTCTGTAAATGTAGCCAATAAGACACAAGGCAATTTGTCTCAGTCATACACACATACCTGTAGCTCAAAGAAAACAGTAAAGCCTTTTACCTGCTCAGACCACTGGAGCAGCTTTCAGATGTCTGGATTAACCAAGACGATACCAGGTTAGGCTACAGTAATTTGAAACACAACATAATTATTTCACGAGTCTGAAAGGCATAGAAATAGTTGCAATCAGAATTTGATTTAGTGGTGTTTGTTGTCTTCTAACCTACCCATTAATCTTCTGTTACTACTTTGAAGCTAGTTAAATTCTCTGCACTCTGCATTCTCCTTTCAGAAGTGCTTCCCAGTGGCCAGCTGAGTTTCTAGTTTTGCTTGTCTTAAAATGAAATATTTTGAATTTTTTTATATCAAGCCAGAATGGTGCCTACAAGTCACCTTGTTCCTGGATTACAGGCAGATACACATGTGTTTTCACGACTAAAGACAAGTGAACTTCATGAAAAGTCTTTGAAAAATATTTTATTTGGCATCATTAAAATTACACCATAAAATATTGTTAAATAGCAATCACCCAGCTAAAAGCCTCCAGATACATTTAGTCTTTCTTAAGTCTATACTTCAATCCAAGCTAAATTGGATAAAATTTCTTCCCAGGATTCAAGAATATCCATACACAGCAGGGTCCTTCTAGAACTTTCATGGGTTTCTCACTCTATTTCTTTCCCTGAATACAAAAATGCAGGGATTATTTCGCCTCCACAGACAGGATACATCAGGATAAATATAGACATTGATGTCTGAACTAGTTGTCTAGACTTTCGATAATGTCAATGGAAAGAAATAAACACTCTTTGCTTGTGATTCATTTCACACTAAAATAAATGTCTAAAATAAATCTGATGAATCATGTTCCAAGACAATCTATTTCTCTCCATTACTTACAAAACAACATCAGTCAACTAGTTCAGGTAAAGAGAACTACATCTGCTCTAATGAATATCACTCTAAGTATTTTCTGGGTTTGTATCCTGCCAGTCAATCCAGTTCTTCACGTTGTAGGAGGTATGGGAGCAGGAAATAAAAACCATCTGTCTAAGGGACAACCGTTATCTATGTCTGATGGTGGCTCAACCTCACTATCCCAAAAGGTGCCATATGCTGTACTTTTAGATTGGTAGTCCTACAATTACTGCAGAAAGCTACAGTACCATTGAAGGAGAATTGAAGACCATTCTACTAAGTCTTCACAGATTTTTTCTTCTGTATTCTTTTTTGGGCACTGACACCACAATTCAAAAGCTGTTTTGAGTTCTACAATTTCCTGCTCATTTTGTGAGGAGGAGGAGGTAAAAAATAAACATCTGCAACAGCTATAAATGGAAAACAATGCAAACTATTTTTACAAGGCTCTTTTGCAGGCCATAAGCAAAGCTGTCTACAGTTTCCTAATATTTTTTACTAGTTTCCACAGTTGCAATATTAATAATGCCATAGTGAAATTCCAACCATCATTTTCTAAGAAAGCCTGATGCTAAATTTTTTGTGGTTGGGATTTTAGCAGTGTTTTTCAGTCATGTAAATGGACTTTCCTTGCCACATTTGTTTTATTCTTCTGTAACAAAAAACTTGAGAGCATTGGATAGCTAGCTCTTATTCGCCTAAAAATGTGTCATAATAGCTTACTATAAACGTGTCAAATAAGTAATCACTAGTCAAAAAAAGGACTGCCATCATTTCTCAGGTATTTTTTAGCACTTTTGGGGCCTAGTTTTCAGAAGTGATGAGCATTTCTGTGCTTGGAGGAGCCAGCCCTTTGTGTGAATGTGTGCTACAAAAGCCACATCATGCTACTGAAAGACAACTGAAACAGAAAGTTGATTTACAGAGGTAAGCAACTATCTTTGTACTGAAATTCCTGTGATTTTCTAGAAAGATTGGTACATCCTAAGAGAAACCTTTCCAATGCATTTAACAACAGACCTGGCTAATGCAATCAGTGTAACAGTTTACTAAACTTTTGAGAAGTAAAATCAGCTCTTTAAAATACGTCCATAAATCATTAAGCACTTTATTTTATGCTGCAAACAAAAACCCCTGCGATTATTTTAATTAACCTTCCTGTGACAGCATATAGAAGTGGGTGCAGCAGATAGTTAATTTTAATCATTCCTCAAAAAATTATTCTGAGCAATATTAGACTGATTTATATACAATTAATACCTTCTGACAAGAACTGGGAAAAGAAATTTTCATCTAAGTCAGCAGGTGTTTTCTCTTTATTTCACTTGGACAAGTTTTTCACATGAGAAGGTACAACACTGGCATCAGTCAAGCCACTCATCCCAAGTTAATTATGTTCTTAAGTACTTTGTTTTTTCAGAGTGCCTGAGAAAAGGACAGTGAAGCCTGAGTCCTTGGTTCACAAGAGTAACCAATTGATTTTTGGTCTTTCCCATAATAATAGCCATAATAACATGCACACAGCAGAAATGAGTTGTAAATTGAGGCAGAAATTTCCTGTATGACCTCGATTATGATATTCATTCTCCCTTACCTCATAGCCATTTTAATTAGCAGGGTAACTGCACAAATGCACTCTCTGAGGCTAGGAAAGCTGAATCTCAGGAAAATAGATAAAATCTTATGTATGCAGAATTTTGGAGCTATCATAAGTTCTCTATCCCCTACTTCATGTCTGAAGTACTTCCACCTGAATGGTCACAGGAGGACAGCTGCCCTCAATAGCTGCAACAACCACAAAGCCCCTTTCTTTCCCTTTGTGCCCAATATCTATTTTAATAGCATATATATATATAGATTCTCTCTTCCTTGTAACTTTCTGAGAAATTACCTGTCCAAAGAAGTTCAGATGCTTTTTCTAATTAGAATTTGTCCAAGCAAATAACCTTTTCTTTTCTGCCTTAATGGCTGTGGTTCACAGCTAAACACTACATTTTTTCCCTTAAAATATAATATCGATACAAGCAGTTCCTGTTTCTATCAGCTTATCCTTCTCTTTCTAGTTCTCACGTCAAACATCACTTTTCCTTGGCATGTCTTTCTTCACTTCTCTAGCAAATCTCTGGGGTCCTGTAACCAATTGAAAATCTATTTCCTTCAAGGAGTGATTCAATTTTCCAAGTCTGCCTCAAATATACTTCTCATGTTCTCATTATGATTTTTTTTAATCCTGCTGATGGCCATCTGCCATAGTTATAATTATGAATTCAAATATGTCTTTGAATTTTTAAGAGGTCTAGAAATTAAACCTCTACTTACTCCAGGAAGTCAACTTTTTGGTGATGGGTTTCAAGCATCACAGTTCCTTAAATTGAAACAGAAATAAGATAGCAAACATATAGATCTATTAGAAGGCCATATTTGTTCCTGTAAACTGACAAAACCTGTTAACATACAGAAATGACTCACTGCAAGTTTTAAGGCTTATTCTTTATAAAAGTGTACAAATACCTTCTCTTAAATATATTGTGCCATTCCTAATGGTAGTATTTTTAAGCATTTTTTTCTCATCCTTTAGGCATAAGGACTGCTGGTGTTACTGCTAGTCAGGTCCAGTGGAATAATATAAAGTGATCACTGCCAGACTGTGTGTTTTTCAGAAACAAAACTTCAGCTGTTCATATTCTCATTTACATGTCTTACAGGCTTTCCCTTGTCCTTATTTTATTTTTTATTTTCCCCTGCCTTTATATTTCCTTATCCTCCTGAATAATATTGTTCTTTCATTCTTAAATTTCTTAACCTAATTTCTTAACATTCATCCTGGATCACAATTAGAATTAATTTCCAGTCAATATACACTGGATTATATTTTCTTTTTCCCCATCAGTATCCTAATAAACTAGGAAATAATGCATGTGAATTCCCTTAGAGACCAGAGATATCATTAAGATATGCAATTAGACACTGCAAGATTATGTATGTAAATTGGCTTTTCCCATGTTGAGAGGGAATTGTCCAGGCCTCAGAATAACAATATTGTGGTGACTTATAATAGCATACAAAGAGTATTTTGTTGATTTATAGTAACACTGTAGGAAGAGTAAAGATTTAGAGAAGCTGAATTAATACAAATTAAATTATTTCCACATGGAATATGGGTGAATGCTTGATGGTAACTAAAGCTACTTCACATTCTACTGAATTCATTTTAAATACTAAAAAGATCATAAAATTGAAAGAAAAGTTATAAACCAGAAGAATAAACTAGTAAAATATGAATCTGACTTGATTTAATATAACTTTTTCCTCTTCAGCTGTTTCTCTACTTTGGATATTCTTTTAGGAAAGAAACCTAAATATTCATATTCAGTAATGCCTACTGAATGTGTCCCCCTTCCTTCAGCATCCAACCCCTACATCCTAAGTTTGTCTAGGTTCGCTTCCAAACCCTTTGTCCTGTGAGCCATTCAGTAAAAAAGGAATTGCTATTCCTTGAGGGCTTTCCTAGCAGGTTTTGCTTTGTTTTCACCATCTTCTTAATTGTAATAAGCTTATTGCAGTTTTCAGAATTTCTGAATGTTGTTGTTGCAACAACTTTTAAGTAATTTATTGTTAGATGTAACTAATGTTCACCTGTCTTACTTAGCTCACTACTTGTTCTTGACAGAAATCGCGCATGACCTTCATAATGCTGCTGAGACAGGCAGTGTTTACAGTGTTTTTCCTCCCTCCACCTTTTGTCAATTTTAGGGCTCCCTTCTTACATTTATAACCCACGGCTACTAACCTCAACTGTAATCTGGAGTAATAGCTGCATTATTATCGTTAGATAACCTATACAGTGTGGCTTGTAACTTTTAGATGTAATGAATACAGGGAGCATAATTGGATTTTGTATGACAGTGGATTTTAATTAAATTTGAACCATAGGAAGAGAAAAATAATAAATTTATAGTAAGTAGATATTTATTTTATTTTTCACTATAGATATGCATTTGCTTTATTTTCATGTCTGCTTTTAGTCATGGCCTTTTTTAATCTACTCAAGTAGTTAAGTAGGAACAATTTTGTTTTACCTGATTTTGAGAGGTCACACTGTTGGTGGTGCTTTGCCTTTTCCTTGGGAAGTACTACATCACCTACGAACATGCAGATACTCAGCCTCTTTGAAATATCTAATAACTGGTAGAAAAAGAATACTGCTGCATGAAATTGGAGAGGTATCTGCCTGACTGCTTTTTCCTGTTCAAGGAAAGTTACTGAGAAAAGTGTCTTGGCATATTTCAGAAGGATATTTATCTTTTGAAAATAACTATTGATTTTTAGTTTGTAATTTGAAACTAATTAAATAGATCTGAGTTTCTGAGTCAAGTCCTCTTAGGTTAATGGGAAAAAGGATGTTTCATTGACTAAGCTGCTAAGCGTGGCTTGGGAAAATGTATTATTTTCTTTGTTCTAGTAAACATTGCATTTATGACCTTGGAAATTCAGAACTAGAGTTGCAAAGTAATGTAGTCACTTAAGGATGCAGTTAGGAGCTAGGAATGGTGATTTGTTCATTTTTTGCACCACTGAAGAGCAATTAGGGCTCAATCTAACTGTTAGTTGGAATTAATCTCCGTGCTGTAACTCACCTATAGAGGTATCTATATCAGTAAAGCAGTCGAAACTTTGGCAGTAGAACATTCTATTCTGATTCAGCTTTGTTCTTGGCCAATTCTTGCTCTTCCAGAACTATTCCCAAATGCACCTGGAGCATTCAAAGGAGTAGGGAATAATTTTCCAAAGGCAATTTGGATGAAAAAATCATGTTTGGAGGCGAAAAGACTAAGCCAGCAGAGAAGATGCCCTAACACCCTCCAGCACTAATGTTAATTTACTATCAGATAGATGTAGCCCTTTCTTCCTGAAGATATACTCAAGTTGGCAAAGGTTTCCAAGAAGGAAAATAATGCAAAAATAACAGGTTAATGAAACTTACTGGCTTCCAGATCAGAATGGCTTCTCATCTGGTTATCTTGACAGGAGAGCAGAGTGAGCTACAATCTGTATGCCACATCCATGTAACCCTATCCCAGGCATAAGTAATTCTAAGTGAGGGTAAGTGAATGTCTCGAGCTGGCAGGAATGTGACACTGTACCTTCAAGGCCTATGGAGTCACTGAGATAGATGTATGTGGCACACATCAAATGATTTAATACTTCTGAATATATTCCATCTTGTGTGAAAGAACAGGTAAAAATATTGCTTCAATTTTATTTAATTCAGTGCTTACCTAACCTAAAATTTCCCACATTTATGACTGTTTGTGTCTTTCAGCCAGTGTCTACTCTAGCTAATATATTATGTGTTCATATGCTTCAAATTACTGCAAATATGCAAATATAGCAAATCATCAGCTTTGCATTTGATCTTTCAGAAACATTTCCACAATGAACTTTCTCTCTTCAGATGACAGAACTGCCAAGATTCCTTCTCCTGCATCTAAGTCCAAGGTGGCACTTTCCAGGTTTTTCAAAGAATAAAATACAGCCAACTTGAAAAATAAGATAATTTTCCTCTCATGGAAAAATCATTGTCTACTGAGCATAATTTAAGATGATAACTTAAACAAATACTCCCAAGACGGTTGAATCAGAGCTTCTTATTTCAATGTAGTTTACCTTGATTAAGAACTAAATTAACTTATCTGAAGTAAAAAGGTAGTTCAACGTCCAATATAATTTGAAAGGCAACAAATTATGTTAGACAAGGTCTGAAACAGGCTTCAGTCACAGAGTTGATTGAAGTCCTTCATGAAAACAGTACCCACAAATTTGTTTATCTTTTTCTCCTTTAGGATGCTCTTACCTTCTGTTTTATTGGCCTTCTTCAATATGTTCCAAGTGAGCAACAGCCCAGTGATAATGTGATTAAGCAGCTCTAAAACTTTATGAGCCAGTGAAATTTCAGCTACTGAAAAACATAGCTTTTGCAGAATGTTTCAAAGAAACTCAGACATGCTATAATGTGTCTTGGGAGCCATAACAAATAAACAGTGCTGGAAAATGTCCATAGATACAAGCTCAACATCCTTAAAATCTGTCAGTAGTAAACTGTAGTCCTACATCCTTGCTAGTAATATTTATTTGAAAAGAGTAAGACTAAATAAGAAAATTTGTAAAATAATCACTTTAACAATCAAATATACAGAAATAATAATAATCAAATAATAATATATAAATATATAAATATATAAATAATCAAATAATAATAATCAAATATACAGAAAACCCCCTCATATATTTTACAAACATAAAATACATGTTGAACTGTTTGCTTATTTTCACTGAGATTTTAGTGGTTATTTAGGAAAAATGACCAGCTGTCCAAAACCAACAGCATACACATTTGTTGTGACGGCAATACTTGCAGTGATTCTTTTACACTTAAAAAATTTGAGCTTATCTAAAGTATTATATTTGGAATGTAAACCACATTTTTTTGTTTTTTTTCTGGCTTCGGGATCATGATGTGGAGATGAATATAAACAGCCAGTTCCTGGACATCAACTCACTTGGGCAAAACCCCACAAAAGGAGAATAGAGCTGCATGTTGAACTGATGCAGAGCTTTTTCCAGCTTGTAGTGACTCATGATATTCCTTACCAAAGCTAAATGGTATATCTAGGACTCAGGTTTCAGGAAATATTTCAGGCTAATCAAACTTACCAGAAAGAGAAACTCTAGGTGGTTGTGTCTCTATGGGGCACTGAAGCTGCGTCAGAACTGTTTTCAACTGGTCTCAGAAAGAAGATACAAGCCATCATGCAGTCTAGCAATGTCTAGTTGATGAGATTATTTTTAAATGTGGAAATTGAACTCGGCTATACGGTGACCAGAGAATTGGGAATTTCATAGTGCACCGATAATGTTCTTTCCACAGATAATCTTGCTCTATATGTCTGTCTACTGGTATGAGCCAGATATAAGTTTTACCTGTCATTTTGATGTTACTTAGAACATCAAAAATGCCAATTTCCCATAGCTGTGAGTAATTCTGACTCCAAATATTTTTACATTTTCTTCGTAAGTACCTCAGTCAGCAGTGGGGAAATATATTCTCTTACACAAAACAAGTATAATTTTATAAGCTTTTGGAAAACAAGGGTAAATTGACAAAAATTTGGATTTTTTTCCAGGGGAAAATATGAACCCATATTTTTGAAAGTATACTCTTGAAAGGAAGAATATTTAATTTAGAAGGATCTGGTGGAAAATTACAGCATAATCACAATATTTATGAAATTCCATCAAATGTGATCATGCTTTGGGGTAGCATCCTTTGTCTCCTTTCCAAGGTGGCTGGCTGGTTTGGTTCTTCTCAAAAGCTAGAATCAGCATAAAACGTCCAAAACTTCAATATTAGGGTCATTTTTACATAATAAAACATTAACTGAAAGTCTTTTTGTGCCACCACCATGTACTCTCAAAACAGCTACCTACTCCTGAAAACTATGCCAGTAGACACTTCATCTGGGCATAAAACAGGCAGGCAGCTGGTGGGGCCAGGTGGATGTGCATACAACTGCTCTTTCACACCAGAAGCAGCCACATCCAGACTGTATCTGCAGACCCCAGGCTGCTCCTGGATGTTGACTGAGTGTGGCATCTGGGCTGGCATGAGATATCATGGGCAGGCAAACCATGCTCCAGTGCTCAGATCCATGCCCCAGCCATTTAATTGACTAGTACAGACACAGCTATGGGTCAGAAAAAAACAAAGACAAGTGAAATTAAGTGAATAATACAATGAATAAGAACAGATAGAAGACAGGTGTTCCACCTAATCCAGTCCCTGACATAAGGCATTTCATTCACTAATGAGCTGCATATGCTGCACATAAAAATCTTCAGTTACATTGAAATTATCTGAGTTGGGTCGCCCTGTCTTTGATGACAAATACAAAAAAAAAATATACATTCCAAGAAAGGTCATGTAGGCCTGAACTTTACTTCTCCTGGCTTAGCTCAGGATCCTTGTTTAGCAGGGTTGGTGGCAACTGCCTGTCTCACAACTGCACAATGAACCCAGTCAGACACATCCTTGAATCCTTGGTCTTTGAAAACTACATATTGTGAGGAAGGCGATTGTTAAACTGATGCTGTTGTGCCTAGAGTCCTTGAAGAACAACTGGCTTTCAGACAAAGAAAAGAAGGGTTTTTTCTGCAATTAGTATCTTAAAATTATTCTTGGGAAGTCAGCTTTGTCCAAGATTCCAAGTTATTTACATGTTGCTTAATCACTTCTGTTGAAGACCAGATAAATAAAAAATAAATTGTAGTCAATAAACAAATTCTAAGCTGAGTATTTTTTCTTGTAATGGGAAACTTCTCTTTAATAGTCTCAATTTTTCTATTACTTTTCAGATCCATCCTATACGAAAATAAGTTAAACAAAATAAATAATAAATTTTCTCATTTCCCTCTCTCCATATAAAGTCTGCTCATTAAGAAAGATTATGGAATATTAATTGGATGATTCTGAAGTTTTACAAAGTAGAATAGTGTAAATGGACTTAAGGAAGTACTTTTGTCCTCCTTTGATGTAAATACATTTTGCTGTGACAATAATCTTTTAAGAACTATAGTCTTTCAATATGTGAATGACTTTTCCCAGTTTTGAAGATTTCACAATTATTTTAACAAGACCTTTATATCTTAAAAGTAAGATATTTCCCAGTACATTTCAGAATAAGTAATTTTTGAGTTAAAGTGGTATAACCAGAAGAGAATTTTTCTGTTTTCTATTGCTGTGACATCCATCTTGACCTTCCACATTTATACCAAATCTTTTCTTGTCGGTCATGAAGTAGCTTTCTTGTGAACACTAGAAATCACTCTACTCATTACCAGTTCAAACTAGGGATATTTTCTGAAAGCATCTAGCTGGAGGATAATGTTAGTTCAATTACTATAATGGAATACATTTCAACTGCAAGATGCAATGTAACCAGTCTTATACCAATTTTCACTAGATAGGTTTTTTGTCGCCTTTAAACCTTGAAATAGGCTTCAAAATTTAAAAGTCAATAACAAGAAGAAAGCTTTTGTGAGATGAGATGTTTCTCAAGGTATCTCAATGGCTGTTTTATTCGTCTACACAACACAGTAATTTTCACTACATCTTATACTTCCTCTGAAATCTATATTTAATCTGTATAGAGTTCATATGCCACAATAATATGCTATGGGATAACATTTTGTTTTGTTTTGTTTGGCTTTGCTTTATTATACTTTGTAAGGAAAAAAAAATGCATGTGTAGTTTTCAAAACTTTATTACAAGGAAAAATATCTTATAAAGCTTTTTTTGCACCAATGGAGAAAAATATAAGCCCTAAAAGATAGATGTATTTTGCAAGATGGAGTACATTTTTTCTAAATCTTGTTCCACTTCATTGGTCTTCAGTCATTTATTTTTCAATCTCACTTGTACTTCTTCAGAGTCACTATTAAAGTGATTCATGATAAATAAGCGATACTCCATGGGCCTTTCTGCTACTTAGTGCAGTGATTAGTACAATGTTTTTGGATAAAATTTGCTTTATATGTGACTTGATAATTTACCTAAGTAAATGTAACGAAAATACTTCATTTACATTAAACACCTGGCCACTCAGGAGTAACACTACCCAGTTATCCCTTTTTAAGCCATTTAGAACATGATATCCCTTACTAAAATAATAATTCAATAGTCTAGAAAATATGCAATATGAAAAATCTCTATGTGTTGGCTGAGCTTAAGACCTGAAAGACCTTCATTAGCTATGCCTGGATGATAGCAATGGTAACTACTAGTGGAGATTCTACCCCTCACAGCTGGAAGTGTTCCCACATGGGTTTGACAGCTCAGTGGGTCACACGCTGGCTTGAGACTTGTGGTTATTTTCTTTGCCATTGAGACTTGTGGTTATTTTCTTTGCCATAGTCTTTCAGAATGACCTTAGGAAGGCTAATTATCCCCTCTCTGTTCCTTAGTTTCTACTCTGTCTTGCCTATTAAGCTTGTCAGTTTAGGGGCCTTTTACAATACCTTTGGAAACATGATATACTCCCACAGTACTGTTAACAGTAATACCTAATAGCTTCAAGAAGTTCTGAAAGAAGGTAGGGAAAGATTTATGAATGACATCGCATAGTCTGTGGTTTCATGTTCAGCAGGAAGGCTGTGCCCACATGGAGAGAGGAACCCAAAATGGAGCAGGCTTGCCAGCAGGACTTGTGACTCTGCAGAGGACCCACACTGGAGCAGCCTGTTCCTCAAGGACTGCACCCCATGGGAGGGACCCACACCGCAGCAGGGGAAGAGTGTGAGGAGTTCTGCCTTGAGGAAAAAGGAGCAGAAGAGACAATGTGTGATGAACTGATGGCAACCCCCATTCCTTGTCTTCCTGTGCCACTGGGAGGCAGGGAGAGAAATCAGGAGTGAAGTTAAGACCAAGAAAGGGGGAGAGTGAGAGGAGGATGAGTTTAAGATTTGGGTTTACTTCCTATTATTCTCTGAATTGATTGTCAATAAATTCAATTTCCCCAAGTGGAGTTTGTTTGCCCATGACAGTCACTGGAGTGTGATCTCTCCCTGCCCTTAACTCAACCTAAAAACCCATGGGCTTTTAGTTATATTTTTCTCCCCTGCCCAGCTGAGGAGGACAGTGATAGAGCAGCTTTTGTGGGCACCTTTTCTCCAGTCAAGGTCAAACACAAGAGTGTTTTCTTTATTGACAATATTTTTAATGTTAATTTTTCCAAAAAGGAAAATGAGATTTTTCAAGTTAGATCACTTCCTTATAATTTTTCTTGCAGGAGGCAAATTAAATTGCATCACAAAGTCATATAAACACACCTTTCTTAAAACAGCATGCCTATTTCAAATCTAATGCAGATACATCTTCATATACCAATGAAATATATTATCCCTCTGTCTTATCTTGAGTAGGTGCTTAACTGTCCAAGAAGCAACATGCAGCACTGCAGAATAAGAAGTAATGAATAATTCTGTCATCTTAATTTCAAGGAGTATTTGGGATGAGTATAGAGAAGATTAATATTTTGTCAAAAGATTTTGGCTAACACAACCTTAATTCCAAAGATGACATGTTACGATAACTATAAAAAACTAGAACCTTCACCTTTTCATTTCTTATAGATTATTCAACCCTAACTAACTAACTTTATTTTTCCTTCATTTTCTCAATCACCTGTAAGAGTATGCGCACTGTATTTGCCTACTCACAAGTACTGGCAAAAGTATGAAAGCGTATTCCAGGCAAGCCAGAATGAAATTTACTGCTTTTCTTCTCAAAGATATTTTTTCACTTTGTAGAATCAGCTGCAGCAGTCTTTGTTGTTCATTTATTTATTTATTTAAAATTATTACCTTAAATTTATTGTCTGCTTTTTATCAGAAACTGCAAAAGTTCTGTTTTGACTTTTAGTCCAGCCATTAAAAGCCAGATTCAGGCAAAAACCTCGAGACAGAGTGGTTACCTGAGGTAAGAGGAAGTTAAAAATGAAGGTGAAATTGTAACTCCCTTTGATTTCAGTGGCAAAGTTCTCATGCTAAGTGTTGAATTAAAGATTTATTTTCCTGAAAGTGAAAATATAAGCTCCCCAATGTCATTTTGCTGTGTAAAGACAGTACCACTATAGATTAAAGGCAAACGGCTTTTATCCTTCAGATACCTAATGAAAACACATTTCTGTGACAGAAAAGCAATTTCTGAAAATCAGTACTGTATAATATTATAAGCTCTGCTTTAGTAATATGTGTGCTAAACTGCAAAAAATAATGGTTATATTAAAGTACAGGCTAATAAATGTTGGTGCCTTTGCCTCTAAGTTCTCACAATGAGGGTTGTAAGTCTTTTTAAACACAAGAAGTTTCAGTTTTGTGATTTCCATGAAAGCTGGTTGATAAAAGACATGCATCAAGGTTTTCCTTCCACGTGTTACACATAACCTCGAAATCTTCCCACATGGAGAGATGAGCAATAATTTCTTCAGCCTTTCCAATGGCTTGGCAAAGTTAACCATCTTTCCTGGATTGCTGTCAAAATTTCTTGATATCTAAGACTTTAGACTACAAGGGCTGACACAGAAACATCATGTTTTATGTTGGAGAGACAAGAGAGAAAATATTTTAGCAATAACTTTGAGTATGAGGATTGAAAGTTATGTTTACGTATTGCATTTTCTTTTCCGTGGTGCTCAAAAATGCTGCACATCAAATGCTTATGTAGTGAATTCTAATTAAAGATTGTGAATGATGAAGCTATATATGAAGGGACTTTCAAGACAGCATGGTATGATCCACTTACAAGAAGTGCCTCTGTCTGAATTAAGGTGCAAACAAGACCATACACCAGAGTCAATAGTACAGATTTTATTTAACTGTAAATGTGAGGTAGAGAGATAGAAATACAAGCAGAGGGGAGATGGAAGAAGAGAAAGAGAGTGAGAAAGAGAGAGATTAAGTATAAAGATATCACAACCTCATGGATCCCTGCAACATCCCACTGGTCTTTCTTCACCCTGGTCTTCAGTGGTGGCGGTCCCAGTGTTGTTCTTCTGGATGCACCACTTCTATACAGTCCAAGTCCCAGATATCCATGAAATGCAGATGCCATTCCCACAACTTGGACTGGCATGTGTATCCTTTCCCACAGTTTGCCACTGTGAGAATTTTTTGTCTGGATAAGTCTTATTTTAAGTTCCCTCGGTCTGCACAGTGGAATTTTGTCCAAGGTGCTAATTTCAAATCTTCGCCTTCATCAGGCCTGGAATTAATGCCTTCCTGTTTTGCCATCTATACTTATCTCAAGTTCCTGTTATGGTGGCTTATCTTATGGGAACTTCCTTCTTGAGACATGCAACTGAATTCTTCAAATCCTCACACAATCCCATTATAATTTTACAGCCTTATATGGAAGTCTGGAAGAATCTTTACCTAGGATTTTGAAGAAAGATGCTCCACTTAAATGAAAAGGTAAAAAAAAAAAGGAAGAGGTAAAAAAAATGTTGTCAAAACTAGAAGATACTCTCCTGTGCAAATCATGCCAAGTACATTTAGTAAGGCACCTCTAAAAGTCTCATAAACTGTGAAAAATGAAGCTGAAAATGAAATTAGATAAAAATATTACTTACCAAAAAATACTTATTGTAGGTGGAAAACAATGATACATTTAAAGTGTACATCTTAGGCAAATGACAGAAAAAAGTATGAAGGTATCTAAAAATGCAGAAAAATAATCTCTAGAAAATTCTACTTCTCCGTGCTAGGAAGAAGCTGAGACTTTTAGTAAAGTGCTTGAAGGAATAAAGTTTTAATAAGCAACAATATATTTTGAAAAATTTTTCAGCTTGATAAAAAAAATTGTCATGTTGCCTTTAAAAACTCACACTTTTCAGAGTAGAACCTTTCTGCTTAAACAGATTGAGTTTGCTCCCTGTCATGTCTGTACAAATGACATGAGTAATTTGGGCTAGATAGAAGAGCAAGTGTTTCACTCATCATGGTTTAGGGCTTTGAGTTTCTCTCTGCATTTTTCTCTCATGCTATTAATATCTGAATAGAAAATATATTAAAGATAATAAGATCAGTGGTGTCCACTAACAGGAAAAGAAACAATGCAACACCGCAGTACAGAAAATTCTCTGTAAACATGAGAGAAAAAAATCTTTCTTATTTATGAGTTGTTGGCACAGGTTAGCCAGGGAATTTGTGGAGTCTTTATCCTTAGGATTATTCAAAATTCAACTGAACACAGTCCTGGGCAGCATGTTTTAGCTGATCCTATTTTCAGCGGAAGGATCAGACTAGAGGAAGCTAGGTGCTTTCCAACCTCAGCTGTTGTGTATTCCAACAGTGTGGCTTTGGATACAATAACATGTAAAATCCTTAGAGCAGGTGGTATTTTTGGAGGTCTAGCCAAAACAAGCATCCTAAAAATATACCCTATATTGCTGAGTAAGAATTATAGGATCTACGGAAATGTACACACTGCTGAAGAATGCAGGTGAAGCTTTTTTCTGACCACTCCAAGTGTTAACGGTAGTAAATGAAGGGCCTGCATCTTTCTCCTGGCCAAGGGTGAAATTGTGAGAAGGGAGAGGAGAAATGTTACATCCAGTTCCTTTCGCAGGTTTCCTTATTGCAAAGCAGTACTAGTCAAGTAACAAGGCAGCCTGGTTTTCACCTAGCTCCATCCTGTGCCAACTAATGAAGACTGAAAGCATCACGGAAGCTCCACAGCAATTTTTTTTTTTGCATACAAGGCTAGAAAAGTAACACATAATTGTCCATGTTAACTACAGCAACAATATAGTTGAATTGTATCTTTGTCTATTTTTGTGTTTCTTGAGGGTGAGGGATCCTGATTTGTATTTTCAGGAATCTAATCTCTTTTTTTCTTTTCAATTGGATTAGTAATCCACTATCCTTGTGACTGCCACTTACAGAGACTCAAAGCTGTGCATGTGTGTGTACACATTGTACTGCTCTGCTGGAAGAACAGCAGTTCACATATGCTGAAAGCTTTGCCATTCCAGTCCTTGTCCTTACTGATCCCATTTAACCATTCTGACTTAGCAGTTCAAAGCCAGCATCTTCTAACTTCTTGAGCCACAAAAGAGTTTCACTCTCCTCATGTGACTTCTCAAAAGCATGGGATCTCAAAGGCACTTTTTCATCCCATTTCATCTGTTTTTCAAGGGCTTGGCCTAGCCCAGGTTTAAGACATTCAGGCAGGAGAGTTTCCCTTGCTTTCATCTGGTGAGTGTTCCACCTCTCAGGCTGACCTTACTGACAAAGTTTCTCTTGAAGTCGTGCAACTCAAGTCTGTTTTAAGTTTTAACTGGTTTTCCTAAATGTACCACCTGCACACACACAAATGGGAGCAGAGTAATCTTTTCCAATCAGCGGGTAGGAGAACACATGGTTCTGAGTATTACATATAAGAAAAATCTAGACACTCTGCACTAGAATGAGAGTTTTATGATTTTCTCGGGTATATCCCTCAATTTATTTTTAAAAAAAAGGGGTACCTGTTTTATACTTAATTTTCATTAACGTTCATTTCGTAGAACAAGGTTAATTAATTGAAATTGTGTAATCTCACAGTATATAACAGGGATAAATTCATTAAAAAAAAGAATGTCACAATAAAAAAACATTAAAAGGCTATTGAAAAAGCTCATTATTGCTTTTGAATGAAATGAAAATCCATTTCAACAATTTTTCCCAATATCCCACATATGATAAAATCTATTGACATGATTGATCTTCTATAAATCTTAGGCAAAGAAAACAAAGGAAATCCCACAGAAAGGAAACAAAATATAGGGCTATGCTTTTCTTTTAAGAAATTAAAATAAAGATTTATCAGGCTTGACAGAATCCTTTTGTATAAATTGAACAAGGACTTAAAATTATCATTTTCCATCTCACAACAGATAAAAAAATTTCAATCAGAAGTAACATTTACAAAAGGATAGATATGCCTTGAAATTATATTTTTCTGCTGAAGAGAAGCAGAAGGACTGCAGTCTATAATATAGTCAAAAGCAAGGTTTTTACTATAGCATTTGTACATGGATAACAATTTGGGCAGTGTAAATGTCTAATTTTCCATTAGAAATCTGTCTATCTTTCTGATTCATTTTTCTGCCCATATTAACTAACAAAAGAACATTTTAGAGCACAAGAAAGAAATATGCAACTCCAAAAACATTAAGAAAATTATTTTATTTTCAGGCAGTTATTCAAGATATTTTAAAATATCAGTGAAATATATGCACCAGTACAGTGTTTATTTCTTCTTCTTTTACATGCTCTTGCTTTAATACAAGCTTATTTTTTTGGGGAAAAGTGAAGCAGAAGCCAAGTTCCTGTGTTATTGACTAGTTTTTTTGGCATAAACCTAAGAAAGTGATAATTGTGTATCTGAAAAAGAAAGGGGTGGGGTGGGAGTGGATACAGGGACAGGAGGGGAAATCGAGGAAAGGAGCATAGCTGAGTAAATTAGATATTAAAGTGGAGCTATGGGAAATCTGGTCCTATTTCCAATTCTGCTGCAAGGCTACTTGGTTTTAAGCAATTTAAGCAAATTGCTTCATTCTAAGCTTTGGTTTCTCTATATAAAAACTGCAGATGTCTTGCAATCATATGTTGAGATTTACAGATGGAAAAAGTCTTACGACAATATTAATAATCTTTTTTCACAAGACCCTTATTACAGCCATGTGCCAGTTGATGCCAACTGATAGACTGATGGGCTCTAGCTATTTACCACTGAGAGCAGAGCAGAGAGATATGCAAACAACAACATGAAAGAAATACTCATTGACAAAATTATAAATAATTGCTGCAAAATATTTACAAACACTTTTCACAAAATCTACCCTGAAAATATCTTGCTCTAAATGAGCCACCTTAACACAACATGTATAACACAGAGAAACAAATGAATTATTACTGCACATTTGTTTCACCCTTAGAAATCAGAGACAGATGAGGCAAGCATGACCACTATCAGATGCTGAAAAACTGCAGAATTCCCCAAACCCTTGGAATGAGTTTCCCATGCAGCACAGTTGCAGGATTCCTTTCTAAAGGGAAAGAAAAAGATCTAGACATAATTTTTTTATCCATTATCTAAATTCTCCTTGCACACATTATATTCCTATTAAGATATAATTCAGGTAGTACTGACAGTTTTGACACAATTCGTTCATAGAGCGCTCCTAATCGCGTATAAAATAGACTCATTGCCTGGAAGCTGCCTCAAGAGATTATGTGATTATTCCTTTAGTACCATGGCAGGATCAGTACACAACAGATGTTTGCTGAACTTGTTCTTAAAGACGTCATGACAGAGAGTTCAAAGGCTCCTGTGCACTTCAGTGACCCTTTGCTGTAATAAGAATCTCTTTATGCAGAACTTACATGACAAAAAGTGAGGATGTCAAGTCAAAATGGGAACACAAGGTTAAAAAATGGAGAAAAAGCTAAGAAAAAATTTACTTCAAAAATTATTTTTGTGAGATTCTTAGGTAAACTTGACTGAAAATAAAAAGTATTAACTAAATATATGCACAACCAGTACATGGGGAAAAGCATATTTGTATTTATTCATTTACAATGGACCATTTTCACTAAAAGAGAAACGAGAAAGAATTTTAATTTAAAAATCTGCTTTTATTATCCCCAAAGGAAAGAATCCTGTTTTACGTTACATGTGGAAAAATATATTAAAATGATTATTTTTATTGTAAATGCCATGCATCTCAGTACATTTTAATTTCATGAATTCCAAATCACTCCAACTTCTAAGACTTTTAATGTATGGTAAAATATTTGTTTTAGCAAGAATCAACAGGCTTACATTTGACGTGAAAATTTGTGGAGTGGAAATATGAGAAGCATTACATAAATAGGCAAATAGTACAAGAGAGAACAAGATGATGAAAAATAAGCATCTTTCATTTTTAACTTTGCAGATTATGGATAAGATACCAGGTATATTAATCTTTCAAAGCAGTTCCACACTCATCTCCAGGAATGATCTATGTAATCAAATCTCAATGGCATGTTCTATGATTTAATGCATTTTGTTTAGCACAAGGAGGACCTTCTCTATCTGTCCACGAGAAAATGATGAGAACTAGAGACGAGACATGTTGGGACTCACATCAGCTCTCTCTCTCACATCAGCCATTAAACCTTGTCATTCTTGCCACTGTGAGAGAGGGAATAGCTGATATCTGGACCCAGAGGGCAGTGAGCAAGTGGCTGTGAACAGCACAGTGATCCAGGACGTGCGTCTGGAAAGGGCGATCTGTAAGTCTGGCCCTAGGACTACTTTTTGAGTTGGACTTTACAGGGTTTTCAATGCAAAAGAAATTATGAAGCATAAAGCAGAACTCTGAGCTGACCTCAAAACCCACAAGCCACATTATCAAGCTTCTTTTTGCTTGCTTTCCTTCTAGCCTTTATAATCCTGTTAACCCCATGTATTCTGTTGCAACTCCAACAGACTGCATGGAAGATACCTTCTACTTGCCTAGCCTTGCAGCTGCAGCATGATCCCAAAGGATTTGCTTGAATTCCCTCAGGTCAAGCAAAATGTATGACCTGTATCTCTTCTTCTCAGTAATTGCTCTAGTGGGCAGCAGAAGGAATTACATGATGCTCTGAAAGAGTGAAAATAGCAAGCACTAACAGCTCAGATGTTCCTATAATTTGTTCCTTTTACCAGTTGATATATCCACTTAGCTTGCAGGTTTCTTGAGCACCAGACTTTCAGGAGCTTTTTTAGGTGTCTCATTCTCTTAGTCTGCATCATCTTCCTGAGGCTAAGATGGTCTTGCAAAGCCTGGGGGACCCAAGGGGCTTTTGCAGATGCTGCTCAAATGCACTTAACTGGACCCAGTTGGTTAGAAGTGAGATAAAAAGACGGTGGCTTATTGTGCCTTGTAATGCTTCCCAGAGTCTGCAGGGCACCCCGTGGCACCCACCTGCCCTGCAGTACCCACAACACTTAACCCCCTCCTCCCATCATCCTTCAGTCAGTTATAAGCGAGCATTGATTCTTCAAGGCATAGAACCATAATATGCATTGGGTTGGAAGGGACTTTTAAAGACCATCTTGTTCTTACCCCCTGCTGTGGGCAGGAACATCTTTTACTAGATCAGGTAGCTCAGAGTCACTGATGTTTGATCTGATCTGGTATTTTTATACTGGTGGAACATGGGGAAAAATGTTTGTCAGTTCTGGGCAGAAGGTACTATGCATAGAGAGTGTCGGATGAACCTGGGACAGAAAATCGAGCCTCACATGTTGCAATTACTTGTGAGGAAGTAATTAGATTATTTTTCAAGTACTTGGATACTTGTATCTTGTTCTTGTTCAACTCTCTTCTTTAGTCTTTTTTTTTTTTTAATATTACATCTATGACCATTCAGTTAGGCCTCAAGTTATATGTGGGGGGGATGTTTCTCATAAATATTTAAAGACCTATTTGTTTGCTAGAAATGAATTTCTTTCCAGCTACAACACTAAACAAAGTGAAGCTGTCACAACCTGAAAGCCTCCTACACTGTGTAATACTATTCTGCCATGGCCACTATTGTACCTTGCCTTCTTATATTACACTGAATCTTTCAAAACCCAAGATTTATGTGATTTCATGTGGTATAAGCTGCTATACATGTTGGCAATTTTAAAATATTTGTTTTAGACGATCTAGTAGAACTTGTCTCTACAAGGACTTCAGAGAGAAAAAATGTGAAAAAAAATGTTTGTTGTGCTAAACTGAACATCCTAACAAGGCCCACAAACAGCACATTAAAAAGCACAGAGAGGATTTATATAAACCACACTTCTTGTTATATATTGTTTCTTGAAATTAAAGTAATTATGCTGTTACAGTTAGCAATTAAACTGAACATAAAATTCTTTAGAAGCCAGTGGAAGCTCTCCAGGTACAGCAATTAATGGGTTCTGAAATATATTTACCTGTCATAAATGTTTATAGCACAAGGATGCATTAAAGACACATTTATACCAGAATTAAAAATAGACAAAACAACTTGACACCTTGCTCTCCTCCAGTCGCAAGTTTAAATATGAGAAATACAATAATCCAATGTCAAATATTTTACAAAACTACAAAAAAAAAAGATTTTCTGTTCCTATCCATTTATAAACAATATTCATAGTGGGGGGCGAATTTTCCACAGAGGCATCAAACTGATTTTAAGCGCAAGGGGTTTTTTCCATTTAGTGTAGTGGATAAGGTTCATGCTAGATACCAAGAAAAGAATGAGTTACAAAAGTGCACCAACGAAAAATATTTTTGGAATAACTCCTATTTCTGCTTTTGAAACAGAACTAATTCCATTATTAAATTGTTATTTAAGTCTGAAACATATTCTGCTCAGTGCTACTTTATGTACTTGGAAATCTCAGTAAGTTAGATTTCTTTGCTTGTTTTGTCCTCTTACAGTGAAATTCAGTTTGCAGTAGCCACTCACTTAGGTTATCATTAGTTTTTGAGACTTCCTTTCTAACGACACTGTAGAGAAAGTGTGTGTCTTATTTGATGTCATCCAAAAATGTGTGCTGAAGATACATCTAATGGGTACCCGTGACAACAGTGATATGGCTACAATTAGGCGTCATGAATCTCATTTTCTGACAGCCTTTAAGACAGGGTTTCTCCGTGACTGAGTATAGGAGACAAATGAACATGCAGAAAATAAAACTGTACCTTGAAAATCTCTCCCCATCCTCCCTTTGGATGAGTCTGGCAGTACCACACAACACATCTGAGTTCTCAGATGAACAGTGCATGCTACCTTTCTTGTCCTTACTACTGATGGGTTTGCTCAGCAATAATATTGACTCAGAAAGGACCGATTTTTAGAAATAAAAAAGTATTTCCAGCGCTTGTGCCCTCTATTTGGCAAAAAGATGCAGAAAGAGTAATGATGTAAAACATCTCTTCTTTCCATAACACTACAAAACTCCAGGTTAAAAAGCTGGTTATTTTTAAAAACAAAACAACTCTTTGACTCACTTTTGCAAAAGCCTTGATGTAATTACATACAGGGTAAAAATCTAAGGGACAGTAGATTTCAGCGGGATCAGAGACAGGAAGTGCACAGTAGCATGGGCTCTGGGTCATCTCACTGTTTATCATCCAAATAGATAAAGCAGTAATGACATCAAATGTTGACACGGTTTTTTGCACTTTAAAAGAGAAGCTGCAGGCTACACATGAAAATACAGTAAGCTTTTAGTTTCTTTACTAACTGCTTTAGTATATTTATTTTTGTTCATTTATGAAATATTTATTTTTGATCTGTATCAATTTTACCAGTGTGTACCTCATCTTTGGCAGAAGACCAGTACAGTATGCTGAGCTATTTTTACCCATTATTTGGCCCTAAATAATGTGACCACTGAGCAAAAAAACACATTTCAGACTCCGTGTGAGAAGTACACACGTCATGCACAGTGACAACATTAGGATGTGGTATTAAGAACTTATTGGACAATAAAAAACCCAGAAGTTATTTAGGCTTCACACTGTCCTTCAGCAGGAACTACTTATTTTAGAAATGTATCCAAACACTAAAGTGACATGAAGTAGGATGTGAAAGTTAATGTAAAGGGATGTTCATTGAACAAGTACAATCAATTTTCCCTGAAATATAGTGAAGTATTTGTCAATATGCAGCCCACAGTTAGAGGCACAGGCTTGTACCTGCAAAGCTTTAGAAGTCCCACAACAGGAGACACAGATAATCTTCCTAATCTACACTGCCATGAAACCAATCTCCAGATGAGTTCCAAACTAATAAATGAAATTTGGTGGGATTGATACCAGCTGTTTTTTCCAGATCTGCATAAAATGATGCACCTGCACTTACACTTAAGCCAGTGCAAAACAATCCATGCATAGCACTGTGGAAAGTCAGTGTGCTCCTCTGTGAACACCAGCTATGCTAAGCTAAAATAAATGTAAACCTTCCTTTTGGGGAATGAGCAGATAAATGTAGACTCCACTAACTCCACTCTGTCTATCAATAAGTGGTGTGAGAGAAGTTGTATCTGACACTGAAAATGGCAACAGAGAATACTCCATACTGCAAGCCCCACTGTGAATGTTTTCATCACACACATTCTTACTGCCACACAAATTACAGAGAATGAACCTGAGTCCAGCTCCAGCAGGTTTTCACCTGAATTCCATGAAATAGGGGCGATATAGCTGGCTGTGCTGCTCAGCCAAAGAAGGGAGACAATTACCTTTGCCTGTTCAGCTGACCCCAAAAAATGTCTTTCACACAGGTGCCAATATCCAGCACAAATGTATTTTCAGAATAAAAGGGACAGGATATTTTTTTCAGAACTCACCATGTTTTATCTGAGGAATTGTGAGTGGAGACTTCACAAGTAGTACAGGTGGCCAGGAGTGCCCAAAGTCAAATCTTTCTGGGTGCCTAATGAAAGAAGTGTCAAATCTTATTAGTGTGTATGAAACTGTGCAATTTTCTCCCTTTTCCTCCTCATACTATATTAATAAACCCATGAAAGTACATTAGACAGTGGAGTTATTTTTGTATCATGCTGCCATTTTTTGCCAACCACCACTCCTAACACTTCACACTCAGTCTGAGCAAGCCAAAAGCTTCTCCCTTGATCACTCCACCAACTCCACCTGGCGAGGAAGCTAAAGGAAAGCTTTCTGTGACACTGGCCATTCAAATAATAAATATCAGAATCCTTTTAATTAAATATATATTTGACTTTTGTTTGGGAAATGATAATGGTGAATGTCAGTGAATTGTTGTGAAGCTTAAATGAATTAAGATTGTGCTACTGTAAGAATTCCTGCTTCTGCTTATAGTAAAATTATTAAGAGTAAACACATCATGGACTGTGTCAGAAACATGCATAATTACCTAAAAAACTCAAAAGACAAAAAGAGAAAAAATCTTAAACTAAATCTTCCTTCTTTTTATTATCTTACCACTCTAATTCATTTTACTGTGCTTCTATAATCTGCAATGATTGTCAGTCCATGAATAAACAAATAATTTCAAATAGATAGTACAAATTTTCAAACTGTCATTTTGCATCCCAGTGGAGCTCTCTAATTAACAATATATATCTTATATATGGGGAAATATGTCAGCATGATGTACAGTCAATAAACAAAAATGTATTTAATAATAATTGGTGAGAGTAAAATGTGCATTGTAGATCTATTTCATAGTATTGCACATCTTGAGAAATTAAGAATCAACTGATAGCTGTGACTGAATACATTACAATAACAACAACAAAACACACTACGATAATAACAACACAAATACAGGGAGGGAAATGGAAAAAAACCGAACCATTGGACTAGGAAGGCCAGGCTACTCTACCTATTTCCAGTTCAGAGGTAGGATTGACTTTCGGAAACTATTGATCCCTAGTGTCCTGTTCAACCCATCTTTACTACCCAGTTATGAACACATTTATTCCTTTAATTTATTCCCATAATATTGACTATTTTTAATATAATACTTCCCATACCTTGGAGCCTGGTGTTAAAGTGAATTTTACATAGAATATGATATAACATGAACTTAAGGCCAAATTTTGTTTCTGTTATTATTCTGGTTTAGTATTGTTGCAATTATCTCAATGGGTCTATCTACAGTATATATAGGCTATGAGCTAAAGAACTATGTAATGTATTAAATAATTTCAGCCAACCGCGATTTTATTTATTAAACTAATTTACATTGAAAAATGTCAATTTTCAGTGGAAAAAATCCATTCCACAATATCAATTAATTCAATGCTTGAAGGACTCCCTAAGCTATAGTCTATTAAAAGCAACTTCAAACAGGAAATTTTAACCTCTTATCCATGCTTGCAGTAGAAAGCTTAAATTACAAAGAAGATTTACTTTAGAATTTAGCACAATTGTCGAATGGTAATAACTGAACAGTGAAGGTCTCACATGACCTATCTGTAAATGCTGTGTGGCTTTTGTCATCACAGGTTTTTAAAAGAAACTGGAAGAGTATTTGCTAAGGATGATCCTTTCTTGGGGTAGAGAGTAAACTGGATGATTCACTAAAAGCCCCATCAAGCTCTCTTTTATGAAAGAAAAGGGAAGGAACAAGTTCCATCATCTATTAGCTGACATTAGCCACTTCTGAAAACATGAGGAGCAAAACAAAGAGAGATAACAAACTCTTTCAAAGTAATACTGCTAAGAGGAATTTTTAGTGCAGAAAGCCCTATCAACCTTAAAGGCAAGGATGAGCTAATAAAAAATAAAAAAGAAACAGCAAAAAATTTGATCATGATGGAGTGGTTGGATAGATTGACTATCATGAATTTAAATTACAACATGATAAAGTGTTATAAGCAGAAACTCTCACTGGAAAGTGTACTAAATTTCCCCTGCTTTATCCATGCATAAACAGATTTTGGTGACCTCACCACTTACATTTCCTGCAAGGCTGATATAAAGTTTTGAAGTGTGACAGCATTTAGGTCATGAAAAAATAGAAAAATAATAAAAGTGTGGGAAGATAGCTTTTCTCAAGGATGCATATTCACAGCTCTGAACACAGAAAGTAATTGCTAGTTGAGCATGGCCTTGTATTTTTAACTTCAGAATGAGGCAAGGAAACACGAAAAGGTATTTTGCCTTTGATGAACACTTACTTATTTCCCACTTAGGACTCTTACAAGTATCAGCAAACCTAAAACCATGATAATGTGTATGAAACTTTTTTTTTTTGGTTGAGAAAACTTCCTATGAACCTCCATGGTGTTTCCACAAGATCTCTGTATTTATTTTTAGCAAACCTATATCACAGTGGTTGTTTTTTTGTTTCCCCTCCACAGAAAGGCAAATCTTCACTTATTGGATATGTGCTTAAAACCTTGCAGAAAAAAGTTTAGGTCTTCTTTATGAGAGATTTGCTTTGCAGGCATCTAGTTGGTCAGATGCCTCAGCCAGAGAAAGTGATCACATCTATTTTAACTCTGCTGGAGTCATGCTGTTACACATTCAGGATTTGTTTCTCTCCCACTGAAGAGGTACAGTGGAGGAACTTCCTTTGAAATAAATTATAAACTTTCTGTGACGCTCTAGTTACTCTCTTCCTTCAGTATTAATCTGCTTTTCCTGTCCTTTGGGTCTCAGCTGGAATCTGACAGACAAACAGCTGCTAAGAATAGTGCCCAATAAATCATTGGCTGGTGTGACATAATATTTGGTAGGAAGCTGGACAAAGTTCTGCATATTGTACTTAGAAAGATAATCCTTCTTTGATGAAGAAAAAGTCTGTACCACCTACTATGTCTTTTTTATCCTTAACTTCACAGATTCCCTCATAATTTATGACTATTAAAAAGAGAGATGGGCAACTGTGTCTTTCAAAAAGTCTGGGATTCACATTAATCTTCATGCAAGGCATCTTAGGAATTATTTACTTAAAATTATGTGGAGAACCTAGAAAAATGGCTTGTCATTTCTGGAAGAACAGTCTTGTCAAGAAGAAATTTCACATTCTTAAAGATGACAACTGTTGTAGAATACATTTTGGAGGTGAACTAGATGTGGAGCCAGACAGGAAGATAAAGATATGCTATGTCATCTACTTACCCAGCTTTGTGCACACAACCCTATAAGGAGGTGGCTTGTTTCCCCACAGAAGAAACAGAAACTATCTTTTACTGAAGCTTTATTTCTCCTTTAGCTTACACTATTTACCTTTCCTGCTGGACACACACTGCAAGTGCCTTGTTGCTCAGCCAGATTCTTCAGATCTCCTGTCTGGGATTTTTATGACCCACTGCCGATGTCCCAAACATAAGTTCAGCACAACAATTTGTGCTGAAACAAACCTCCATCACTTGGTGGTATGTAAGGGTACTTATATTCTGTTTTGTGGACAACTTTATCCATTGCCATGTTTTCTGAATGAGGACATACTTCAAAAAGCTAATCTGAAAAGTATGATTTTTTTTTCTTAAGGAACCTCGTGAAGGTGCTAGTACCTGCCCACTTAATACCTGCTGACAGATCAATCTTTGCCATGTGCAGTGGGTTTTGGCCTCTGCTTATTTTTCCACCTTGGGGCAGGGTAGAAACTGGTCATAAAGCTCTGAAGTAGAATTTTTCTGTAGAAGCATGTTTTTTTAATAAACATCTTTGTTTTAAAGCTCTTTTCAAGGAAACAGCAAAGCCACAGCCTTCTAATTTGCATTTATCTTTTTTCTGCTAATAAAGAGTCTCATACAGAAGCTGCCAAGAAGTCTTTGAAGGAGGAAGGGCTCAAGGCCCATTTCACAGCAGTGTAATATATGAATTATCCTTTGTTTACATCACAATATTTCCATAAGTTAAGGGATATTTCATCACTACCTGTTATAGCAGCAACACTCTGGAGTAATGCTAGACACATTTTAGTTTTGAAGTCGCTGTTGAATATAGATTTACAACATATTTTTGGGGTTTCTCACATATTTGGAAATCAGTTACCTTAATAGACTGCAAATAGCATTATCAAAATTTGTAAATAGATACATTCAAAACCACCTATCAGGAAATTGCTTGCTATATACAGTGTTATTTGTCAATATGACCTTTGGAAGTAAATTATTTGGAAATAATTATTTTCCTGTTTTCAGCTGGGAAAGAGTAAATGTGTTTGCTTTTTGAGTAAATATTTTTGCATTGAGTAATTCATAGTGGACACTTCTTAATATGCAAGTTGCCTAATTTTAAGAAAACATAGCTGCACTGGTTTCTAAAAGACTATCTTGCTGTTCACCACAGTGAGGACTCTGAATTGAGCGATGTTCTTTTCTTTACCAGTGTGCTTCATTACTTGCTCTTAGAGGTCCTTTTTTATTTCTTTTTTTTTTTTTTTTTTTTTTTTTTTTTTCTGTAGTTCTCTGAACACATCAGAAAAGGTGCTGTTGTTACTAAAGAATTGCATCCTTCTCTGGGTATAATGTGGGTGGAGGGTGTCCCAGTCACAAACAAATACTGCAGGAGTTCTGCTGGCAGGCTACTGCAGTACACTGGCTGTTCTGAATGCTTTTGTTCTACCTCAGTTGTCTATCAGGAGAATCATTTGTCCTAAGTTTAGTGCCAATGTTTCATGAGTTCACTTGTTTTAGCT
This sequence comes from Dicrurus megarhynchus, assembly GCA_013399195.1. Lineage (NCBI taxonomy): Eukaryota > Metazoa > Chordata > Aves > Passeriformes > Dicruridae > Dicrurus > Dicrurus megarhynchus. The sequence goes on along the minus strand of VXAD01011634.1, from coordinate 308,595 downwards.
GAGAAGGACAGCTCCTTCACTCTCTGCAGCACCTGAAATTTCAGGGTGTGCATTTTCCTTGCTCTGCTACCTCTTATGCAAATCCCTCTATGGTGAATATGTTCTTAGTTAAACTATAATTTGTCTCTGCTTATTTGCAATGTGCTTCTTAAACAGAACTGAGAAAGCTGTTTCAGGCTAGAGCAATCATCCATACACCATTTTCTATCTGGCCTTCAATTACCTGTTTGTTTTTATTCTGCTAACTTGTCCAAATACTTTGTGCTACTGCACACTCTATAAGCCTTTTATTTTTCTGCACTACTTGCATTTATGCAAAATCTTATCCTTCAACTAATGGCTTGTCTCCTCAATGTTATGAATTGCTTTCCTTCTCTTTTCTTGTCTGTCTCCCCTGACATAATGGTCTTTAGGCTATAGTTAACCTAGAGATAGGGCATTTTCCATCACAGTTTTCTCCATACTTTAACAATTTTGCATTTGCATACTGTCATCACAACTTTATACTTTTAAATTTTCTTCTGCACAGATTTTGATGTCTTGCCCCTTTTATCACCATGTTTTCTTTGTGCTTCTCTATGAATTATCTTTGTGTTTATTCCCCTTGTACTTTACATACAAATACAACTTTTTTTTTGCTTTGTCCTGTGTCAGCAGCTGTTGGAGAAATTACTCTGAGAGCTGCACATTCGTATTCAGGATCTCACTATTAATTTATGCTGAATTATTTGTTCTTTTGTACACTAGTCAGTCATTTTTATATTTTGTCCACATATAGGAGTACTTTTTTTTTTCCCTGGGTTTTTGCTAATTGTTTTCAAAGATCTGTCTATTGCACACACATATCATATTTTGACTAAAAATGCTTTTACTACTCTTCTGGGTAGCACCAGCCATCTCTCCACACAGGCTGCTGACACAGGAGACACTTTTGTGGCTAATAGTACAGTGTACTATGCTTTCCTCAGATTAGGCAGATAAGACATGCAAATACACAAATATGTTGCAAAAATGTGGTTCATATTCCTTCACTAACAATCAAAAGTTTTCTATATTCAAATGAGATTCAAATGAGAATTTTCTAATTCAAATGAGAATTTTCTAATTCAAATGAGATTCTCATGAGTAAGGTAAAAGGGAGAACATGCAAAGGTCTCCACAGAACAGAGAAATAGGCAAAACCAGAGGCCTAGAAAGCAATAATTTAAAAATTACCCCTGCTATTCCTACAATACATAAGAGTGAAGACACTAAAGTGTAAGTAAATTATATTCTGGCATAAAAAGTATAAGAGACAGGTAGGAGAACTCATCACCTGGCTACTGAATTTCTCACCTTTCTGGGAAGAAAAGCATCTGTCAAGGCCATGAGTATAATGGTTGTGATGCCTCAGGGCAGCACATTGGTTAGGCATTGGAAAAGGCAGCAGTGAGGAACAAATCAAAAATTGAACAAGGTTAACATCTACTTCAATTTCTTATATGGAAGTGGGTCTTTCTGCAGATTTGGATCTCTCTAGGATGCAGCAGAAATAACAGGGATCCTTAAATTTTCTTTTAAACAAGTGAAAAATGCAGCAATATTTGGACCCAGTTTTATCTGTCTATGCTTGCCTTTCCTAACTTTGAACTGAACAATGTTTGCAGCTGGTACACTGCCAGTGTTTATTTTAGAAAGATTATATCACTTTGTCAAGAGCTTAGTCGACTGTTAGCTAGTCACACAATTTAATGGCTTATACTAAAAAAAAATAGAAAAAGAAAGAGATGTATGATTTTCCTTCTAAAAGTTTATTTTTTCCTATCAGGAATAAGTGAGTGAGGGAGCAAAAGAAATTTGGACCACTTCAGAAGTGTTCCTTTGCTTTGCTTTTCCACTACCTTTGTTTGTAGCCAACATACTATCTTTATGACTTTAACAGCACTCTATCATCTTTAAAGGCAAGCAAATAACAGCTGAAGTTGGTCAATGGAGGTTTAGCTATTAAAGGGAGAAATAGTTGTGTGCTATACGTAGAAGCAGTGCCCGTTGTTTTAAAACACACAGAACCCTCTGTATCATTGCCTTCAGAGATGCCAGACACAAGTCCAGGTGGCAGTGAACTTGAAAGCTTATTCTCATTAAAAACTTTGCCAACAGCAGAGGGATCTTAAGTAGCATAGATCACATTAAAGGCCTTGCTGAATTGCAGTGTTTGTTCCAGCTTCCAGGGACATCATTCTATTCAGTGAAAAGAGAAGATCTAAACCAAATTCCTTCAAGTTGTGTTGCTATTTTCAGATGTTTAGGTGACATGTTTGCACTCTGATGCAAGTTTGAGGACTAAGCAGTACCGTTATACAGGTGAATAAATTATTCAGGATCCCAAGCAGTGTTCAGATATCAATTATCTTTACTAAAAAATGGAAGAACAGAGATATAGAGAGCCAAAAGATGATAATGAACATGCTGCAGGCCTATTTCTACAGATGGCCACACTTGCATATAATAGTTCTATATTCTTTTTCAAGTAGGGATCCAAACAAGAGAGGACAGAATTGCCTAGAGACATCACAGTAAGCCATTCAACTTCTCTAAGTGTCATCACTTGGACTGTCTTCCTCTGTGAAGTTAATAAAGGTTTTCCAAGGTAGTCAAAATGGATTTCTAGATCTGGAATTTGACAGCATTTGGAGTGTCAGAAAAGAAGTAACTTTGAAAGATGGATGAAAATAAAACTTACTTCCCATTTTTCAACCTGCTTTATACAATATTTTTATGTTACAGTCCCCACCATAGAAATCCCCATAAATCTGTTGCATTGAATTTTACTGTCCTACTCTGCTTAAGCTGTTTGTACTTACCTTTGAACACTCAGATTGTAAATGCATGTGAAGATTCATACACATTATTTACACAAGAAGTTATTTAATAGCAATAAATTGAAGAGCACTTTTCAGAATTAAAAGGGCAAGATGACCTTGGTTTGCTCTTTTCTTGTGTGGGTTCTAATTTTGTGGAAACAATTTTGTTCCTGCAATTTAGGTTACTTTTAGATGTCTGACAAATCATAATGCAAGATGACTAAATCAGTTAAACTGTAGGCAGAAATAATGTGGGCAGGACTGGCAACAACTGCCCCTGAAAGAATAAAGTAAAAAACAAAACAAAACAAAACAAAAAAGTGGTTTACTTGAAAAGTTTTAAAACTTCTGATGCTTTCCTTGTGTCTTTAGAATATTTTGGTAGCCTTAAAGCTATTAATATTATTATTTGGAACAAGTTTTCTACCAAATCCTGAAATGTTTTTGTAGCTCCTGGGGTTCTGCCACTGGTGTCCTTTTGGAAGGTTTTTAAAATATTCTTTTAAACTGAAAGGATTTCTACAGAAGGCCACACTGGCACTTAATTCCTATTAAGCCCTCTGAATCTCAAAAGAACCAGACAGCACTGAGTGTTCACTGCAGTGTAATCCCTCATAGAGCCAATGACAATTGGTTACTGGTGGTTGGGGATGTGCAGGGTACCACAGAGACCAATACTGACACCTGGACTCCTTGATATTATTATCTGTGGTTTGGATAATAACAGACATGACACATTTTAGAGAGGATTTACTAAATGGGGGAAAGTGATTCAACTACACATCTGAACTTCCACCCTGTACAACATGGATGGACTGGGCCAACAGGAACCTTGTGAGGTTCAGTAAGGAGGTGCTCCCACTTTTGCACCTGGGATGGGATAACTCCACACAACAGCATAGGCTGAGGGGAGCACCCTGCTGACACTGCTGTGGAAACTGTTGAACACAAGGCAACAAAAGTGCATTCTCATTCCATAAAACAAACATCCTACTGAACTCCATTAGAAAAGGGGTAACAAGCAGACTGAAAGAAGTTATCATCCTGTTCAGCTTCCATTAAGGATGAGTGTGGAGAAACTGGAGAAAGTCCACTGGAAGGCACTATGTAAGGGATTTAGACCATGAGGGAAGACACTGAGGAAGCTTAGCTCACATAGTCTGATGACAAGAGGGACGAAGGTCCTCCTAATAACAACCTACAGCTACTTGAAAGGAATGACAGAGATGATGATGTGGCAGATGCAACAGCAAAGACCAAAGCCACATGCTGCTGTTTATCATATTCAGATTGGATTTCAGGAAAAATGCCATCACCAGGAGTGTGGTGACTTAGAGGAACTTTGACTTAGAGGAACTTTGACTTAGAGGAGCCAGGATCTCTAGCCCTGCAGGTTTCCAAGATGCACCTAAACAAAGTCATGGCTGACCTGGTGTTCACGGGAGTTCTATTTCAAGAGGAAGGCTAGACTAGATGACTTTCAGAGGTCCTTTTAAACCAACATGATTTTGTAAAACCAGATGTTTTACTGACGTATAGGAAGAGATACATTATAATAGCTCTAAAAAGCTCTTTGATTACTGATGTTGAGCTATATGTATTAAAATACCACAATGATTGTAAAACATAATTTAAACATTTATTAAAATTCACACATAGAATAGAAGCTATGATTTTTGATACTTGTCCAAGAAATGTTGCCCACATTTCTTGGACATGTACCTATGCAGTTTCAAGAAGTAAATGAAATAAAGCATTTCTGACAATGTTCTGAAAGCCTTTCAGCAAGGCTTCAAGAACATATTTTTGTAATGCCACTTTGAGGCTTGGTTTCTGCTTGAGGCTTGATTGTGCAATAAATGACAGCTTGACAGAGATGCATAGCTACCAGTGATTTTGAAAGCTCCATTTAATTCTCATCATATACTGGGTGCATCACTTTGGTTTTATTGGGCTTTTCAGGAAAGGGCTACACCATTATTCTTTAATTCTAAATAGAAATGGAAAGCCGTAAATCTCTATATGGAATGACAGCTTACAAAATGTGTCCACTTCTTCAATTCACTTGGCAAGCACACATTTCAAAGTTGAAAAAGTAAGAGAAGCAGTAGGTCATACCTCTAGCAGTTCTGATGATTTTTCATCCTGGAAAGGTAGACAGAGAGAGGTTTTAATCCCTGAAGAAGTACTTTAGCACACTTGTGCAGCTTTATTACCATAAGTTTGTATGGGTAGACTCAATAGGAAAAAACTTATTGAAGCTCATATAATTTCGTGTTGAAAGAAATAAAGCCCATTCCTTTCAGAACTGGTACATTATATGAAATGCAAATGCAACGATAAAAAAAATGCCATTGCTGCTCTGACCTAAGCCCATAGGTTGTAATTTGGGGCCTTGAAAGGTTAGTTTAATTGGAGTAAGAAAATTGCAGACATCAGTCAGAGATACGTTTTCATGCAATTTTATTTATTTAAGCAAAACACACTTAGTGCTATTTCCCCAAACACAGCATGAATAGAGGCAAGGAGCTCTACAGCTCTGAATTATCCACATCTCCTTCTCAAACTACTACCTACCCACAAAGCCCCATCTCCTTGCGTCCTTCTGGCCCATTTGCAGATTTCCATATCCAGTGCCTGCACATCCCCCACTTCCAGCTGACAAGCTAATCCCTTCCTAACAGAGACAAAGTTGTACTGCCCTGCATGACAGTCCCTCAGAGATCCTTCTTCCCTACTGCTACCACCAGATGCTTTCATGGCATAAAAAAATCTTCATTATTTCTTTATTTTCTTAAGTCTTTAGTGGACTTATTGGCACACTGGATGACGCTGCCCAGGGTAATGGTGAAGTCACCATCCCTGGAGGTATTTCAGAGATGTGCAGATGTGACACTTAAGGACATGGTTTAGGGGTGGGTTTGGCAATGTTGAATTAATGGATGGACTCAATGACTGTATAGGTCTTTTCCAACCTAAAAAATTCTATGATTCTATGTATTTTTCTCTCATAATTCAGAATATCTATCATCTTTTCTTGCTTTTACTACTGTTGCCTTTTAATTATTACATTTTGATCAACTTTCTGATAATACCTTATTTTGATCTCCTGATGTAAGATTCTTTTTTATTGTGAATAACCATTTAGTTCATTTTTTTCCTTAGATATTAAGAACTCTGCTGAGAAAAAATATAAGCTTGAGTGTCCAAACCTGGAAACTTGGTTTTATAAAACTGGCAAAACAATCTCAGAAACAATTATTCCTTTTTTTGGATGTGAACAATCCTCAGTTAACTAAATGGAGTTCAGCAGCACAGCTTTGTTAATACAATACATGCACATCCAAAGACTTAACTAAAATTAATTATAAGATTTTGATTTATATTGTTCAGATCCCTTAAGCTGTTTCATTAGCAGTAGAGAGCAGGGGAAGTTAACAGGTAGTTATTAACTAAGAACAATTTCCTAACTTTAGGGCCTACTTACAGTTGTGATTGATTTTGTTTGGAAGGAGCATAGGAGGAAAGTAAAAACTCATCCTTTAATCACATATTGAGGAAAAAATAAAGAACTGGTCCTTCCTCCACCCTTAGACCAGGATCCACCAGAGTCTCAATTCATTTCTGAAGACCAAAGGGACCACTGAACCCTACCTTAGTCCTTTGTCATCTGTCTCTTCTAAAATGGCTGAAAACCAGAACATCACTCATTAATCTGATCATCTTACTTGAATTCCTCAAAGTCGAGTTAGTTAATGGCCTGAAACAGTTTATGTCAACTGGAAATTGATAAATATTTTGAGAGATTTGGCAATCTCTGTAAATTTCGTAATACATAAACTCTGTGAAGCATGTGTAGGGAAGTTCAAAAATGCTAGTCCACATAGAGCCATGTAAATGTCTCATTGTAAAATGTAACTTCTATACATTGAATAAGAAAATGATGTCATTTCTTTAGATTTTTCTTTAAGGAACCACTAGGAAAAGAAAATAAAACTCATCAAAAGAGGAAATTCAGTCGATATTTCAATCAAAAAAGAAGTCTAAAATATCTTCATAAATTAATCCTGACAGACCTAAACCAGGCCCTGGAATGAAAGATATTATAAAACATTATATAATTCCTTCCATCTCTCTCTCTATTCCAATGTAGTTCCAATGGTTTAAATTACCTATATCATGGAATCATAGAATAGGAACCATAGAATCATAGAATCATAGAATCATGGAATCATAGAATCATGGAATCATAGAATCATAGAACCATAGAATGGCCTGAGTTGGAAGGGACCTTAAAAATCATCCAGTTCCAACTCCCCTGCCATGGGCAGAGACACCTTCCACTAGACTAGATTACTCAATGTCCCATCCAACCTGGCTTTGAACACTTCCAGAGATGAGGCATCCACAGCTTCTCTGGGAAACCTGTTTCAGTACCTCTCCACTTCCCCAGTAAAGAATTTCTTCCATACAGCTAACATAAATTTCCCTTCTTTTGGTTTGAACCCATTACTCCTTATCCTGTCACGGCAGTTCCTGATGAAGAGTCCCTCTCCAGCTTCCTTGTATTCTCCCTTCAGATGCTGGAAGGCTGCTATGAGGTCTCCATGCTATTTTCTGTTTTCCTGACTGATTTTTCTTTTTAGGGAAAATCAGACTTAGGGCTTAATTTAGTTGGTTAATTTGTTTGCCACACTCAAATCTGACTGCTACTTATCAATACCTTGTAAACTTATTGGGTGGAACTAACCATTAAATCCCTTTCCTTATTTACTGCAATTCTAAAAATTGAGAGCTGGATAACACAAATCTGGTTTTCTCCCCTACATTAGCTTTATACATTTCAGGGGAGGAAGATAAGCTCATAGCTGAAAGCAAGAGAAAATGAGGCAGCACAGGTTCTGCTCACAGAATAGCACCTTCCTATGCTACAGCTGCAAGAATGCAAATAATTGATTTTTCAAGAAACTGAAAACATAGATCCAGAAGCATCAAAGTGGAAACCAGGGGGAGATCTTCTACTGAGTTGCTTTGGCACAATAATTTCAGGAGCTCTGTTTCATAAGATCATTTTAACAAACTCTTCCAACGACCGCCTGCAGAAGTCTCTAAGACTGCTGTCCAATATAGTTTTTGAACTTAGAAATAATAACAAAACTAGACCCATTTACAACCTAGAGAACTGATAGTTAATTGTTTGATGTATTATGATATTCAGGAGCCTTTTGGAGTCTGAGCCTCTGACTTGCACTTTTTTTATTGAAGAAATGCAAGCGTTTTGTTAGGATTTTTCATGGAATTTTCCCCAAAACAATTACTGACAGGCAATATCATATTAGTAATATCAGTGTGCTCCCAGAATAGCACCCAAGAGAGAAGAGAATATGTGCTCACCATTTTCTTTTATTGTTGACCTTGTACAGAGGAAATAGTAAAGCTTTCTTTCAAGACATTTATTTCTGCTGCCTCAAGATTATTAGTCTTTCCCAGTCCATGATTTATAGTCCTTAAAAACAGTGGCAAATATACCAACTCCCTCAACACACTCCTCTAGGATTAAAGCCTTCACAGAAAAGTAAAAGACAAAAACTCACCCACCAAAAAGCAATCCTCCATCCCTTAATTTCACCAAGCATTTGACTCTTTTTCATCCTGAAAGACATATGGCAAGTCATATTTGGAATGAAATAAATCCCACAGAATTCACAGAGGATCTCCTACTCCTCAGTGAGGCAGCCTGTCAACCCAGACTGAAAGAAATAGCTGTTAGCTATTGAATTCTGGACACTAAAGAAACACTAGAAGGAGCTGATGTTTTCTCTGTCTTGATGGATTAACCCTTCTTTTACCAGAAAGAATATAGACCTAGAGCTGAAGAGTTTTTAAAGCTTGCTCTTTCAGAGATTTCTAAGATTCCTTAAACTACATCTTCCTTGAATTTAGGTACATAGATCCAATCCTATAAAGATGGAACCTTCTTGATTTTTGTCTACAGATACATGTCTAGTGTCTTAAAGTATGCCAGTCTAGTGCCAATACTATGTTTTGGCTTTACCTAGCTATGCTGCATTTCAGGGGGAAAATGCATTATCAAGCATTACTCCCTTCCTCTGGGAAGGCAAATTCAACCATAGGCCAAGGCAAATACAGATTTCAATGTTCATAAGGAGTCTTCCACTGCACCTTAGATAGATTCCACTGTTATAAAATTGATTGTATTTGTGTAATTGTGACAGTCTAATTTAGTAACCCTGGGATGCTTGTTTATATCTTGTTCATATGAAATATTTCACTCAGCCCACTGTTGATTTACTTACAATTACATTCTAATTGTATCACTTCTTATATGTTTTTCCCCAAATATTTAAGAGTCTAATGGCAGAAGACATCTAAGATATCAAAAGTCTCCTTTCCATGAGAATAACATGAAAGGATCAAAGATTTTATCTGGTTTTGTAACGCTTCCCCTTCATAACTTAAAAACTATTTTAAGTTATTTGAAATCAGTAGTGGACATCAATTCAAATACAACCTTTGCCTTTGTTAGAACACACTCTAAGAGAAAAAATGGCATTAATTTCCATCACAGAATAGTAGTATCATTAAAGTTGGAAAAGACCTCCAAGATCATTGAGTTCAACCTCTGAATGAACAGCACCTTTAAACCAATTAAACCACAGCACTGAGTGCCACACCCAGTTATTTCTTGAACATCACCAGGGATGGTGAGTTCACCACTTCCCTGAGCAGCCCATTCTGATGCTTGACACCCTGTTCAGTAAAGAAAGTTTTCCTAGTATCCAATTTAAACCTTTCCTGGTGCAACTTGAGACTGTGTCCTCTTGTCCTGTCACTGGCTGCCTGTGAGAAGATGTAGACCCCGACCTGGTTACAGCCTCCTTTAGGTAGGTGCAGAGAGTGATAAAGTCACCTCTGAGCCTCCTTTTCTCCAGGCCAAACACCCTTAGCTCCTTCAGCCATTCCTCATATGACACCCTCTAGACACTTCCCCAGCTCTGCTGCCCTTTCTGGACACACTCCAGCCCTTCAAAATTTTTCTTGAAGTGAGGGGACCAAGACTGGACACAGCACTTGAGGTGTGCCCTCATCAGAGCCAAATACAGTGGAGCAAACACTTCCCTGCCCCTACATACACGTTTAAAAATAACATTTTATAATTACTTATTTGAATTTTAATTTTGTTAAAAAATTATTTTCTAGTCTGAGAATAAACTAGAAGTATAAATAAGGTGATAAAACAAGTGTAAGAATAAATACAAATATTTAAGTCCTCATTCAACTGTTACACATATGCAAATGTCAGAAGGTCCATTTGACAATAAGAGGGATGAGGTCAGTTGCCACGAACCGATTGACCAAAAAACTTTTGGTAATAGGAACCTTAATTCTTCCTTTTCCCATAGTCATTTACAATTTTGTGTAATTTATAGGAGCAGGTGATCATAGTAGGAGTCACATTAGCTGACAAGATAAATACGAATGAGATTGAGAAAGAACTAAGTTCAGATCCAGAGCCTTTTTCTAACACTGAAAGCTTTTGCCTACTCTATATAATGGACAAACAAATTTTCATGTTGTGATTCTGAGAGTTGCTTCCCATAATTTAGTTAACAAAAGAAAGTTTGCCTTAGGAAACTAGCAAAAATCAAAACAACAAAAAAACCCCAAAAACAACCACATCTTGCAAGGTCCAGATGCACTTCCTTTTGAAGCCATCATCATATCCAACCTTTTAAATCAGCAGCAGACTGCCCCAGGATCCTCTACTAAGGAACAGAGAGTGTCAGGTCCAGACTGCAGCTCTTTTCATTTAACCTCTGAATCACCCCCTGCAAAAGCTTTTCTCTCACTCTCTTACCTACTGTGTAAGTGAGTTACAGGGGCTATGGCACCTTAGGCATCTCATGCTGCCAGCACAAGACAAAGAAGCTTGAGGGCTTTTGCTCAGTTTTTTTTCACTCTTCTTTTATACATGTGCATGAATCACACATATAATTTGGAAGAATTAAAATACAAAAATATAGTACTAAACCATAGCTGTCCTGCATCAGAATTCACAACATGTTAATTATCATATTATCTCAATACAGAGCTTTATTGCATCAAATCCTCTGGCACAGGAAGAGTAAATCTATTTAAAATTCCTATATAATTATGCAATTCAGTACTGCGTTACTTCTGTCAAAAACAGGAAGTGTCTTTACTGCAACAGGTATTTTTTCCTGTTTATTTCTTAGATTACTTGCACTGGCATGAGTAGTTTAAAATCCCTTTGGGGGCCAGAGACTTATGCAGTAATTAGGGGCTTGCATATTACTGAGTGAAAAACACAACACTGAAGTTGAAGCTTAAAGTCCAAAACACTGAGTCAAACCTCGTGCTAGTGTTATTCACTGTTTTCTATAGAAATGTTCCTGTTAAGAGTGAGACTGAATGTTCCTATGTGCTTTGTATCATTTTCCTCTAAAGCCATTCAAAACTTGTTTCTCCAAATATACCAATTAACAGCAAGTTAACAGTCTCCCACTGGTGCTGTCATATAAAAGCTTCCAAGGATTTTATCCCTGCATCCCAAGCAAAAGTTCATCCTTGACAACACATAGTGGAAGTTGTTATTTGCTGTGGTTGTGCCAGTGAAAGTGGAAGCTGTGACACATAGAAGGAAGATTCATACTTTATTTTAATTTAACTACACACAATTTAAGATCCCTATACTTTCTGGGAATGTGTCATGGAATAGGGGGTAGGAGTCCTGAAACACGTTTGTGATGGTCTGTTCCAGAACCAAGGACAGCAAAGTGAACCCAGACTACCCCACACAACCTGCTGTCGATTCCACTGGGAAACAGAACTGTGCAACAAAGAGCATCTGCTAACCCTGAGTAGCAGGCCAGCTAGAGAGAGTCTTGTCATTATTTATTTAAAACGAAACAAGAAAATGTCACTGATGCAAACTTTGTTTTGGCAAAATGCTTAAGAAAGTGACAGCTTTGTATGACCTTGGTCTAATCAAACTATGCATAGAAAAGTCAGCATTGAATAAGATTTCACAAGTGTTTGACAAAAAGGACATGTGAATACCAAAAAGAATGAATAATTGTCAAGGAAGAGCAAGGCGGTATTTTGCAAGACTAATGGTCTGAAAGCACCAGTGCAAACTTAGACTGAACATTTGCAAAGTTTTCTTACTGGTAAAACCTTGAGCTTGCTTAGCATAAAAGTCTAAAAGGATCTTACAGTTGTCTGTTATTACTTAATGGGCATTAAAACATGATTTGTCCTTCCAACATAGATGGATAAAGCATACTTTAAAGAATTAATAGGTAAAACCTCTCATATTCAATTCTAAACATTTATTCGTGCCTTGCCTTGTGACTCTGACGTAGGACATGCACTGGCACATATGCACACTTTACCCTTTTGTCTCATTGCTTCACAAGAATCCTGCCCCTTCCCAATTTGAAAGCATGCCGTGATGTCTCAGTGAGATGTGTATTGCTTCTGAAGAATGCTATATTAACATGCTCATCTTCAGGAATACTAACCAGCTGAAGTGTGCTTTGTAGATTAAAGCACAGCATGCAGATTCCCTTCCACCCCGGCAGAGCCTTTGGGGCACATCTTGGGATACTATTACACTGACTAAATCCTTGTCTAGAGTAGGATAAAATGTGCATTTTTAAAACATGTGCCTGACAAATTGAAGTTATGTCAACAATAACTAGTAAAATGCTAATGTCTAAGACAACAGCTAAGGATCCTGAGATTTATGTTACCTTTTTTGTTATGTTAATGCTATCATTTTGTGGGAAATTTAATTAAAACATTATTTTGGGAATTAGGGGACAGCTTTTCTTTGTTTCAATTCTTTGCTTATGATTATGGCTGTTCAACATTTCAAGTGATGCAGAACGAATGTTAATGGTAAATTGCTGGAGTGTGATAATTGATTTCTTTATTAATAAAGGAGATTTAATGCTCCACGAAAAGCTTGCTCTAACTCACCATTAGAAATTTTGGTTTAAGAGTTATCTACAAAGTACAGTTCTTCACCTTGAAGGCTGTTTATTCCTCTTACTAAGCATAACTGCCTTTGCACAACTGCTCATCCTACGTGGGATGCGATATTTTGGAACCGCTGAGTGCTTAACACTGTCATTAACTTCCCTTGGAATTGTGCTCAGCACTTCTAAGAGCCAGCTCCGTGGAAAATGAATCTTTTCTGCCATTAAACCTGTGGATGATTAAAGCACAGGGAGACCCACAGCAGGCTTATGAAGAAGAAAACAGGGGCAGGTCTGTCTCAGTGTGAATGCGGGTGCAATAACTCTACATGATGGGTTTCGCACAGGGTGCAAGCACAGAGTGCAGCAGGGCCTGCGGGGCACACGGCAAACAGCAGCCACTGGGCACTGAAGGGGTGCAACCCAGAGAGATTCATAAGCTCTATCCTACCCTGTTACAAGATTTTATTAAGAATGTATACCCCACATGTATAAAAGATCACATGTTCGGTGAAAACATAAAAGAGGTAACAAGCACCTACAGAAAAATCACAGTCATGGTCTCCTAAAGAAAGAGAGGCTTTGCTCCACCACCATCCCTCAGTCTGCAGAACACCAGACCTGCCCTTTCATAGGGTTATCCACAGCATTCTACCTTCACTGGACAACAACAGTTGTTTTCTGATTTACCCTTCATCACATTTTTCCTCTGCAGACTCAACAATTGCATGTACAGCACTACTACTTTTACTATGTCTTGTAGTAATGCATTAGAAATATGAAGAGCTCTGCTCATGCGTGTGTGTGTCAAAAGGGCAAGCTGGGTCAGTACTGGAGAGCAAATCTGGAGAAAACATTCTGTCCTTTCACTCCAGCATAAGCAGTTGCCACACTTTGTGGGGTACCACCACTGAAAATATGGCAATAAAAAAAAAACCAGAAAAAAGGCTTGCAATCAAAAAAAGGGAAAAAACCCAAAAAGAGATAGTATTTGAAATTCCCATATTTTCGGATTCCACCAAAGCAACCTTCTTTGTTTAAATGTGTACTTCCAAGATGCTATTAGTGTGAGCCAAGCTTTCATTCTGACAGACATTATCACTGCCCCAGATGCGCTGTGGGCACACACTCCAAGGCTGTTTGTTTAAATCACCTCCAGCCAACAAGAGGTGATATGAGACTAATCCGGGAAGTGTGTGAAAATTGCCTGAGGGCAATTATGAGTGCTATTTAAGCAATAGTTTTTCTAGAATACACTGAAGGACTTCCATAAGGATGCCACAGAGCTACTCCAGAGGCACATGTAGGATGCCAAAGTGTTTTTAATATGTGTTATAATATGAAATATTTATTCCCTGCTTACTACTTGTGTGAGAATTATTAAATCTCATTTTAGAATTACTAATGACTCATGTCAAACAGACACAAAAATGTTAAGAACCAAAGCTCCAGCTGCTGCAATTCAACACATTCTGAATAAATGGAGCCTCAAGTGCCATCTAGCGTAGACCTGACTCTACAGTTCTAGGGTGAGTTCATTCCTCTCATGTTATTTAACTCCTTAGCATGTCTAATAAAAGAGGTGTATTGCTGTTTTCACTTTCTACTGACATGTAAGAATATAGTTAGCATTCCAGAAACCTTAATTAACCTCAAATTCTATTATCATTAAGATGGAAATTTCACCATGTTATTTTTAGTTAGATGTTCAAACTGGGAAGAGAAAATGTCTTTAAAAACTCGTGTATGCTTTTTGTTGGTAAGAGAGAGGAGTTTATAGCACAGGCAGGCACATTAATTTATTGCAATTAAACCCCAAAGATTAAAACAAAAATGAAGAGTCTCATTTCTTGTGAGTCTCTGTTCTAGGTACTTAAATGTCCAGTATTCTCCTAAGTGAAAGCAGCAACCTCTGCTTCCCAGTAGCACTCATTCGGGTCTTTTATTCTCTAGCCATGAGGAATGTGTTCTCTTTAAGATCACTTCATACTTTGTTAAATGTGACTAAAATCATTCCATAAGTTCAAAGCAATACTAAGGAAGGTTTAACAGGCAGTACAACAACAAACAAACAAACAAAAAACAACAACAACAAAACACCAAAAAAACCCAGTAAATAAGTCAGTCAAACAATCCCCTTTAAGAAGCAAAAATGACACACATAAAATAGTAATAATAATAAAAAAGTCAGCTCTGTGTCAGAATTGTGGCCTGGAACCACAACTCAAACAAATTCAAATGTTATCAGTTCCATTATACTGTACATAGTACCAGGAATTATTTTAAAGAATGAGTGGCAGCTTTCTAAACTTCCTTGAGAAAAGATTATTTGATATTTGGGTATTTTACTTATACTATCTGATATTCATAATCTTGTATCCATTAAGAATAGCCTGGGCACCTTGAAATCACATTTTATCAGTGATACATCCAGGGCTTATAGCTTATGGAGATTAAACTGATGAGAATATTTTCTGTTTGTTATTTAATTTCAGCAAGTACAGATATGTTTTTTTCTGCAATTAAAAAAAAGTATTTTCCATAAAATTCACTAGGCATAGAATAAATTTCTCAATCAATTAATTGTTTTACCAAATTAGAGAAGCAGACAGGCAATAAAAGTAGAACAGGAAACAAGAACAATACTACCTGCTTGATCGGCATACCAAATTCCAAGACAGCCTATTTTGCCATTTTCATGCATTCATGTCCTCATTAGAAGGCTCTGTTTGGCCTTCACCAGACATGCAAGCAACGGAGAAAGCCTACAAGGCAGAAGGAAACAAAGGATCTAACAGTTCATTCCAAGAACAACCTTATTTCTGCAGATCTTCAAATTTACACAATGCTTTTTGGCTGATTTCTCCTATTTCATATTACAGAGCAAAAAGCACATCAGCAATTTAAAATGCTAGCTTTTCATTTGAAGTGCTGCCTGAAACAAAGTAGAAGGAAGTACAGGAGAAGAAATATCTGTTCAAAAGCTACAAAAAGTGTTCTACTTCAACCCCCTAGTTCATCAGGCAGTGTATGCAGATGCCAAATTCCAGCCCACTTCAGTAATAGTGATGTACTTGAAATGCAGCAGAACCCAGAACATGTTTGTTTGGTTTGGGTTTTTTTGGTTTTTTTTTTTTTTTTTTTTTTGTTTATATGTAATTTTTCTC
>VXAD01011634.1:23710-292547 GCA_013399195.1 Dicrurus megarhynchus | reverse complement strand
AACATGTTTTTTTGTTTTTTGTTTTTTTTTTTTTTTTTTTTTTTTTTTTTTAGTCTTGATTAGATTTCTTCCCTTTTTACTATCTAGATACATGTAAAAAATCAGAAATTCTTCCTTATTTCCTGGGCCATCATTTCTTGCTAGTGATTGAATAGAAAGCTCTAACTCAACCAACTTTGTGGCCAAAAGTAGATTCTAATAAAATCAGTAGGATGCTGCTGAAGTTTCTAAAGAGAATTGAGACATATTTACACGTAGAATGATTGGTACTATCACGTCTTCATTATACCAGTAGCCTAGGACTGGATTCTGAAACAAAACTACAAATTCATGTCACACATGAAGTGGACTAAAACCTTTTTTTCCTATGCAAGTCAAGAAACTTAATTATTTTTGAAAAACCTTCTTTAAGTGAAGTTATACATTTCTTCCCTGATCTATTTCAGTAACTGCAGGTATCCAAATGCTATTTGGTTATTGGTGTTTTATGTGGATGTTTACAATTATTACTAATAACTTTATTATCATCAATACAATTTGTATAATATTTTATATATCTATATACATATCTCTCTATACATGCATTTCACCACCTGGAGATTATTGATGTTTTCTGAGCTACACATAAAAAACACAATATGGTATTTTATTCTGTGCAGAATGTCTTTCCTCTTTAAAGTAGGCCCAAGAGTCTTGCTAGATTTCCCATCTCTGTGCACTCTGTTATTACAAAGACTTATTAATTGATCATTTATTCTTGAATCACCCATACATACCATCTCTTATTACAGCAGTAGTGTATTTTTTTTATGGTTGAGGCTCATTACCCTGTGCTGCTTGTATTCACACTATTCCTCTTCACTATGCTGTCTTGTATGCACACTATTCTTCGCTAATATTAATATTCCACTCCAGAACTAGAAACTGATAGAGTAAAATCATCGTCACTGGGACACATTGCCAACCAGAACAAACAGATGTCCCTATGAAGAGTCGAGTTTATTTAAAAAGAAAATCTATAAAGGCTAAAGAGGAAATTAAAACAAAGTAAACACAAATAAACAGACAAAAATTACACCGTGGTGAAAGAATACAACTGCACTCCAAGCAAAAATCATTGCAGACAGAACTTTATTGGCTTCAGTGGAATTGCAACTAAAGGAACGGGGATCAATTTCAAATATTGTATTTATTTCTTCGTTTAGGCTTTATCTTAAAATGTCAGAATTAAGAGGTCAGAAGACAAAAATTATCATCTATTTAATATCTGGTTAAATTCTACTGATTGTCATTATTTAGCCTCCTTTACATTGCTTGGGGGTTTTTTGCTATTAGGTTCTGAGTGTGTTTTAGCAGGAGAGAGAGGCATTGTGTTTGGGTTTGGGTTTTGGGGTTTTTGGTTGGTTGGTTTGTTAATTGGTTTTTATGTGTGTGGTTAAAACTATCCCAGGTCAGTTTATTATGTTTGTAAGTGTCAGATTAAATTTGTTCTGAAAAAAAAGGCATCTGAAAAATTCAATGCAAATATTCAAAAGCATCCATGCCATTCTATTTTTTACAGAATCACAGAATAAACTGAGTTGGAAGGGACCCACAAGGATCATGGAGTCCAGCTCCTGGCCCTGCACAGGACACCCCAGGAGTCACAGCATCTACCTGAGACCATTGTCCAAATGCTGTTTGAACTCTGGCTGTTGCTGTGACCACTTCCCTGGGGAGCCTGTTCCGATGCCTGACCACCTTCTGGATGAAGAATATCCAATCTAAATGTACCCTGACACCACTTCAGGCCATTCTCTCAGGTCCTGTCACTGGTCACTGCAGAGAAGAGATCAGTGTCTGCCCCTCCTCTTCCCCTCAGGAGGAGTTGTATTTCTGCCTTACAAGGTCATTGCATTTGTATCTTCTGGAGACTTCCTAGACCATACTGTGCTTTTTTGTCTTAAAATAAATCTCCACCTGCCTCTGCAGCTACGTGCTCCCATTTCTTCAGGTAACCACCCAGGAAACTGCAGTCTGGTGATGGAAAGGACAGGACAAGAGACATTTTCAATATCATGGTCAGCTTAAACCAAACCTTACCCTTAAAATCCACTAAAATGCTGTTTTGGAGCTTCTAAAACTAGAGATCATGATTAAAAGCAACATTTAAATTCAGAGAGCAGAGAGGTGATGGTTTCACTGTCAACATACATGAGTCTATTGGGACACAGAAGGAGGTGTGGTAAAAACACCTTTACAGACACTTTTAAAGATGTATGTCTGAATCAAGAAGTTCAAATATATAATTTTGATAGTTCAAGTTCAAAATTAAGTCTAATACATCAGATAGTTCATTAAATATAGGCTTTGAATCACAATTATATACTGAACAAAATACTTATTGGCCAGGTACATTAACTGCAAATACACTAGTTGCTGTTGCTGTTTTTTTCTAGCCATTGGTTGATGACTTTCTGTTTCCCATTATTATGTATTCTACAGTTAATGTAGTTTTACTCATTTTGTGCTGTAGTTGCAGCTCAAAATTCCCTGAAGATACCTGTCAAGAAATACCACTTAGCTTTCACTCAGCTGAATACTTGCATGAGTGAAGAGAGACCATGGTGGTTTGCCTTTAAAATTAGATTAATGTGAATTGGGGAAGGGGAAGGGACATGGGGGTTTTTAGTGCTTACATTGATTAACTAGTTATGCTATATTCTGTTTCACACTGCATTAACCTTAAAATAGCAATTTCAGATGACCAAATTGGTGGAGTTTTTAACTTTTTTACCTTAATTTCCAAAGTTGCCTTTCATAGTTCTTACCCAGTGTTTATCCTAGGTCAGACCTCATGCCACAAGCAGAAGATTTCCTGCCGGATTTCAGCAAAAGATGTAAATTCACCTACAAACCATACCATATTTAATTTGCATTAAATTAAATATCCTTATGGAAAAAGGCAGAATCCCTTAAGGGTGCTGTGAAATACTGCAGAAACATTTTGTGGTTTAGGTCAGCATATCCACAAGGTCTCATTCGAGAACATGCACGCTTCACTGCAGCACAAGTGCAAAAGCACATGTTTAAGCACACATCTAATTAGTAATTTATCAACACTATGAATGCTCATATTTTTATTATTTTTCTTCTTATCATCAACAGTGTTTAGCATTTTACTGATAAGCATTATTTTGTATGTTAATTAGGGTAGAACTGGAACTCGTGTTTCCTCTCCTCCCCTTTTCCCCAGATCAGCATCAGGGGCTCACAGTGGGATTAATTTCACTGGATTTGTAGCTTAGTCATGAATTTCTTTTGTAATTTACACAAGGTAAAACAGATCTCTGTATTAAAATTCATCTGATGCACTGAAGCTGAGGAATCTTACTCACTTTAGGAAGTGTCACATCCTCTGTATGTGCAAGGTGACATTTGGGCCTTTTGATTCTCACTACCCTTTATTTGCAGAGCACACTTCCAGATTAAGTTAAAATGGGGCTATTTCAATAGCTGGACGGAATCTGAGTTATGATTATGGACCCTTAACACAAATTACCTATAGTCCTCCAACCTACCAAATTAATGTAAATCCTAATGTCTCTTTAATTTCCAATCTCCCGAAAAATCACTTTCAGCCTAGAATATCTTTGTTGGGTGGCACTTCTACAGAATAAAAGCATAAATGTCAGGTATGAAGGCATAAGTTTTAACTGTTAGATATAAATATAGCATTGAGCAGTGAGAGAAGCATTAATCAGTAAAGTTTAGTGATCCAAATCCCATATTTAAAGCTCAGTTTGCATTTCCCATGGTAGTTTAAGAGGGTACAAAACAATGTTTTCATCAAGGTGAAGACACACAGCACAGTCTTTGCAAATGACCAGTGCACCTGTTCTGAAGAAAAGGAGTCAGTTTCTTACTCTCTGTATTGTCATGGTTTTGTAATCCTACCAGCCTTTACCATTAGTTTGCTAAATTCAAAACCAGCTTTTCTCACAGTGCTTACTATAACATAAAGCAAAGGCATTAGATTTTTCAAATAGAAAAATTGACAATATAGCTGTATAAATTGTCCATGGGCATGTAAATAAAGCTACAGGTCTCTAGTAGGATCAGAGTACCTACAAGAATGCAGTAAGTAGAGAACAAAGTCAGAATGGGGAGTGACAGCAAATGTCCTTAACTAAACAGCCTGTATTTTGTTAGAGTGGTGTGCACTGTTGTTCTCTAGTGACTTTTTCATTGAGCCAGTTCACTATCGATTGCAGTTACATAAACTGTAGCAAACACAGAATTTTTTATTTCTGGAGGAGTGTGGTGAGAATTTTGGCCTTAGCTTCCCTGAAATGTGAGAGGAATATCTAATACCTGACTCTTTCAAAACTAGAAAGAACTTTTAAAAGACATGAATGTCATTATCACATAAACAAATGCATCTTATCTGAAGGTGAATCACATCTTTTCTATATTCTCTAATGCAGGCAGGAAATGTTAATAAAAGACTATGAATATTACCAACGACTCAAGGGAAGGCAGCAGTTCTAACATAGGTGTAAAATAGTGTCTGTCCATGGTATCAGAAGAACACCATGTTGCTTACACTAAACAAATCTCAGCTAAAAAAACAGCTTCCAAATTTTACTCATAAAATCAATAACAAACTGTTTTGCAAACATTTGACTAATTCTGCAAACATTTGCTTTGACCACAATGAAAATCACAAAACTCCAGGGGATCTATCAACATTTTCCTAGGAAACATCATATTTTGCTTCCCGTGCTTTGCAGTTCTGAAGAAATGTTCATTCCCTCTCGTCGTGGATGTGCACCAAGAGGAATTAGGGGAGATGGGAAACAGACTCTAACAGAACTGCTCTAGCAGCACACACAGGCTGCTCTGCCTCATCATCCTTATCTGCTCTTATGCAGAGGAATGAGGTTAGCCTTTTTATCAAGCCCAATGGCCTAGTACTGAGAAACAGCACAGGGCCACAGACAGTGCAGGCTGAAGTGGTTTTCCAGAAGTGCCCATCAGACAACATGCTGACATTTATGGAGATTATGAGAAATGCATGAACTGTGAACAGCAACTGTTGACAGAGTCATTAAAGAGGAGCTCCTACATTATCTTAGGGGAGATAAGCAAGGAAGTCCTTGCTTTTACTGTTCCTTGACCTCAAGATTAGTGGTCTTCTAAACAGGCATGCCAGATACAGATTAAACATATATTTAACTGGGGAAGCAAAGCAAAACAAAACAAAGGGAAAAAAACCCAACCAACCTTCAAAGATTCTCATCTAACTTTATGAGAAGTTCCACTAATATATATAAACGTATAGTTTGGAAAATCTAGTTCATTTATCAAGGTCATAGATTGTGAATTTTAAACCTACCGCATATCAGCCCAAAATCATTCTAGGAAAATCACATCTTCATTCACTTTAGGAGTTCCTCCCAAAGTAATTTCTGAGTTTAAGATTCTGTATGAAAAATGATATGCAGATTTTTAGGAGAAAATACATCCATTTTAGCTTTCCTGGGGAAATATTAGGAGTACCTCGATGATTAAACTAAATTTATATTCATGGTTTTTTAACTATGAACAGACTAAAATAATCTTGAGAAGTAAATAATAGGATACATAATAGAGATTTTTTTCAAAAAAGATGTTACATTTACTATAATATTGTCTCACATAGAACAACAGTATTTAAAATATCATACAAAGGGCCACCAAGCTGTATGTTAACCTAACCTTAACTCTGCCATTTAGGCAAATTGTTTGTGTTATTAAGTATTAGATTTTAAATGTTACTTGTGACCTAATGCCATTCTCAAAAGTCACTCCATTAGGAAACATAAGATTAATAAGAAACTAATGATGTGTGGATTTGTAACTCAGTTGTTAAGCTGTATTGCTCAGGGGTTTTAACTATACCATTGTCAGCAAACAAGGTACTGTAAACTCAAGCTGAACTTCAGCTTGAACTAGATGGTGAAGTTATTTACACACATGCTTTTTTATTGGCTGCAGCTTTCATCCCATATAAAATCATTGAGAACATGATTTTATGTGGGACACATTCCTCCCCAAGCCAAGGCAGAACCAATAAACTTGAGAGCTAAACTTGATTTAGTGGCAAAACTTATTGTCTGACAGTTGGTACAAACGCAGTTAAAATCTACATTGAAGGAAATATGGCACAGAAGGTACAAACCATCACAAAAACAAAATGTCAACTCACATGAGCAGGTGTGTTCAAATTTGCAGAGGAAAGGCAGGAAGAAGCAGTGGCAGAGCACTCTGTCTACGTAAATGCTGAATCTACACTCATATACATAGGAAAGCATGGAACCGTACACTGAAATTATGTTGAAGAAAGCAGCCATTCAACATTGAGAAGACCAGTTGTAGCAGACAAAACACCCCATTAAAATTTAAAAATCATCAATATTACCATTAGAGCACAAAATGGACAGCTGTGAGTTGGACCCAGGCTGGATACCAGCCACCCACCAAAGTCTCTCTATCCCTCCCCTCCACAGCTGGACAAGGAAGAGAAAACGTAATTAAGGGTCCCTGAGTTAAGATAAGGGCTGGGAGAGACCACTCACCAAATACTGTCAGAGGCAAAATAGACTCAAAATAGAGATAGTAATTGAATATATTACTAAGAAAATCAGAGCAGGATAATAAGAAGTAAAATAATACCTTAAAAACATCTTCCCCCTACCCCTTCCTCCCTCCTAGTTCTACCTCCTACCCCTGTGTGATGCAGGGAGACAGGAATGGAGGTTTTGGTCAGTTCATCAGAAGATGTTCCTGCCACTGTTCAGGGAGAGGAGTCCTTCCCCTGCCTCAGTGTGGGGTCCCTCTGACAGGAGACAGTTCTCCATGAACTTCTCCAATGTGAGTCCATCCCATAGCAACAGTTCTCCACAAACTGCTACAACATGGGACACTCTTCTGCATAGTGCAGTTCTTCAAGGACAGGCTGCTCCAAGGTGGGTCCCCCACAAGTCCTACCAGAAAACCTGGTCCAGCGTGGGCTCCTCTCTCCACAGGTCTTCAGGTCCCTGCCCAGAGCCTGCTTAAGCACAGACCTCCCACAGGGTCACATCCTCCTCTCAGGCATCCACCCATGCCAGCCTGGCTCTCCTTTGTGGGCTGCAGGTGGATCTCTGCATCCCCATGTGCCTCCATGGGCTGCAGGGGTGCAGCTGCTTCACCATGGGCTGCACCACAGGCTGCAGGGAGTCTCTGCTCCAGCACCTGGAGCACCTCCTGCCCCTCCTTCTGCACTGACCTGGGTGTCTGCAGGGTTGTTCCTTGCACATATTCTTACCCTTGTCTTTGGCCACAATTACATCTGCCCAATAACTTTGTTTTCCTTTTTCTTAGTTATCTTATCATGGAGGTGTTGCCACCATTTCTGATTGGCCCAGCCTTGGCCAGTGGCAAGTCCACCTTGGAGCCATTTGGCATTGGCTCTGCTGGAAATGGGGGAAGCTTCTGGCAGCTTCTCACAGAAGCCATCCCTGCAGTCCCCCTGCTACCAAAACCTGGCCATGCAAACCCAATATATCCATCAATAGGTTTCAATCAAATTTGAATTTAAACAGCAGTGTACTACCCACAGATTTCTCTCATCCTTACTTCTTAGCAAAGCACCAAAGTGATTTTACCATTTTTTGCAATTTGCCTCTGTTTTTGTCATATATGTAGGAAGTTACTG
This sequence comes from Dicrurus megarhynchus, assembly GCA_013399195.1. Taxonomy (NCBI): domain Eukaryota; kingdom Metazoa; phylum Chordata; class Aves; order Passeriformes; family Dicruridae; genus Dicrurus; species Dicrurus megarhynchus. Next base: position 284,827 of record VXAD01011634.1, on the reverse strand, counting down.
AGTAAGGCTGAATTCTGGAAACAAAGATGAATTGTGATTTAAAGCATTTGCTTTAATTATGAAGAAGCTATCGCCTGAGCAAAAAACAAATAAACAATTTAATGAAGTTACGTTTTGTGATCATAGAGGTGTATGTGTAGGCATAGGTAATGAAGAACAAAGACACTTTATTAGAGGTATTGCAGTCTCATGCTGCTGTGTCACTTGGATTACATGCTTCTGCTGTGTACCACCGTCAGTCTGAGGTTTGGAGTGTGTTCTAGATTTGTGTAACTGTAAACTGTAAACAATGGAATTTACAAGTCAATTAGCTTCAGAGGAAAGAATTTATATTTTTCTGACATATTTTGCAAGATATATTTTTCTGGATTATTGCTCTTCTCTTCCAAACACACAGCCTAGGGAAATGATATGCAAAACTTCTACAGTTAATGAAACAATATCAAGCAGTAGAACCAAAGCTGGAAATAAAAATCAGTAATGACAGAAAGTTCCAAAGTCACAGTTTCTATCACAGTTTACAGTTAACATCCTTATCTGTCTGTGGAATTCTTATCTTAGTTTCTGTGTTAACTATTCCCTTGCTTAACGTCTTCTTGTTTATTAATAAAATCTAACAGATACAGTGCAAACAGTTTTTTGTGCACTTGAAATGCTAACACTGTTCAGCTTTCAGAAAATTTCACTGCAGACTCTTCCGTAGTCATAATCTTTTAAAGTTTAAGGTCATTTAAGTAGAATTTATGCAAAGAGTTTGTGAGTAAGGGAGGTTATTATATGAGAAAACTATACCTGTATTTTGTCCACCTATATGCAGTAACACTATACAGCCTTTCCATGAAACGTGACAATCTACAGGGAAATTCAGAATGAATTACTCCTTTAGAGAGGAAAAGGAAGAAAAATAAGAAAGGATGTGAGAATGTATGTAGGAAATATGAGGTATGAGCTTCCTGCCTTCCTCAATATGCCAGTGCTGCAGGCAGTAAGATGTTCAGATGTTCAGGCAGCAACCATGTTCAGAGCTCTGCTGCAAGAATTGGCAAGAGGGGCAGACACTCACTGTGCAGTGAGGTGGATCTAGGTAATCTGATATTAGTTCTTCACTCATAGGCAAAATTTTCCCCATACAAAGAGCAAGAAAGTGAAAAGAAATAAAAGGAGAAAACACAAGGTAGTGGGAATAACAGTTCAGAAGAGTGAATGGGATGCTAAATACTCCAACACAGAAATATCAGAGCATAAATTCCACCACTTTTTAGCAATTCCCTATGGTCACACATGCCACATCCTTTCTTAGTGCAATGAACTATATATTCACCTTTGGGTCATCTCCCCCTCTGAACTAGTTACCATCCCAAAGACTGGGAGAGGATGGCTTCAGAGATAGATTAATGTCATGGAACCATTCCATCTATAAAGGCAATTTAAACTGCTTCAGGTGCAGCCAAGTAAAGTTCACACATCCCCAGGCCATTGGGTGGTCAATCGGGATGCATTTGATTTCAGCAGAGAGGAGCACTTGCCACATGGCCAGGCCCCCACATGCAGTGTGCCAGCCCTGAAGGAGCCTGTTTGAACTTCCCAGTCATGAGTTTCACCTCCTGGCTGATTTGGCCAGGACTGAAAGAAACCTTTGACTGTTTGCAAAGGCAACCAAGCCAGCTGTGAACAGCTCTGCTGTAATAATCCTCTTTATAAGCAGAAAAATAGCCTCCAAAAGTAATAAGAGAACCAGTAGCATTTGAAAACCTCTATAAATAATGCATATAAATAATATCCCATAAATGTAAATTACATTGCTTCTTGGGGTGAAAATGGAGTTGATTTTACTCATTACTTATCAGCTGCTAACTCCAATGTTTATGAGCAATTTTGAATGTCAATGTGTAAAGTATACGGCATTTATTATATTATGCATTAAATGACATTTACAGACATCTGCTTCCGATTTTTGATTCAAGAAGGTGGGTTCTGTCAATGTGAGTTTACTTTAATACCTAAAAGATTAATATCCAATGTAATTGGGTGGTTTTGTCATTTTATTATTCTGTGTTTCTGCCAGCCCTGAAGTCTGGCTTCTGTTACAAAATCTGAGTGCAGGAGAAGTGTACAAAAATTTCGAATGAGTTTTAGTGAAAATATAGACAGGGCTAAATACTAAGACCAAACTCACAGACAAGGAACAAATATTATGTATGAATATATGAATTGTCTCCAAAGTTTCCATCCTGCATCTATTTTTATCATGAATGCTGCCAGTGATCTAACAATCTTTTTCAAGAATGCTCTGGGATGGTTTCAGCCCTTCCTGGCTGATCACTTCTAGGCAGTAATGATACAAATTTGCTTCATTGCTTCTCTTAAGTGTCAGTGCCTCTAATCTCTCCCTCACCTTATTATCTACATTTAGATGCTGAGAAAGAACTAGGGATTCTGGTTTTGGTATGAATAGCGTAGCTGAATTTTGAGTTAAATTTCTAAGATTATAAGTAGCACTACAGTTAAGCAACAGTTTTTTCCCAGCATCCATGGTCAGCAGGTTAAGGAAGGTGATTCTTCCCCTCTACTGTGTTCTGGTGACACCCAACCTGGAGTGCTGCATCCAGCTCTGGGGAAGGCACAGCACAGGAAGGACATGGATTGTTAGAGCGAGTCCAGAGGAGGCCACTGAGGTGATTAGGGATGGAGCATCTCTCCTATGAGGAAATCCTAAGAGAATTGGGATTGTTCAGTCTGGAAAACTGAAGGCTTTGGGGTGACCTAATTGCAGTCTTCCAGTACCTGGAGGAAGCCCACAAGAAACATGGAGAGAGACTATTTACAGGGACATGGAGTGACAGGATGAGGGGCAATGGCTTTGAACTGAAAGGGAGTAGGTTTAGAGTAGATATTCAGAAAAACTTCTCTACTGTGCAGGTGTTGAGACAGTGGAACAAGTTGCCCAGGGAAGTTGTGGAGGCCTCATCCCTGTCAGTGTTTATGGCCAGGCTGGATGGGGCACTGATCAACCTGGTCTAGTGAAAGGTGTCCCTGCTCATGTACGTGGGATTGGAAGTGGATGATCTTTAAGGCCCCTTTCAATCCAAGCCATTTTATGAATCTATGATCTCTCAGTTACTGAGGTAAAGATAAAAAGCAGATATCAGAAACTGATCCATAACTCTACTGAGCTATTTATTAGGAGGAAAGATAAGCTTCATTAATAGCTACCAATTTCTAGAGAGGAAATTATAAAAATATGAAATAGATTCTCTTAATTTGAATTAATTTTAATTTATAAAAATTATTCAACTTAGTTACTGTATTTTATGATCTGTTGTCTAAGTGCATATATATCAATTGAATCACGTCCTCATCAAGAACTTTAACTCTTAGATGTATCACACAGCTGCCACAAAAAATATGTACTCTTATACATGCAATGCAAGCCACACACTGTTGAATTAATTTGCTCTTAAAAAGACCCTCAAGCCTGAAGCCTAAAAAAATAATCCAACATCAAAATGTATGACAGAATACAGAGCCACCTGGTATCAGTCATTCTATCTGACTCTTTTCATGAATACATCTGTGAGAGACAGACTTTGCTTTGAGAACTCATCTGTACTTCTTGTGTATAAATATTATTGGTGTTGGCTGATAAAACAAATGTTAATTAAAACAGCTGAATAAAAAGCTCCCAACAAAACAAAACAAAGATAAAGGAAATCTATTCTGCCTAATGCAATTGGATACTTTTGGGATGAAATCTCAGGCACTTCAAGAAAGCATTCTTTAAAATAAGTATTTAAAGTCAAAAAGAGTCAATGAAGAGAGGTAGCTTTGAAAATCATTTGAAGAATATGTCTGCCTACATCTCTATTTACCTAAACTTCTGCAAGGCCTTCCACATCGTCCAACAAGACATTCTTATATCCTAACTGGAGACATGGATGTGGAAGGTGGAACCCATATATGAGGAGCTGGCTGCATGAACGCAGCAAGAGAGTTGTGGTCACTGACTCTGTGTCCAGGTCAGTGTCAATTGGTTTCCCTCAAGGCTCTATCTTGCAAGTGGTATTCTTTGATATTTTCATCAATGACAAAAACAGTGAGGTCGAGTGGACCCTTGGCAAGATTGCAGATGTCACAAAGCTGAGTGGTGAAGTTGACACAATGGAAAGAAGTGATGTCATCCAAAGGGACCTGGACAAAATTGAGATGTGGGCCCATGAGAAACTCATGGAGTTTAACAAGTCCAAGTGCAAGATCTTGCACCTGGGGCCAGGCAGTCCCAGGCAGGAATACAGACTGGGAGAAAAAGTCATTGAGAGCAGCCCTGCGAGGAAGGACTTGAGAGTTCTGGTTGGTGAGCAGCTCGACATGAGCCAAGAGTGCATGTTTGCAGCCCAGAAAGCCAACTGTGTCCTGGGCTGCATCCAAAGCAGTGCAGGTCAAGGGAGGGGATTCTGCCCCTCTGCTCTGCTCTGCTCTGGTGAGACCCCACCTGCAGTGCTGCATCCAGCTCTGGGGTCCTCAGCACAAGAAAGACGTGGATCTGTTGGAGCAAGTCCAGAGAAAGGCCACAAAGATGATCAGAGGACTGGAGCACCTCTCCTATGAAAACAGGCAAAGGGTTAGAGTTGTTCGGCCTGGAGAAGAGAAGGCCCAGGGGTGATGTCATTGTGGACTTCCAGTACTTAAAGGGGACTTATCAAAAAGAGGGAGAGCAAGATTTCTACACAGACAGGTATAAAGAGAGGAGAGAGATGGGTTAGATGTTAGGAAGAAATTCCTTACTGTGAGGATTATGAGTCACTAGCGCAGGATGCCCAGAGAAGTTGTGGATGAATTGTTCAAGGCCAGGTTATACAGGGCTTTGAGCAACTCTGTGTAGTGGGTGAGATCCCTGCCTATGGCAGGAGGGTTAGAACCAAATAACCTTTAAGATCCCAACCCAACCCAAGCCATTCTATGATTCTGTGATACATCAAGGCTGGAATGTCACCAACCTTTACCTATTCAGTAGTGAGGAGACTCACTTATGACAATGAGTCAGGGTCCATCTGCAGTCAATGCAGAGAAATGGGCAGCTTGGCACCCACACAGTTAATGCCATCTGTGTCTGTTTAGTTGTTCCTGAGAGAACAGGAATGTTTCTCTCCAATGTCTGTAACACAGCCTAGACTATTAGCTTAGCCTAACACTTTATGCTTCAATATCCATAAACACTTAAAGCAGGTTACATCCTAGGTGCTAAAACTTGGTCAGATAGGACATCTTTTAGGAATCACCTACCTCTCTCCATTTATTATGCAGGGAACGAGATCTATTGTACTAGGCCAAGTGCTTCCTTTGGCACATAACAGTGTTTCAAGTCAGGAAGCTAAAACTTAATATTTTTAGAGTTGCAAAGCTATATTCAAATGCATGTTGGTTGTGCTGCATTTCTTATGCTTTGGCGAGCATAGCTTCATTTCAATTTCACTGATAATTCCAGTAAGACTCTTCCCTTCTGAAGCTGGTGAAAATCAAATTCAATTGGACTTTTTTCTTAGAGTTTTCCCTTCAAGCTTCCTTGTTGTAGGCTTAGATTAGAAAGAAATAATTTAAAAATATATCCCACCACATCTGTAACAGACTATCTGATTTATCAACTTTTAAAGCATATAATTATAAACTAGACCATCCAGGACTGTGTTCCTCACAAAATCTCCTTAAGTACAAAGTGTACATTCCTTTCCAGCATAGAATATAACCTATCCTATGAGCAGCATACTATCTCCTTTGGAGGTCTATATTAATTGTGTTTACTTGTCTCTGTCCCTTCCTCTTTCTTCTGTTCAACATTCAGTGTTTCTTTTTCTATTTACAAAGCAAAAGATGCACACCCATTTGGTGCCTCAATTTACCACTGTACATGGCCAAGGTGCAAATCATCTGGTTAAGTGTAGACATTGACACTTTAACTAATCTCGTCAAGTTCTTTTTCTGGTCAAGGACAAATAATAGGTATGCTTAGTACGATTGCTCTCAATATGCCTATTTTTCTCCACTGATTGTCATGAAAATTTAAGGTGACAACCTCAAAGGCAGACAACATCTCTGTAGATCAATGTATTTACTGAAATGGACCTCACACACAAAATCTCTTGAGAGGAAAGAAAGGTTTATTCTGTCTCTCAATGTCATACAAAATTCAAAAGAATCTTCAACCTGGTGGTGTGGGTTAACTTCAACCGGCAGCTCAGCCTCACACAGCCACCTGGCCATCTTTATTATTCTAAACTCTTCCAGTCACTTGACTATCATGCACATTAATTGGGGGTGATTTCTTTATTTCTTTGTAAATATTAAACAAATAGACTGCCGCTCTAAAAAGTCAGCAAATGTGCTAATCTGTACCTTTCCAGAAAATTACAGCAAATTTGTATTCTCTTGCATCCTTTGCCACCTTTTTTTTTTTTCTCCTTGCATTTTAACTTTTTTAGAAAGGATAATGAGGAAGAAAATACATAAAAGGCATGGAGAGAAAAGGGGAGGAAAAACCAATCGTAGAAAATACCAAAATTAAGTGCTGATCTTTTTGCATAAAGAACTGCCATATTTTGTCCAGGTCAGTTTTAATTTCAGTTTTTCTTGCTTTGCTTTATCTTCACTTAAAGCCAGCTTCCCAGATAATTGTTTAATGATAGATGTAACAAATAAATTAAAAAGCGTGAGGGTGAAGTAAAACAGGTGAACAAATTGAATGTAACACCCATTATCATCAGGAGCTACACTAAAAAGTTTAAAACCTCATGTGAATGTTGTTCTAGTTTTTGTTTTGAATCTCACTTTGTGGCTAAAAGTTCATGCCCTTTTACTAATTATGCTGCATTCTCAATTAGATGAGGATTGATAAACTGTAGAAGTTAACTGTGGATAAGTCCAGAATAATCATAAATTATTTTAACAGTAATCTGTGCAATAATTCATGTGTCTGTTACGCAAAGAATTTTAAATTTAGATTTATTTGAAAAGTACGTATTATGATGAGTTCAGTATGTAATCTTTCCTCTGAAACAATGTTTTGGAAAACAGAATAAGATTTTTTTGTCAATCTATCAAATTATGTATTGTATTTGCTTATAGGCACCAAGCAAGGACCGCATACGTTGATTTTCTACAGCTACATATGAAAGAAACCCATGTATCATCTAATCTCTGTCATCATTCGGTCGATGGCTAAAAGCGTTGCTTGTGGACACACAAACACAATCTCTTGGAAGGACTCAAGCATACATTTTTCATTGTTTCATCTGAAAATATGTTACACAGCCACAGAAATACTATCATTCCTGCACACTTCATGTTATTTTAAAATCTCAGGTAGTCCAGCTCAGTCCAACATCGATGTCAGATTTATTGCTTTACTGTGGTTATTTCTCTTCTTTTAATCTTGAAATTTGTGGTCAGGTGTGTTCATCCTCTGAAGGCTACAGAGAAGTTCAGAACTAAAGCTGAAGCCCCTCCCTCCCCTCAGTATTGAAAATACTTTGGCATCAGATGTTCAAAAATGCATGCCACACATACATTGGTGTTTTAAGCCTTTTATTTAAATAATTAGGTTGTTGTCTTTTTGAGTCTACATATTGAACCGTTAGCATAAAGTTATGGATCATGCTTCAGCATCAGCAATGTCATATATGACACATTAAAATTAGCTTTTTGCACCCATTTGTCCATCCACGTGTCATCACCAAGTACCGAAAGTTATTAAAATAAAGTTATTACAGTTATTTAATGTTCGTTAAAATATTAAAAATAAAAGATCACTCCATATTGCCATAAGCTGACCCTGAGCATCCCTTTGGAGTGACCAGTTTCTCTCCAAGGCCACTCCATATGCGTGAAGCTGATCCCGAGCACCCCTTTGGAGTGGCCATTCTCCCATTTTCTAAGGTTTTCAATGGTTCATAAAATTCTGGGGAGTTACAGATGGTTTTATGCAGTTTCAAAAGTTTATGAAAGTTAAATATTGTAAGATCTTGTGTGTACTTAAATACGTGATAATTATAAGAAAGAAGAAGTTTTATTTGGTTTGTATAACTTATGTTTTATTTAATGATTTGATTTGGTAAAATCTAAGGCTAAGCCAGCTCCACTGGGCTTCTAACCGTCACTTTCTAAAAATAGCTCCTCACTGCCATCCCTGTAACTGGGCTCCATGCCAACCAGAATTTTAATGAGGAACTTTCCCGCCTTTGAGCCACAAGAGACATCTTCCCCTAGACACAGCAGCTGATAGGTCGGGAAAGATTACCTCACGGGATAATTCCACCAATTCCGCTGGACCATGGAGGCTGGACAGGGACGGTCAGGGGAGGAGCCGCCACCCTTTATCAGGACCTCCGGTGGGAGGGTCTTTGCTTTTTCGCCATTGCTCATGGGGAAGTTAGTGGTGGAGAAGCCTGGTGCCGAGCTGCTGGCCTTTCATTCTCTACTCAAGAGCACTTATAGAAATTTTTTTTGAACCTTAACCTTTTAAGGTTCTCCTCGGCACTGTACAGGTCCCCGCTTTGGGCAGCCGTGCGGCTGCCCGGGTTTCCAATTCCCGCGCCCGGATTTCATTTTACTTTAACTCTTTATTTTTAAAGATTTTCATTTTCTGCTTTTGTTGTCAATAAAACTATTTTTAATTTTTCCAACAAAAGCGAGTTGTCTCATTTTTACGACAAGCAAGCATTAAAAAAGATTTGGTATGAATGAAGAAGGTAGTAGACTTTACATTTAGAGCATCAGTACCAGTAGACTATTAAATTCCTTCATTAATAAGAAATCAGTGGCATCCAAAAATCATTTTTATCTAAAAAAAAAGCAAAACAAAACTTACCCAACCTGTTTTTCAACAGTGAAAACTTTCATTTCCACATGCTATTCTTACTTTTATAAGACTTATACAATGTGGCACTCCAATTCAGACTCATTATGTTCTCAAACTCTTACTGAAAGAATATCAACTCACATATCAATGTTAAAATAACTAAAATGAATAGGAATCCATGGAGAATATTACAGAATCCAAAAGAAGAAAACTATTTAATTCTACTCACCAGTAAAATATTGTGGAGTTTTCTCCATAATTTTATTTTTTTTATTTCTTCAACTTGTATCTTTAAAATGACATTCTATATTATTGTAGTGCTCTGTTCAGATTGGTAAATAGAGCAATATGTTAATCAGAATTCAAATTTTTATAATCAAGGTGTTGATGATTATTGTAGGAAACCTCTTTTGCCACTGAAGAGAAATTAATTTTAGAGATAATGCAAATATTTGAACACTTTTTAAAAATTAATTTAGACTTAGTAGGCAACAATTCAGTCTCAGTGAGAGAGTTTTGTTATTATTTTCCATACTGACATGACTTTAACTGAAGCAAGAGAATGAATGTGGCCTAAGTGTTGCAAAATACATTTTGAAAAAAATCAAATCTCTAATTAGGCTGTGATTTATTTTTGCTTGAGTTGTGATTTAAAGCAGACCATTCAGCCAAATATGAAGAACATGATGAATAGCACAATTTGGGAATATATAAATCAGATAGCACTCAGTAACTCTATGCTGTAAATTTAAATAGATTTTCCTCTGCAAATGTTCAATCTACATTAATATCTATGAGAGTTGGGCCTAAATGATGCATTTTGGATGTGAATTTGGACACAATTTGTCCTAGATTTTTGGACTGACATCTGTGTCTGAGAATGGGCTGACTTTTCATGGCAATTCTGATTTTTCCACTTTTGCATTCTCTTTGTTTATTCCTTTGTTACTGTACAACTCTACTTACCAAAAGATGCCACTTTACTGAGTGTCTGCTAAGAGGAAGGTACTTCTGAAGTACAGTGAAGGTCAAGGAGGAAATTTACTCAGAGGCCTCTATTTTAGCAATTTTATTTTGCACTGAGCAATCTTAGCATCTCTGTGAGGTGTAATGAGAGTGTATTCGTTTTACATATTAATAGTGTGAAATGTAAATAACTTTGGAACTCTAGAAACTGGGGTAACTTTGCTTAAACCTGGTTTACTGGATTACTGTTATAAATGCAGCTATAATTGTATGCTGATGACTAACACCCTTGTACACTTGCTAGAAAAATCCAGACTATTAAACAAAAAAAAACCAGGTTGAGAATCTGATATTACAAAGTGGTAACTGTGAAAGATGTTTCTCACTCTTTGCACTTTCAGGCCACTCTTCTGAACAAAACAGATAGTGTTTGTTTTAGAGTAAATGAATGTATCAAAATTGCCTGAGACTTTAATTTGGTCTTAGTTGAAGTGTTCAATAGGATCTCCAAATCTTTCAGATGACACTGAAAAGTGAAAAGAGTTATTAAGGTTGTTTGGGAAACAATGCTATAACTGATGTTTGTTCTCATTTTATGTATCTTAGTCCATCACGTAGATAGAGATCATGCATTTTATTTGTGGCTCATCAGCTTTGCTCACGCACAGATTTCTAGTTCAAATATAGGATAGGAACTGAAGTGTTAGATGGATAGAAGACTTTTATAGACTATATCTTGATTTCTATCTTGCAATTTGAGACAGAAAATAAATTTTCATAAATATAGAGAATAACTGTACATACTTTAAATGCAGAACATTACACAACCATGAAAAAAAATAAAAATAAGTTATTGAAATGTGGGTAGATTAATATGTATTCTGTTTATCCATCTGCTATAGTTTAAAATATGAGTGTTAAATTATGGTTAGAAATATCTCCTATGAAATATGTAAAATAAATTAATAAATATATGGATTGAGTCAGATAACAAAGCAAGGACAATTAGAAAAACTGACATAGTTTTAGATCTCTCTTTTTCCCCTTCCCAAATTTACTCTTAGTATGGGGAAGCACTCCTTAACTTTGAGGGTGGGAGAGCTCTGGAAGAGGCTGTCCAGAGGAGTTGTGAAGTCTCCTTCTCTGGAGGAATTTAAAACCCAGCTGGACAAGATCCTGTGCAACCTGCTCTAGGTGAACTGCTTTAGCAGGAAGGTTAGACTAGATGATCTCCAGATGTCCCTTCCAACCCCAACCATCCTGTGATTCTCTGATTCATGTTAGATCTAAACCTCAAGATCATCATACAAGTAAAACATAAAATGAATATGAAAATGTTTTGCCCAATAAGATCAGAGAATTATTTTCTTTAGCCTTTGGGTCAAAGGAATACAAAAAGGACATGAACAAAGACATAGGAGCTTAAAACAATGTAATCTTGGATAATGTTCACTGAGAACTCACCTCTTCTGGAAACTGGTAAAGAAACACATAACAGAAAAGTCGTTCTTCTGTCGCACTATTTCAAAAACTATAATGGAATTTTAAATCTCTACTATCTTCTAAAAAGTTCTTCACTAATGCATTATTGACAAAATCTTTAATATCTTCTTTTATGTCTTTACATGATATTACAAAATGTAAGGGAAACTAGAGCAGAACAAGGCTCATGAATTACAGTTTAAAAGAACAGATGAGAGTTACAATGAAAAGTGTTGTGAAAATGTTGTTTGTAGAAAAAAAGTCCTTAAAATCTGCTCTAAATTGTACAGATGAACCACAGAGATTCTGAACACTTTTTTATGTTCCTAAATTGCCCAAATCTCAGAGTAACCATAGGGACTTTAAACAACAACAATTCTTCCATTTATTTTGGCTTAGATAGAGAGGAGATTATCTTCTGTTGATCTTAATCAGCAATAAACTAGCTCACCATCAAGGCCTTTCTAATCCATCTGTATTACAGTCAAAAAAAAGTAGTGGTTAGTCTCTGCACTCTGCATGCCAAAGTCCAAGCAAAATGCTCTTAACAAAAGATTCCTACTGTCTTTGATGTTCTTGAATCCATTTACAGTCCAAGTCTCGTCCTTGGACTGAGCAGGAATTCTCTTTGTTGCCAGAGGATTTATTATCCTAATCATGAACAATTATACAGAAAAAACTGATCTAAAGGACCTTGGAATTATGACAGTAACATTCTTCCATTTTTACAGAAACCTTGTATTTAATGCTCTTGTCAACATAAAAGGGAAAAATTAGCATTAATGAGAGCACACTCACTGGAATTAGAAAGTAAGTGGTGCCACATCTGTTATTGAACAGAATTATTGAGTGCAAATATTAAGTCCTCAGCTGCTGCTGGTCCTATACAACAGCAGGAAATCAAACATGAAATAGATACATACAGCTAAACATAAATATATAGATAATATGTACTGTATGCTAATATTTGTTGACATAGCTACAGTCAATATTCTCATTTCAACTTTGCTGATTTGGGACCTCAGAGTTCTGATCTCTATCCAGTCTCCTAACCCAATTTCTGAGAAAATATCCAATTCAAGAATAATAATCTTCCCTCCTCTTTACACTTAGACCACATAGTCCACTTACACTTTGACTGCACTGTCACACCCTGTTGGAAACCTCTTTGTGATAGTTTTTACTTCGCTCCTTTTGCAAAATAGTAACTGTAAAGTGAAACAGACAGAACATCACTGATGTTTAACAAAGTTGAAAAGACCAATCAAAAAACCCCAAATCTTTTAGTAATGGAAATGGTAAATGAAAATAAACTTTTAAAATAGAAGTATGAAGTTTGGCATACCTAAAATCCATGGTTTTTTTCTTACCTTCCAACCTTGTGTTAATGTAAACAGAGCTTATTCATGGAGACATGGACTTTTTCTTTTAAGTAAATAACTATTGTCTCTACCTGATTCCAAAATAAGATTTTGCTGTAAAATGAAGCTATGTAGGTAAATATGTAGTAGCTTTCAGAAATATGAAATTCTTTGATTTACCAAAATAGACCTGTTAATTACTGGCATGTCCCTCTGCATCATTCTAAAAGTTGTGTAATCATTTTCCTCTCCTTCCAATGTCTACACTCTAGCCCTTTGCATTAAGATATACTACCAATAGGAATATAAAGTCAGATATATCTTTCCCTATGAATTATTCAAAACAAAATCCCTTGCAAGCTGTCAATATCCACAAACTTCAGGTAATTGGAATGAAGTTTTGATTGATCTCTTGGACTGAGATTAAGGGAAACAAAGTACTTGTAATTCAATTATGTTGGACTGAAAATCTTATTGTAGACCTTTGGCATTTAGTTAATTGGAACATGTTAGGTGACAATTTTGTTTCCTTTATGTCCAGTATTCGATCTTGATGTTTCACAGACTGTGAAAGTATCTGACTGCTAGATCTGACTTCATTTTCACTCTGTGTATTTACCTACATCCATACAGAGAAATCCATATGTATTTATTTTTATCTTTCTATTGGTGTGGAAGAGTACATGAAAATGGATAGAAACATATTGAGGGGCAAGAAGAACATAAATTGGAACACCAGGCAACATCTCTTTTAGAGGGGAAACTGGTCATAAACAGGTACTGATTTTGTCATGACATTATGGAACAAAATTAAAAGTGGATTCTAGACAAGAACAAGTTTTGGAAATCATTTGAAAATTAATAGAGTAACTCAGAAATGTTTCAAGAAAAACACACGTTCTAAATTATTTTTTTCAAGATAATGAATACCACCCTGAGGAAATTTGTGAAATATATAAAAACTGTTCCATACAAAATTTAAGTCATATCAGAAAAGACATGGTGATTTCTACATGATGTTAAAAGCACCCTTCTCAGCAGCCCTCTACTATTAGCATGCCTTCTGATAGAATAGTGTCGAAGGAAGGGTGAATTTGTAAATCATTGGATGCCTGATATTCCTATTTTCATGGATATATTTTCATGGACTTTGTTCTGATTTGTTTGGGAGGGACGGGTTGGGAGTTTTTTTAGTTGTAGAGGAGTGGTAAAAGGAGCTTTACTGACCGTAAAATACAACACTCAATCTTAGAAATTGTCATGTGTCCCAGTTTACAAAACTATTAGTATTGCGATATAAATTTTGTCACGAAGAATAATCCTACTTTGATTGCTCAATACCATAGATATTAATTGGCTATTGGTATCAAGATCCTGAGAGAGCATGGCAAAAATCAAGATCACAGAGCTTGACTTCAGAAGAGCAGAACACTTTGGACTGTAACATTTGATACACTTGAGATGAAAGAATTTATTTCTTCACTTTGAATTTTCTGCCTCAGTGATATTTAAGGATTGTGCAGCATAGGTAAATAAAAACTAGATGGCGTGAACTAAGAAAGCAAACTGCAGGAGAGAAAAATGCCTCCTTTTGAACATAGCCCCCAGAATGGACTAAACATTTTGTGCAGCAGACAGGACCCTCAGAGTAAAGGAAATCCCTACACTTCAAAACTAATGCTAACTGAACAGTGCAAGAGCCAGCTAATTATGGGCACGTATCAGAGATTTTCTTTGGCTTTCAAAACAGTTTTTAAGCATATACAGGCATACACATTGCAAAAAAAGAAGACAATGAATTTTTCATTTCACTGACCTCTGAAGCCATACAGTGCCAAAGTTTGAGTAACCTCTAAACTATAGTGCTGAGTTTTTCATAGAATCCTTGTAGTTATTTACATTTCTCTCATGATCAAGAAGGCTTCTGGGACAGCGGCTAACTCCCTAACCAAGTTCCTTCTGAGAGTGTCCAGAATGCTGATCTTGGACTGGTATTGGGACCTATGTCTAATACACAACATCCACATTGAATGCGGGAAAATTAGACCCACACTCACATATAAACAACAACCTCCTTCTGCACAGCTAAGTGTTTTGGACTTGGTCTTACTTTTCTCTTCAAAGACTAAAATTCAGTTACAAGGTTAAACAATTAATTTATCAGTGTCCTTTACTTAGAATGGTCTCACTAAGATAAACATGGAAGCTTGTACTTGTTGCTCTTTTTGACTTTCGATAAGGTGTAGATCTCTGTTACAAACATTTCCAGAGAAGACTCCAGCTGTCAGCATTTTTCTAGCTAGAAAACTTTACAAGAATCCTGGCAACCTAGGATCACTCAGCTCCCCTATCTTCTCCACTGGTGACATACCCCAAAGCTATAGATCACAGAGGCATGTGCAGATGTCACACAGAAGAAGAAATGGAGTAGACATCATTCAATTGCTTCATTTCTGTCTGCCATTAAATCAACATGCAAAGATAATAATACTAGATAGCATTTCACTGTCACCTGCTTTGACTCAGCTAATAATGTCCCTGTAGCTGCTTCAGACTATGATTCATGATGAAACGTCTTTCCCCAACACTGTTAAGGAACCATTTAAACTACTGTCAGTGGCAGATTTAAGGTCTGTCATTACTGTAGACAGGCTTCAGAAAGAAAATAAAGGTTTCCTTTGATGAAGGTTTTAGGACAATTTTAGGATCTGATTTTTAAAGATCTTGCTTTGAAAACACTGAGAAGTTGATTTAACTATTTTTTTAAAGTTCGTCTTGATAGGTTTTTTCATCATAATCACTCCTTATATACCTTTTTGATAATCTAGCTATTTTTTTAAAAATGGGGTTTTTTTCTTATCCCCCATATTGCTATGGGTTTTTATGCTTAAAAGATATCTTTGTAGTACCCATTCATACTGCAACATGGCATTAAAAATGTACAGCATATAGAAATTAATTTCTCATCCTCTGATTAAAAGAATATTAAAAAAAATAACATCTTAAATCTGAAATTCATTGTGATATTTCTCTGAGTATTTTGTCTTACATTTTTGGTATTTTCTTCCCTGGATTTTGGATTTGTCACATATCTGGGAAGGGTATTTGAGTTCTCTGGTGAAGATTATATGGTCTTTCTGTAATAATACCTAGGTCCTTTATTCTGGTTCTTTTTCGATGGTATATTACCTTTTCCAGACACATTCTTTTTTCAGGTGTTTGGTTCCTTATTTTATTGCCTTCTTTTTTTTGCACTAAATCAAATAAACTAGTTATTTGCTCATGCTGTTAGTCTATTTTCATCTTTCTGACTCTGGTTGCCCTTCTTTATGGTGACCTTATCTGCCCTTCAAACACTTTTCATTCCTTTCAATTTACTTCTTTTATAGCTTAATCTTTTCTTGAGGCACAAACAGCTTCAATTATAAGCCTTGAACTTAATTTGATTTTATCTACAATAAAGACTTTTTCTTTTATGCTTTCAGAACACGTCTTGTTTATTTAAGATAGATCAGAGCATATTACATTCATAATGGTTTATTAGCTAAGTATTTTGCATGTTAGAGAAAAAAGAAAGAGACAAATATAATCTTGGCAGCTTCCTGTGTTTGCATAAATACCACTAGACCTAATAGGTTAAAAAATATTTTTCATATAATTTTCCTCTTCTATTCCATTCATATCTTAGGGATGACACTTATTCATTATTTTAGCCTTAATGAAGAGGACTTAACTCTTTTGATTGCTTATTGTTGTTCCAGAAGCCCTAGCTCAAGAGTAAGAGTGGTCCAAGTTGAAGTTGGAACTGAATCTGGCAAGGGACACAAAGAATAAAAAGAAGGTATGTTAACCAGAGAAGAAAGCTCAAAGCTCAAAGAAGGGGTGCTCCCTCTTCCCAATAAGCAGTGCTGGAAAATGGGTGACAACAGAGCAGAAGGCTGAGGTACTCAACAAATTTTGCCTTAGTCTTCAATGGCAGCCTCTCTTCCCACACATCTTGAGTGGGTGGACAGCAGGATGGGGACTGGGGGAGAAAAGTTCATGACCATCTGAAGAACCTGAATGTACATTAAGTCTGTGCATCCCGGGATCCTGAGGAAGTTGGCTGATGTCATTGCCAAGCCACTCTCCATGATATTTGAAAAGTCATGACAGTGACAGGAACATTTTAAACATCTTTAAAAAGAGTAGAAAGGAGGACCCTGTCAGCCTCACTTCTGTGCGTGGGAAGATCATGGAACAGATCCTCCAAGAAGCTGTGCTAAGGCACATTGAGGACAGGAAGGTGATTTGGGACAGCCAGCACAGCTTCACTGAGGGCAAGACCTGCCTGACCAACTCAGTGGCCTTCTATGATGGGGTGAGTGCATAAATGGACAAGGAAGGGCGACAGAGCTTATTTATCTGGGCTTGTGTAAAACCTTTGATACAGCCCCCCACAATATTCTTCTCTGTAAACTGGAGAGAGATGTATTTGATGGGTGTACTGTAACGTGGATAAGAAAGTGGTTGTATGGTCAGATCCAGAGGGTAGTGGTCAATTGCTCAGAGTCCCAAAGGACATCAGTGACAAGTGTTGTCCCTCAGGGTTCATAGTCAGACAAGTATCATTTAATATCTTCATTAATGAGATGGACAAAGGGACCAAGTGCACGCTCAGCAAACTTGCAGATGACACCAAGCTGAGGGGTGGGGTTGATACACCTGAGGGATGGGATATCCAGAGGGACCTGGACAAGCTGAAGAAGGGGGGCAAGTTCAAGATGCTGCACCTGTGTCAGGGCAACTCCCGGTATCAATCCAGGCTGGGGGATGAACAGATCCAGAGCAGCGCTGTGGAGGAGGGCTTGGGGATGCTGGTGAGTGAGAGGCTGGACATGACCCAGCCATGTGTCCTTGCAGCCCAGAATGCAGTTGTGTCCTGGGCTGCATCCAAAGCAGCGTGGGCAGCAGGGGAGGGAGGGGATTCTGTTCCTCTGCTCTGCCCTGGTGAGACNATTCTGTTCCTCTGCTCTGCCCTGTTGAGACCCTACCTGCAGTGCTGCATCCAGATCTGGGGTCTCCATGAGCAGAGGGCTATCAACCTGTTGGACTGAGTCCAGAGGAGACCACCAAGATGATTTGAGGGATGGAGCTATGAGGAAGGGCAGAGAGAATTGTGGTTGTTCAGTCCAGAGAAGAGAAAGCTTCAGGATGACATAACTGCAGCCTTCCAGTACTTGAAGTGACCCTACAAGAAACACGGGGAGAAATTATTTACAAGGGCATGTGGTGACAGAACAAGGCAAAGAATGGCTTCAAACTGAGAGTAGGTTTAAATTAGATGTTAGGAAGAAATTCTTTACTGTGAGGGTGGTGAGGCAGGGGAACAGGTTGCCCAGAGAAGTTGTGGATTCCCTGGAAGTGTTTAAGGCCAGGTTGAATGGGGCTCTGAGGAATTTGATCTACTGAAAATATCCCTGCCAATAGCAGTGTAGTTGGAACTAGATGATCTTTAAGGTCTCTTCCAACTAAACAGATCCTGTGATTCTATGATTCTATGAAAACATTTGTTTACATGGGCATGGTTTATCATGTTAGAGTAACCATGCAGAAACGCTTTGATGAAAACAAAAAATAAATACTGTGCAAATAATTTCTGCCATCCTTGCTAGGACATTAAGGCAGAAGGTCATTCCTGCAAGAAGAAAGCATTGTAATGCAGATTACATTCATTTTCTCTGGTTTGCTGCTAGAGAACAGAACATTCTGACAGATCTTCCCACATGCATTGCTCAAAATATGTACCTTCTTATTAGTTCATCTAAATTATAACATTCGAAATGAGAAAAATGGGAAAATAATTCTGCTTTACAATATAGTGTCAGACCTTCAAAACTATAAAGATTAGTCTGTTGTCCCTTGTTGTTCCTCTTTCTGTCATCAGGCAGTAACAAAGATAATTTCCAGTGCCCTGCATCCTGTGAGATTTTCCTTCTGGTGCACTGAACAGTGTGTTAGTTTTTCATAGTCATAGCTTCTCGTCTTTAACTTCACAGGACCAGATGGCACTGGATCAGTTTGTATCTATGTCACTTCAGTGGGGTCATTCCCTTTGATGTCAGTATAAGGTTTTCTTCTACCATTGCTTGGAGCTACCATAGCATCATCCTTGAAGTCTGTACTTGGTTAAATGTTAAACATTTACTAAAATAAAAAATGAGTTGACCAAAATTTTTAATTTTTTTTCAGCATACTTAGGCAAATTACTTCAGTAACCTTTGCCATGAGCTCTGTCTTTGGGCAATAAATGTGTACCAGTTTTAGCTGGGGTAGAGTTAATTTTCTTCACAGCAGTACAGGGCTAAGTTTAGGATTTGTGATGAAGCCAACATTGATACCTGTATTGGATCTGACTGAGATAGAGTTCTTTTTTCTTTTGCAGCCCTCAGAGTGCTGTGCTTTGCATTAGTAGCTGGAAGGGTGTTGATAACACATCAGTGTTTGGCTACTACTGAGCAGCGCTGTCCCTCTAACATTATCCCCCCCACCCTCATCAAGGGGCTGGGAGAGGGCAGGATCCTGGGAGGGGACACACTTAGGCCAGCTGACCCAAATTAGCCAAAGGGACATTCCACACTGTATGACATCAGCTCAGATATAAAAGCTAACGGAGAGGGGAGGAAGGGGAGTGTTTGTTATCCTTGCAATGTTTGCCCTCTGGAGAAACCACTCTGTGTGCTGAAGCCCTGCTTCCCGGGAAGTGTCTGAACACCACTTGCTGATGGGAAATAGAGATTAATTTTTCCCTTTGCTTATGCAAACTTTTACTTTTCTTTCTTTTTACTTTAGTAAACTGCCTTATCTCAACCTATCTCAAGTGGTTTTCCATCTTACTCTCTCTCCCCTGTCCCACTGGGAAGGGAAGTGATAGAGCAGCTTGGTGACACCAGGGTCAAACCACTACAATACCACAGGGTTTTTTTACTGCTTGCTGATCAGTGCTTACACAGGGCAAGGGCTTTTCTGTCCCTCACCAACCCCACCAGTGAGCAGGCTGGGGTGCACAAGAGTTGGAGGGGACACAAGCAGGGCTGCTGACCACAACTGACTGTCATATGGTGTCATGCTCAGCATATGGAGCGGGAGGAAGGAGGCGGGGAATGTTTTGAGTGATGGTGTTTGTCTTTCTAGGTCACCAGTCCATGTGACGAAGCCCCTCTCATCTGGAAGTGGATGAACACCTTCCTGCCCATGGAAAGTGGTGAAGGGATTCCTTGTTTTGCTTTGCTTGTGCACACAGACTTATATTAAACTATTTAACAGGTTAACTAAACTTAACCTATTAAATTTTCTTTATCTAAACCCACAAGTTTTGCCCCTTTAACACTTCCAGTTTTCTCCCACATCCCACCAGGTGAAAGTAAGCAAGCAGCTGTAGGGGATTGAGTTGTCCATTGGGGTTAACCTACAGTAAACTCTTACCTCAGGAGCAAAACACTGTGACTCAACAAGAGTCTCACACTGCTGCTAGGTGTGTTATTTACAGCAGTAGAACAGCTCTTAGTAAAGGAAACAATGTGGAACTGAGCTGTCACCTTTCCCTCCAGCATGTTGTCATTGCTTCTAGAAACTCCTGGGGCTCAAATCATCCGGTTTATAGTTAGACAAAGAGATTGTGATCCTGACAAGGAGGTTTATTTAAGCTTCTTAGAGTAGGCACTGTATAATTTTCACTAGCACAGAAAATATCCCTACTTAAATGCATATATGTATTCCAATGCATGAGCAGACTTAGGTAGTCAATTCACAAGTGCAAATTTGCACTACTAGCTTGAATTTCTTTTCAGTCAATAAATCAAACAGGACTTTTTTTTTCTTTTTGTTATGGTAAAGTTTGAATCCTGACTACTTGTGTGAAAATAGGATTGAACTATGATTGAGGTATACTTTCTTAGATAAGCAGTGACCTATTTTTCTCTTTCCTGTGTACAGCTTCAAACACATGATTCACCATTCAGTTGCACTTCTGTCATAGCAGATCTGTAGCAGAGTCAGCGATAGGAGAAGAATAAAGAATTGGAGAGGATGCAGGGTTGCTTTTTTAGGAGTTTTTGGGTTGGGTTTGTTTTTTGGGGTTTTGTTTAATTTAAGGGAAAAGTAGGCTTTTTTCTCCAAAAGGGAACGATAAAAAACTGGGGTAAAAAATAAGTAAGCTAAAATTAAAGCTCTTTTTGTAGCATCAACAATGCAAGATTAGACTCTTCAGTACCTCGATTTCTTCCAGTGGAAAATCAAATTAATTTAATTAATCCTTATGGATGATTCAAATACCATATGGCAGATGCATTTATTCAAAGTGACATACTATGCTGGCTTATCAGAGTCATCACTTTGTCCCTGGAATAAGAAACATATTCCTCATCCAGGTGTATCTAGGTGTTGAAAATTACAGAAAAATTAACTGTGCACAAATTGATTGTTCACACTCTTTTCCCTTGAGAGGACATACGAAAATATTTTAGTTCTCCATGTCTGCATTATGCAGGTTCTGGAGGATGCACTGCATCGTTTTCTGTTATGGCTTTTTTTGGCTGAAAAGAGTTGGCAATGGGAACCAAATAGCGGAAGGAGACAAGGGGAGAATATGTAAAGCCAAAAAAGAGCTAAAATCAGAGGGTTTCCAGTCAGCACCAAGTAGTAGGTGAGATGCAGGTATTTAATACTCTGAATCCATTACTATCTGTTTAACTACTTATTGTGATTCCCCAGGTATTGATTTTCTTCTGTAAGCATGTTGGAGAGTCTTCAGATATTCCTGCAACAACAACAACAACAACAACAACAACAACAACAACAACAACAATAATAATAATAATAATAATAATAATAATAATAATAATAATAAAAATAGTTAAAAAGATGATACCCATTTGGAATTTGACTGTGCTTCCTTGAGCATGTGGCTAGGAGGTGGCATGTTGAAAATGTTACAGATCTGTTCAGAGGGAAGTTTCATCTCCTTTATGTATGCATAAATATTTTGCTTTCTAGTACGGCCTCTTATTGACAGTAGGTTTTACAGCTATACTTGCTCCTCACTTCTTTCCCATCTTTCTATAGAAAATTTGTAACCTCATGGTCAGTACCAATGAAATTCAGTGAAGTGTTAAATGCAAAAAAAAGATAGTGAATGGATACAAGCTTCATGAAAATCAGCAGCTCTGGGATTTCGAGAGTGCTCTCTCTGATAAGAGGTGGTAATAGTTCAGCTGCTGTCCTTCCAGCATGGTGGCAGGTGGTTTCCTCTTAACTTGGCTACAGCCTAAGAAATATTTGTCCCACTGAAAGTCCAAATCAAACTGTATAATTGTGGGGATGGGTGGAAACTTAAGATATTGAGGTGATGAAATGACAAAGAGCCCATAGGGAAATAAATCCCATTAGTTCCATTCCTCACAAAATAACTTCTATTATATTTTTCACATCTCTTTGTTTGTTTTTTTGCTTACTTGTTCCTATTACAAAAATGTGTAGCTGCCACCTAGGGTTCCAAGGAAAAAGAAACTGCAACATAAGAACAAAAAAAGAAAAAAAAAAAAAAAAAAAGGTGTTCTTGGAAGGAGGTAGGTGCATTAATCAGTCACTTCTTTCCCAATTTTGCCATAGAATTTAACAATTCACCTAAATCATCCTTTTCTTTATTTCTTCCATGATTAAAAATTATTAACAATGAGCACCTCTGTAAGGTGTAGAGAGGTTTTGTTCTTTTGCATTTGGGAAGCAGTTAAAAAATCTCTGTAAGGAATAGTGTTTTGTGAGTGCTATATTTATGGAGTTGGCTTACATACATGATATATACATGGACACACACACTGGCCTTTCAACATATCAAGACATAATTCAATGGGATTGTAAATAAGTATATTTGCATCATTGTATAGAATATAGAAAAGATACTTTACAAAAGTAGTTTAAGATTTTAAGATAATGGCCCACTGAGCCCTGTAGTCAAGAAAGAAGTAATAAAATTGAATAATGAAGAACAGCTAAATAAGGAGATGGATTAGTACAGCAAAGTCCATATGGAGGTAACAGAAAGAGAATTTGTCCTTTATCTCTAGGAGTAAGGCTAGGGATAGTGATTCAGATTAGAGAACATGAAAAGCAAACGATACTCAATTTACTCAAGAATACATAAGTATATTACTATAGCCCAGAAATGCAAGCTTTTTTCTAAATTATACAATAAATATATATAATCTCAAGAATACCAACAGTAAAATTGCAGTGAGAATTTTTCTCAACACATTAATATGCTAAATATTTCTTCACTGAATGTCTCACTAAGTTTTAAAATCAGGTCCTACATACCTTTTTTCTCTGAAACAGTTCCCACAAAGTCCCACAATGGCTGTTTTCCTCCTCCATGTAAAGTGCAGACTTGGCATACCCATTTTCAGGTCCTCTGGCAATAGCTATGCCATGGAGCATCCTTGGTTTCATCTAGCCTTCCCTATAACTTCTCCATAGAAAGAAGCTTGGACAAGCAGTTTAGAGAAAATTACTGCACTAGCCTGACATGGCTCTAATAAAAGTCTCCAATTTATTTATGAGGAGGAAAAGACTGCAGTAAGGTTTATACTGATGACAAATAGTAATTAAATTCAGTAGGGTACTATGGGATGATAGACCCCTACATGCAAAATTGTAGGTAATTTTTCCTCCTTGGCAGCTTCTACCGAAGCCCATCCCAGTAAAAGCCTGGCTGAATTGTCCCGTGCTGAGTTCTGTATTACCACACTGGGAATTCAGCCACTATTCCAAAATTTTCCTTTTCAGGCAAGCTTGACTGCTTCATATCATTGCCTATCCATAGCCCAGAGAACACCTCTAAGATGATCCTTTAGGGGCTAAACAGAGAGGATAGCGGTTTTCTAATAACTTTTCAAGACTTTGAACAGTATTTGGAAAGCTTTGTGACAGCTAAATGGAAGACATTGTGTCTCTCATCTAAAGAATTCTTTTAAGGATTCCTGTGAAAAAAAGAGAATGGATTTATACACCTCTAGAGGGAAACAGGAGTTCAAATCCCTTTGAATATATATCTGACTCTCTGTGTATCTGAAAAAAAAAAATCACCTGTTTTGTGGTCCTCCATGCTTTTTATTTCTCCCCTTATCATTTTATGTAGATATCAAATTTTCTGTTCCGTTCTTTCTAAATCCTCACTTGCTCCTGCCTAACTTTGTGGAGTGCAGCACACTGCGTTCTTTCATGTGTTTTCCCTTTGTACAACTGCACTTATTATTCCTCATTTCCCTCCCTTTAACCTTCCAGCATCACATTGTCTATCTAGGCTGTTCTTCTACATAATCCAGAGAGCATCTTTGCACTTAACATGCCTGTACAACAGAAGAGAATAACATTTCCTCTCTTCTTTGCCAGTTAGAAGCAGCACAATAATAAATTGTACAAGATTCCTTGGTATTCTACAACCTTTAGAGCTTTTAGGACATAATAGCTTTATCTTTGCTAATGAGTGCAAAACTACCTAGTTTACTACTACCTAGTAGTAACTACCAAAGTAACTGCCATACTACCTACCAAAACTACCTAGAAGTTTACTACTTCTCTAAGCATGATATAAAGTTTGAGTTGATATGAAGCTAACTTAAAGGAGAAATCTGTGGATGGGCGGAGCACTGCTTTCCTTGCTTAGATACGGATCCATACCTTCAGAAACCCCTTCTCAGAAAATTGATTGAATTCTTAGCATCATTAGACAAAGCATACCTTTTTGTACATGTTCATAGTACTGAAAGACAGAACAAAGATGAAGAAGCTGCTATTAAAATAAAACACACAAATTTTCAAAGAATAATTACCCTAGTGTAATTTTCTTAGAAGGCTAATTTGCATATAAGTTCTTTGCAATTATTTGCCAAGATTTTAAACACCATATTCCTTAAATTTCTGTCTTCCTATCAATGATTTCTCTAAAACTAAATGATACATAATTCATTGAGTTATCATCAAAGCCACTAGCTAGATGTGTGGTCATTGAAACCTAAGACCTTACATTTATTTATATAGTACTTGAGGGACCAGGATAAGTCAACACTTTGAACCTCACTCCTCAGACTCCATAAATCTTATAACTTAATTTTTATCTCTCTAATAAAAGTGATTGTTCATGGGTTGGTTAATTTTAAGTGGAGATGCACAGCACTTCTTTAATTTAATGAGGGAACATAGAATATGTTAATTTATTTCTGTGTGTGTCAGATGACTGAGCTGTTGTTGAGAAGCAAAGAATGAGATGGGCCACGGTTTTGCAATAGTATATGTAATTCAGACTTTTTTTGGCTTAAAAATAGTAAAATAGTGGAATCTAAGTTTTGTCACCTAAAATAGGTTCCATGAGAACCAGTGTTAGATGAGGAGTTAAAAGTTTCATCTACCAATATTGAGGTCTATCAGTGGAATCATCACTGCACTGAAAGGCTTCCTTTAGTTCCATATCCATAGTCTGTCTCTACCCAACCTGAACATCACATCAAGCACAGTTATAAGAGATATATTTTTAAATATATATCAATTCATCTCTGATACTGCCAGTCTTTGCATACTTTCCTTTTTAACCCTCTTTATGCATAGTCCAACCTAATGATGCTCCCACTAATAATAATTTCACTTAATTGCCAGTTTTCTCTGTATTAGCCAAGTAGACATTAGCAGATCCTGTCCTTGTGCTGTATTTGGATTTTTCTTTTCCCAAAAGATCTCTGCCTTTAAACTCTCTCTATGAAATATTCAGGGGGAAAAGCGATAGCAAGGTTAAAATGAACAATTAGCAAAATTAGTGTGGCTACGGGATGATATGGATAATTGATTTCCTCTGTCCTCAGGACTGGCCAGCACCATATGCCATCAGTCACAGAAATCTGAGAAAGATACAGCACAGAATCTCAAAGAACAGTGTTAATGAGACAGGGTTTTGTTTGTTTGGGTTTTTTTAATTAATAAAGAGGTTATCAAAATAATTAAAAATATTTTAAAACCCTACACAAAAATAGCTCACCATCCTGATTAATTTATATATTTCTCCCAAATACTTCTTTTTTTTGTTTGTTTAGGATGCAATACAAATGCACCTTTCTTAAGAGAAGTATACTTTCTTATGCTGAATGTTCAGCTCTTTGCCTTATACTCAGTTTCTCTCTCAGCAAGTGAAAGCCTTCTTCTACATTAAGTTTTCCTATAGAAAGATAAGGCTGCAGAATGTTGCTTTCCTTGTATGACTCACAGCCCAAGCACATTCAGATATTACAAGGGATAGATGGAACTGAGAATTCATGTGAGAAAGAAGGGATGAAAACATTCTAAGAAAGGGAGAAGAAATAAATTTCTTCTCAGGAAAAGGTTGAATCAACTGAAAAGGAGAAATAAAACCAGAAAGTGATGGTAATTGTCAGGGTGAAGAAATGAGTTACTTTTTTCTCATCTTACTCTTGAAAGTTGTTTGCCTTTCAGTTTTTTCTGCTTTTTGGGGGATTCATTAATAGAAATATCAATGTGATATAATTTATAATATAGTGATAGCTCCAGAATGATTATACAGACACTGAAGTTAGCTACCATCACTGCCCAGTGTGACCAAGAGGTTTCACAAAAGACTTAAGTAAAATTAACTTTATCTCAAAGTTCTTGTGTCTTTGATCTGTTGTGCTCTCACCATGCTGTGACTCTGCACAGTGTTTCAAACTCAGCTGTAAAATCAAATGCAAGGGGAAAAAAGAAGAAAAAAATTATTTAAAGTACAAGAATTCTGCCATTTTTTTAGCAAAACGGTGGTGAAGTTTCCATCTTTAGTTTTTCCAAGCTGGCTTAAAAAAAAGATATCTATGATTACTGATAGTAATAATGAAATGAAATTCTGAATGTGTCCTGAAGTTGTCATCACTGTAGGGAATATTGTAACTAAAACAGATGCCTATTCCTCAGAAGTACCATATATTAATCCTTATTTCTTTGAGTAGAAGTAGTCTTACAGACAGCACAGGGACACTCAATCAGTGAGGTAAGTGATTTCTTTCTGCAATATTTAAGTGATTGAACTTTTGTATAGGACTTCAATTTACTGAGATAAGTGGAAGCTGTTTCAGCCATTATGAAAGAGAAGGTAAAGGACTGAACAAACTCACTGAATACTGGCTATTGTCTGTGACAAGATGTGATGAACAAGTTCTGAACAGGTACTGGAACTGCAATCTGCAATAAAACCTGATTATATTTAACCATTCATCTTTCTGGCTTCCAGTCTTTTTACATTCAAACTCTGGATTAGACTGCACTCAGCATGAGCATCTTGTAATATTTACTTCCAATGCCAGTGGATTAGACATACTCCTTGATAAGATCTAAAGCATTTTCAAGAGGGGATAATCACATTCTATGCTATCTATCACCTAATATCACTATATTAGGTGATAATACAATTTGAGGAAATTGTTTAGTGTATATAGGAGCAGTAGTACATTTAGTGCAGTGACTTTCCCCAGATGCAGGGTCCAACATGAATCTGGAGACTAGACTGGATGTTATTTTTTACTTTAAGACAATGACAGGGCTTGTGTCTAATAGTCTAATTTCAAAGATAGATAACACTTCTACAGACAGAAATTTAACTGAATTCTAACCACCAAGAAAAATTTTATACCTTTCTCAGTCATCTATACTTAGATGAGTTAGAGGACTTAAAGAGTTACTCTCTTGTATTCCAACTCAAGAAAGTGCTAAAATGGGTTAATATTTTCATGTTCATATTCAAGATCTTTCCTCACAGGACCTCCATTGGCATAATAAGAAAAATTAAAATTTAAAAATATATTTGTTTGAAATAATTTTGGCGATTGCAGAGGTTATACTTCTCATTGTGACAGCACTAGAAGGAAGTCCTGGCTGACATTGTTCCTTCAGAAATATTGAGTTTACCTCTGCTAACAATAGCAGGTTTATTTACTTAATGGGTACTTAAACTGTAAGATTTTAAATTTTTATAACTGAAGTCAATGAAAAATATTTATGTCTGTAACAAATATTTACAATTTAAGCAGTAAAAATGAGTACATGAGTAACTTCATATATTGTATGTATTCTATATATGTTATCACTTTTAACCAGTGACATCAGCCAAAAGACAGTTACCCAACTCATAAAGACTTTCCAAACACAGCTTCCAGGTCAGAACATCTACTTCAAAAATAGGTTCAGTTATGGAGACAAGAACTCTGATTGCAACAGTATTGCCTTAGAAAATGACACCAAGCTGAGTGGTGACACCTGAAGGATAGGATGCCACCCAGAGGGACCTGGACAAGCTTGAGAATTGGGCCCAAGGGAATCTCGTGAGGTTCAACACGGCCAAGTGCAAGGGGCAACCCAGAGCCTGGGGGATGAACCGATCCAGAGCAGCCTTGACATGAAGGACTTAGGGGTGCTGTGGGTGAGAGGTTGGTCGTGACCCAGCCATGTGCCCTTGCAGCCCAGAAAACCAAACATGTCCTGGGTTGCATCCAAAGCAACATGGGCAGCAGGGGAGGGAGGGGATTCTGCCCCTCTTCTCTGCTCTGCTCTGGTGAGACCCCACCTGCAGTGCTGCCTCAGCTCTGGGGTCCCAGCACAGGAAGGACATGGACCTGTTGGAGCAGGTCCTGAAGAGGCCACAAAGATGATCAGATGGATGAAATACATCTCCTATGGAGAAAATTTCAGGGTTGTTCAGCCTGGAGAAGGCTCCAGGGAGATCTTATTGCAGCCTTTCTGTACCTAAAGGAGACGCTAAGAAAGATGGAGACAAACATTTTCGCAATACCTGGGAGAAGGGGTAGTGGTTTTACACTAAAAGGTAAAAGATTCAGACTAGATATGAGGAAAACATTTTTGTCATGAGAGTGGAGCAGGTTGGCCAGGGAGGTGGTAGATGCCCCATCCCTGGAAATACTCAAGGTCAAGGGTTGGACAGAGCTCTGAGAAATTTGATTTATTTTGAGATGTTCCTGATTATGGCAGGGGAGTTAGGCTACATGACCTTGAATAGTCCCAACCCAAACCGTTCTATAATTATCTGATTCTATGAAAACTAAATGTTCACCAAGTCCATCCCTCTGTAATCCTACCACCTTCAAAGAAACCAAGCAGTCCCTTGGAGGCTATTTGAATTTAAAGACCATGTATTTTAAATTTGATTTATAGGAACTACTACCACTGGGGCTATAAAATTACTCTATGTGTGTTTTCTTGTGTATTCAGCTGCTCAGAACAACAGCATAGTACAATATGGGAGCCCAATGAAGGCTATGCCAATGTATCTGCAAGCTTTTTTAATGTTTGGGTTCACATTTACCCATGAGTGGAAATAGAAAGGTTTGGGTTTTTTTTAATTCAGATAGATCTGTCTTATGATTACTTGTAAAGACAGCCATAATTTGATGCAAAACTCTTTGCAGACAGCTCATGGATTTTAAAATTCCATGGCCATATCCTCTGTGTCACTGTGTAGAAAGAAAAAAATAAGTTATTGGGGGAAAAAAATCAAAACTCTGAGTGTGTTCTGGGTTCAGTTCCTTCTTGGGATTTGCACACATCCATATGCTAGGTATAGGGAAAGATTACTTCATATAAATGGTGAAAAACCTCACCTCTTCTATACTTTCCCTCATCCTACCATTTCCAAGACAAATTCCCTAGTAAAATCCCTGTTCATCAGTTTTCCCAAATCTCAGCCCACTGACCCATAATGTGCATGCACAGCAGGCATAGGTCTATTTTTATTTTAATTTAGACAAAACTGAGTCTATAAGCCAAGGGTGTTGGAAGATAAAGTTGAAAAGGAGAACACATGCCCTATGCCAATGAGAGTGCCTAAGCCTGAAGACAGCTTCCTGCTAAGGCTGAAGAACAGCTGAAGATATCCAACAGCATATCTACCATTAAAGAGCCTGGTGGAGAGCAGCTGTTTTCTCTTGCTCAAGGCCGTGTTTCACTTCATTCTCAGAGCCTGTATCCATGCTTTGGACCATTACATAGAGACTTACAGATGGCACAATCTGTAGCAGAACTGCTCCTGAGAGGTGGAGGGTAAAGAGCAGCAGAAGAGAAAACTGAGACATTACAGTAGATAACTCCTACAAGTATCGTGAGTGAGAGAATTAGCTGCAGCATGCTTTGAAAGGCTGGAAATAGGTGAAATAAACCCTAAATACGCACATGGTCTACGTCTATAAAATATTACCCAAGAGAAGCTTTATTCTGAATCTCAAACCTTGTGCTCTGTGCTCCTCTCTGCTACCACAGGCATCTAGTCTTAAATTCCCTTTTTTTCACTACAATTTGAGAAACCTTTAAATCCTTGGGAATGGTTATTCCTGTCTAAAAAAAGGACATGCAAAATAGATCAGCATCTCCTCAGCCACTGGCACTGCAGCCTCTGAGCTCACCTGGAACATGGGGATATCTGAACAGATCTGTCTGACTGCAGGCCATAAATCACAATAGCAGCAAGCCAGACGAATAATGGTGTGGTATTTTTTTAAAAATGCCTCACGGATTAAGACAAAGTTCTAGTTCTGCATCAAACTCACCAATTCAGTTTTTGCAGTGCTTTACAGTGTTTCCAATGTGGTCAGTCTAAAGAGTAACAGCAAGAGCTTGTGTCTAGGGCTTGAGCAGTGAGTTAAAAATGAAGGCGTTATTGAACATTTTGCCATGTATTTATAAGAACTGTTGTTAAAGAATTAAGCTCAAACACATTGCTCAAACTGTAGCTGCTGATGTGTCATTATGCAACCACAGAAATAGTCACATATTTTGAGCAGTGTACAGAACACACGTGACAAACAACAGGAGTGGGTTTTTTAAGGTAGGGACGGGGCTGGCTTACAATACAAAACCTGGTTTGCATTATCCACCTACATCAGAGTATTTTTTTAATATCAGTTTAATGGAAATCCCTTTCTGAGATAGGCCAAGATACTGGACTGTCCTTTAAGTTGTCTTATGTGACCATACATTAAGTGATCTAAAAAGAAACTGATAAGAAAATGCTCTAGCAAAGCTTGGAAAAACACCAAGCCTGTGAGTAAAAATCTCCCTCAGGTAGCAGTTCTGGCCAGAAAATTTTATGTAAACAACTTTGCTTTGTTTTTCCTTTAAATATCACTATATAACAAATACATTAGAATGTGCTGTAGGAAAAAAATAATTTTTTTTAGAATGGACAGAAAATAAGATTTCTTTGCAGTAGACATTAAAAAAAGTTTATGCACAACTTTCCACACAGGGTTTAACTACAAGGCCAATGTTAGTATCCTAACATTTAGCTAGGACCCTGGGAAATAAATATATTGCTCAGAGAAAGGATAAATGTGCAGAGGTTTTCATTGTAAGGAATCTTCTCATGTCTCTTTAAGTAGGATTTGTAGACTAAAATTAAAAAAAATATATCCCCCATTGACAGTGAAAAGAAGAGAGAGTTGACTTACTGTAAAAGGCTCATTTAATGGCTTTTGCATTGTAAAGAAGATGGCAATTCCCAGGGAGAAGGAGCAGCCTTTGCCTTGTCAGTCTTAATGAAGTGCACTCAGTACATAGCTTCAATGAAGATAGATATCAATAATAAGGTAGGCAAACTGATGAGTTTGGGACCTATTTGCATAAACTGGTACTTATGCTTCTAAAATGCTCACATTTCAAATACTGAAACCATACTGATTTCATTCTAACAGATTTACCACATTAAAAGACTGCTATTTATCTACATAAATAAAATTTCTGTGCTAGGTATAAAATGGTGCTTTAGGGATTTCCAAATTTATCAACTCTCCAACTTATAAAAACACAACCAGAAGCTTTAGGAACACAGCAAAGTTTGTCACTGTCTTTAGCTACAAATTTTTTTTTTGGGGGGGGCAATATTTCTTTTTATTGTTCTAGGTAGAAAAGAACAGGAGATACAAGACTTTGGATAATAAAATACACTGGAAAAACATTCAAGCTAAATTGTTGTCGTTGTTTGGTTTTGCAGGGCTGTATAGAGGAGCATTAGACTCAACAGCACTATATTCCTATCTGTTAATGCATGCCAAGAGTACCTATTTGAATCACAAATGAATATTTTTTCCCCATGCGTCCTCTGCAAGGATTCATCTGCAGCATCATTAATCTACTCTGCTTTGATGCACACAGTGACATCCACTGGTGCAAAGCATTTTTGCTTCAAGAATCACAGAAATACCATGTGTTGTGATTGATTTAGGTTTTGAAAGCAATTTCATTCACTTCTCTACTATCTAATGCACCACAGCATTTAATACTGCTTAACTTCAGGCACGCAAATCTTCCTACAAGGAAATGAGTTTAAGCAATTTGCTCATTGGAGTCAGGGCACCTTGAAAGAGTCAAACTTGAAAAATACCTGAAGTTCCATGCTGGAAGGATTCCCATCTCTTCTATCTGGTTTGTCTCTGAATTTGCCAAGAGAGCATAGTGCACAATTTATGACTATCTACAGGCTCAACATCTGTTTCTCTTTTCTTTTTTTTCTCCTCTCCACCTTCCACAACTGGTCCAGAGTTCATGCAGCTGAGGAAGGAGTTGAGATGCAGGATGAAACATGTTGTGTTCCATACTCTTGTGTCACTTTCTGCCAACATGACAAAGCCCAGCAATCTGAAGAGTGGAAATCACCTTCTCCAGGAATCAGCGTGTCTGGGCTTTATGGACCCAAGAAGATGAACAGCAACAGATAAACCAAAGCCTTTCTGGACTGCACTTATTTTCCAGACTCCTGGAAAAAACACAAATTTAACAACACAGTTCAGTGCTCCTCAGATGTGTTGGAGTAATTTCACACATTCAGTGCAGCACCTGCAAAAATTTCATAAAAACACAGACAGAAATGCAGGTGTTCTGCATATAACAAAGTAATCTCTCTCTATCCCTTGAGGTTACGGTGATGTGCAAACCTGTATTGTTCCAGGGGGGAAAGTCACAGATGAGTGGATTTAGTACAAACTAGGAATCATATGTAACATCTCTAAACTAAACAAAAGGCAATTAGCTCAACAGGATTTCTTTTTGTGCAACTGTAAGATGAGGAGGGGAATACTGATGGATGTATTTACAGTTAAATTACTGTTTTCTCAAAAAATTAAATAAATAAAAATGTGGGTTTGTTTGCAACTGGAGATTTCAAAGTAATTTTTCTTGGTCCCACCTGTGACTTAAAGATTACAATGATATATACTGAAGAGTCTTTCAAATTATAATACATTTTGAACTGAATATGTAAAAAAATGAAAAATTGGGACATTTTTGGAGTTAAAAAAAAACCTGAAAATGTGTTCTTCCTAATAATATTTAATATTTGGTATTTTCAGAAATTAATTTTTAGATCAGCAATTATGATAGTAATATATGCTAATATATCACCAAACTCTAGAATCCATTTCAATTTACCATGTCCAAATATTTGCAATAATTTTAAAGCAGCTTTGAATACTAAGACTAATTTTTTTTGGATGAGTCTGCTCCAAAACCCTGGACCTGTCAAAAATTGCCAGAATAACTCTAGCTGACTGCTCTATAAAGTTGGTGTGTTACAACTACAGAGAGCCTTCTTTTCCTTTATATCATGTTATGCTCCATTAGCAAACCTGTCAGCTGAATCCCAAATCTGTAGTCTCTGGTTCTAGTGACAGCTTGCAAAGCAAAAAGAGCAGTCTTGCTCTTCACACAATAGATTTTATCTTCTCTTCAGTGTATACAGTTTAGAAAAAAACCCTTTTTTGGACCTTTAAACTGGGCAAGTTTGGTTCAGAAGAAACAATTAACAGGTGTTGAAGATCAATTCTTTCAACTGACTGTGGTCTTTTAAAGTTAAATTTTTACTTTTCAGATTACGTACTTCCAAATAAGTATACAAATATTGATTTTTTTTTAAACTCATCCAACTACAAAAACCTCTCAAACACAAGCAGATACAGATCCTGTGAAATCCAGAGCTGCAACTAAAACAAGAAATCTCACTGAAAAAATACAAACTATCGTGTGTGTAGGGGTTAATTCCTAAAGTAAGGGGAACTCTACGTTACTTTCATCTCATGATTTGTTTCCTCCAAAAATTAAGATATTGCCTGATTGTTTAGCTAAGTACCACCTTCATTCCACCCTATCGTGGCTTTCTTTCATTTAAAAAAAATGAGTGCTTGTGTAATGCAGAGGGTTTCTAACTAACTTGCATATTCTACTGGACATAATAGTTTTGTTCTTTGAATATTTTAGTCCTTTCCTTTACAAAGCTGCTATTTATATCTCTTCTAACAACATAAAGTATAACAGAAGACACTATTTTAATACAGAAATATTCAGTTTCTTGCTGTAGCTCAGTGTCTATTCCAATAGTCTTGTGCAACTCCTATTTCTCCATGTGCGCAGAAAAGCATCTGTGCATTCTCTAGCAGATTTCCAGTGCCATGGAAAAGTCATAGTGTGTGTAAAGCTCTTGTCTAGTTTTCCCCTGAAGACCAAAAAAAAAAAAATACAGTCAAGAAGTGATGCTGGAGCAAAGCTAAAGGACTGGCAAAGGTCACACCTGAAAATAAGGGAAACACACCTGTCTTCATAAAATTCAGCACATTCAACCATTCAGTAAATGCTAATTTAATACTCATCCTTGGATTTCAACCATCTTGCTCATTTTATCAGGGAAGATTTGCTAAGAACTAAAAACCTCTCTACCTCTATTAATCTCTTCCATCCCTCAACCATAATTTTATATCTTTTCTCTCACCATTCTTCCCTCTTAATTTTAATACCAACTTTACTGTAATGTCCTTACAAGTTCCATAATATTTTCAGTGATTATATTACAAGCAGGTATTTATAACCTCCCCCAAGAAAGAACTATATGGCAATTATTCTGTTTTGCTTAAAATTTATACATAATGTTGCACTCTTGAGAAACTTTCGTTCACCTTTCCCAGCAATACCTTCCCATTGGGTTAGAGTATGGGGAGGGTTTGGCTGGGGTACTGTAATCTTCTTCACAGTAGCTGTTATGGGGCTGTGTTTTGGGTTTGTGCTGAGCCCAGTGTTGGTAGGACAGAGCTGTCACTCCTGCGGAGCAGGGCTCACAGAGAGCCAGGGCCTTTCCTGCTCCTCACCCTGCCCCACTCACCACCAGGGAGGCTGGGGTTGCACGAGGAGCTGGAGGCGACACAGCTGGGCCTGTGACCCCAGCTGACCCAAGGGATATCCCAGACCAAATGGCCTCATGCTCAGCATACAGAGCTGGGGGCAGGAGGAAGAACGGGGGACGTTGGGAGGGATGGCGTTTGTCCTCCCAAGTCCCTGCTGTGTGTGATAGAGCCCTGCTCTCCCGGGATGGCTGAACGTAGGAAGTTGTGATTTAATTCCTTGTTTTGCTTTGCTTGTGCAGGCAGCTTTTTGCTTTACCTATTAAACTGTCTGTCTTTATCTTAGCCCTCGAGTTTTTTCACTTTTGCCCTTCCAATTCTCTCTCTCATCCTACCAGGGGAGAGTGAGTGAGCAGCTGCGTCGGGCTGAGTTGTTGGCTGGGCTTTAACCACGACAGAGACGTATAATTAGAATACAAAAAAAGAAAGCTATTTTGGCTTGGTTTTACTGCATTTGGTATCTATGCAGATCGATTAATGTTTAAAAGACTTCTTGGTGCAAGAGCGGTTTTAAATTTGGGCTATGTGATTCCACATGTTTATAACATATTGCCATCTATTGGCAGAAGGGAGAAAATGCCAGCTTTTTGGTGTGAACGTTTGCATTGGAAGTAAAAATCCTTCTCCTTCAAGCATTCACACATAATATTTTTTGTATGTGTACAGAACTGATATATAATAAGGTTTTATATGTTATTTGTGCAAGATATGTCATAAAAATTGAGTCCAGTTCTTCAAAAGTGAGAAACATAATATTCAATATAATGCTTAGAAGGATTTACCTTAAAACAAATACTTTCTCAGTATTACATATAAAATGCTTATGCCCCATACTCATATCTGTTGAAGGGTGAATGTGTTACAGATAGCATGTTTCTGTGCCAAATGTTTAAAAACATTAATTAATAACTGCTAACTCACAACAGAAAACCCAAAAGAGATGAACTTTGCTGTTCCGTATGATTATCTCTGCTATGCCAAATTCGTAATTAAAATCTCCACTAGCTGCTACTTGTTCCTTCCTCTCCATGGATGTACAAATATTCCACTGCTTTGCCAGCAGAGGGTCAGCTGGCAAAAGCCCAGAGGGAAATGCTTTGATCCAGCATGAGAAGACCCTACATCAGTGAACTAACACAATATATGGTTGTGTTCCCATGATATGAATACATTAAGGATGAATTTTCAGTCATGATGACAGATAAATAAGCAGTTAACATGTAGTAGATATCTTTGAGAATATGTATGCACTTAAGGTACTTAAATAAAATTGAAACCAAAACCAGTCCTTTTCCTTCTGGTATTTTGGAGACTCAAAAGTAATTATTTCAACAGAGTCAAAAGCTTCTGTGTTGTTTTTCTGCCAGTTTCTCCCTTGAAAATTAATTTAATTATTTGACTTACCTGCCCAGTAATTTCAAGAGGCCCATAGTAATTTAACTGCATGGACTGTAAAATGTCACACAAACTAATAATATACTGAAATATTAACTGAATGTTACAAAAATCAATATGAGTCAAAGGTAGAGGAAGAGAAGGAACAAGTGAAAATTAAACAACGGATATACCACTTGGATCTGGAGGATGATGGATAGGCTGAGGGTTAAGATTAAAAAATGAAAGTTCTAGAACATATTGAAAATGAAAGAAAACCAACTGACAGATAATTATTGAACCTAAACCTGCAAAGACATGCATCAGGGGAACAAATTACACTGTTCAATATTTAATTCACTAAGTCTTTTTTTTTCCCCCTTGGGCAGGCCAAGTTCAGATTTGATCTACGTGGCCGGATGGGGATGTTTGAAGATTTAAAATATTTCTCACTCCCACTGTTGCCTGCCAGTGCCACAGAATGAACAGTGGGGGAAGGACCTTTTCCTTCCTCCACAGGGATGGTAAAGAACAGGAAAAGGTCACATCCCAACTTTCTTCCACTTATAACCTTAGCAGACGGCTATGCCAGGGATGTGCGTGGAGCTTTCTGAAGGACACTTCCTGCCCCGATAACAGAATCTGGATGCAGATCAACTCCAGTGCAATCCAGCTTCTGGCTCAAAGCCTCCTGAAGCATTTTCCTGTCCTCAGCAAAACCACATTTCAGTTGTTCTTATTCCCAAAAAACAAAGTTGATAGGCAGCTTCAAATAAAAAAAAAAAAAGGTCTAATATTAATTAAACCCAAGCCCTGTGATGAACTATTCGATACTTTTTATATATATATAATTGTGATATGACTGTGTCCCCACCCCAGAGTGATCAGCCCTGGGAAGAGTAATGTAGAACAGGAAACTTGTTTTCCTGCTCTGGAGAACATGCTGAGGTCACAAAAACATCCTCTGCTCCAGGCTGGAGCAAACCCAAGAATGTTGACTTCTTTTAGTGAGATAAAGAGAGTAAAGTATTTCTGAAACTCATCTGGGAGGTTCTGACTTTTTCTGAATTGGAACAAAACTACCAAACCAAACTCTCCCACCTCTCAAGTCTATGATCTGCCCACCAACAGACCTCCCTCTGTGTATTTCTCTTAGGGAAACTCTCCCCTGAAAGTTTTACTGCAGCTACTATAGTCCCACAGGAAGCTTTATTCCATAAAAACATTCACTGCTGTCAGCTGGGAATAAAGTTATAGGCTGTAAGGCTAAAGATAGTGTTTTATTCTTAGTTCTGTCCCCCTGCTCAAACTGTGACCTCCCCTTAAGTCACTTAAAGATGTCTCTAAAGCGTATGAATAATTCAAAAGGCTAATTTTCTTCACGTTTTCATTCAATCAACTACATTTTAAAATGTGTTTCCTTTCTTACATTGCTACTCTGTTTTCCCCTCTTCCCAGCAGTGAATTGCCATCTCTGTGTGTACTTTAAAGAGTTCTAAGCATGACAAATGATGTTAATGAGCTATTTTCAAAAGCTGGTCACCTCCCCATGACTTTTTCAGCTTTCTGCCAGAATATGCCAAAACTCCTTTTAATGTATGTACACTCTGAATGCATTGGAAAGGGAGTACATAACTCACTCAGGCCTTTTCTTCTCGAGGGCAATGGTTCCCCTTAATCCATCACCGTAGCCCAATGAGGCTAATGCACTACTCTACTGCAAACTGTTATGAACATACTTTTCATTTTATAATGTCTTTCATCCAACAGAGATGGACCCCAAGGTGTTTTAGAGATTGCATTGTATGGTGTGATAAAAACAGTACATGGATCACTGCACTCATGTTGAAATATAGACTCCTCTAGGCTGGAAAGCAGCAGACATCTCCCACTGCCAGGAGCACTATGCAGTATATTAAGGCAGAAATGAAGGCTACTTTATCCTCTAGTGCCCACAGGTGAACGCAGGTAGGCTGGACTGGATTTCCTTGTGATATAATTTAGCCAGGAAATGAGAACCAACAGTGCCAGAAATACAGCCTGAATTTTAATCGCTTCTGAGAACATGTTGTTTCCTTGTGTTAGAGTTGAAAGAGAGTTTAAACTGTACAAATCCAAGGTCAGCCCTGCCTTAATCTTGACCTCAACAGAGTTCAGGACAACCTGAGGATCATCTGCTCCCTGTCAAGTGAACCTTGTACCCTTAGCAATACCAATGTGTTCCTGCTCTGGTCATACTGGCACTACTGGAAGGGACAGCATTAGGACATAGCAGCCAGCTCTTCCTTCTGAAGAAAGGCTGATAATTTCCATTCCCTTGGTGGTGCTGGAGAACACTGGCCCCTTTACTTCATATGCTTACCTGCACTCTTTGTTTGCATTTCTAGGTTGTTGTTCTCCATTTCAGGTGTGCAAATCTCAGGTAGGTATCATCTTTACGTATACATTGTGCACTAGCACTGATCTAATTGGAGTTCCTACCTCCTAAACCTTATTTGACATATATAAACCAAAACCAGGAGAAAAGCAAAGGAGAAAAATAGATTCAGTATAGGCACTTAATTTTTCAGTTTTACTGACTTCTTAAACTAAATGCTGCAGGTTAAGAATTTACAGTTATCATACCCTATCTCAGGACACTTTAATACTGGAAATAAGATTCTCTTATAGAATTTAGAATTAATTTGCAGGTAAAGGGAACATGTTGCTGAGCAAAAGTGCAAGCTCAGCCACTAGCTAGTAAGTGTGCATGTTCAAAATCTCCTCACGCTGCATCCTAAAGAGCTCACCTTTACTTCCTCAGACATACAAAAAAGTCATAACTGAGAAACAGTGACTTCTATAAGCCTCTTAAGAATGGAAAAAACACTATTTTGATTTAATGCAGAGGCCAATTTCTTACACTGACCATATCCAGACTTTCTAAAAATTATGAAAGGACTTTTCAGTGGGCAGGGAGGGGCTAACTTAGATCTGTGAGATTTGAAAGAAAAAAATGCACAAGATATCACTATAAAGACTGTTCTAACATAGGCACCACCTTTTAATGGGTTCAGGACTTTCTCACTGACCTGATCCACTGTTACCCATGACTGGTGGAGTTCAGTGAGCCTACTGCAGATACCCCAGGAACATCCTTAGACAAGAATAAGTGTGGAAGGGATCCAAATCAACAAATTTTTAGAATTCCTACATCTACTGAACTAACTGGATAAAAGGATAACAGAGTCTAAAGATTCCATGTGTATTTGCAGTGAGGAATTACTTTTTTCAGGATTCTTCACATATTTATTTATTCCGAAGTCTTGTTTTTATGACAGTAACATACAAAATACCATAAATATTTTAAATCCTTCTGGATGTTTTTATTTGAAATGTCTGCTAATTCTTCTATAACTGAGCAAAGTTTATTTTTCATTATTTCAGAACACAAAACACTGAATTCAACTTTCCCCTTTATTTTCTTCACATGAATACTGCATCAATACTTTATTCTGAGTCGAAAGTGTTCAAAAAAGTAATAAAAACCGCATGCAGATAAACACTCTTATATTAACAGTTCTCCCTTAGCTATTTTTTTAGTGTATTCTAGCATTCCCAATTTAGTTTAGGAAAGAGAAAGTTGATCTAGAGAGCACGGAATTAATTTATTAGCATCTAGCCTAAAAATCTGTAAGAAAATGATTCACTACAAATTAATTCAGCTGTGTAATTTGAAAAAAAAATCTTTAAGATCAACATTAAACAGCACAAATAACAGTTCCTTCATCATAAAAAAGAAATAGAACAAGTCCAACGAGGACTTTAAAACACCCAGGAACTTAGAGGAAACAGATCTCTTCAAGACTTGAAACACCATTAAGTGTCTGAAGATCAACAGTTCAAACCTCTCTGGAGCCCAGACTCTATTTGATAACCCTCTAGGTGCAATAATGCAAACAAATGTGAATTTAACATCTTGATAAAGTATTAAACTACAAACTGAAGAACAAAGCCTGGGTGTTTTAGGTTGTGGTTTTGTAGTTTCCTTGAACTAACAAACTCTTCTGATTATTATTACTACTTGTGCTACTGGGGACAATGATAGCTGTACTTCTCTTGCTGAGTAATAAGTGCCCCAGTTTATTCTGTCCAGGCAATAGCATGTAACAGTCTTTGCTTTTGAAAGCCTCTTGGGCTTTGACCTTGCAAACATTTGCATTTTTGCTTAACTTTAAGCACCCCAGTAATTCTGCTGAGCTCAGAGACTGAACAAATGAGAATGATTGACAGCTGGAGGCTCCTGCAATGCTGATGGGAGGAACAGCTCTGTGTGTGTTCCCCTTTGTTTGCAAGTGAGGAATCTCCTCACCCAATCCGAGCAGCTGATGTAATAAGAAAGGATTCCTTCCCTGGGGAACTGAAGCAGACAGGGATGAGAAGAAATTAAGAGCAAAATACATTCAGAGAAATTCCTTCTAGGGCAACACTGAAAAATTTATATGCTTTATTTTACAATCCCCCCTCTTGTTTCCTCTAATTTATTATAAAGGTCATAAACTTCAGCTTGCTATGTGAGAGCTCATATACCTGTGGTGACGAGGACCATGAAATAAACATGTTTTCAGTGTAATATCTGATTGAAATCTTGATTTTTTTCTGTTATATTTTCTTTGATTTTTACACCGATTCTTCTGCTCCTCAATCCTTAGATAATCGGACAGTACTGTAAAAATTCATACACTATGAACAAAATTAAGTATACAACTGAGTCTGGGCTTTTCTTACTAATTTGGAAATTACAACAACAAACCTATTAGACAGTTTGGCAAATATTTCCAATGTATATTAAATAGCAGAACTCCACCAAACAGGGATCACCACGTTTGACCCTGTAGCAGAGGCGACAGGGGCAACAATCAAAGAATTTCCATTGGCGTGCTGCATGCCTGGAGGTTGGAAGCGACACTGCTTCTTCCAAATTTGGCTTTATGTGGGAACTACAGCTGCAGACAGCTGTGGGAGACTCTTCCAGAGGTGACCAGCACCTTCTTCTGACACAGAAGTGTCAGTGGTATCCTGGCTCCCACTGGCAACCAGGAGACCCTGCTTTGCAGGAGACAACTTCCTGATCTTCTGCATGTCCCTTCTATGAAAGGTGACATCTCCAAACTATGACCGTGTTGCCACTGGGACCATTAACCTTAAAGCTTTTCTTTCCCTAACTTCATGGCAAACCAGAGTAGAACATGTATCTTGAAATATGCCCTGTTAGTCACTGCATATATCTTTATTTTAGGAAATGCATTCATATCTAACATGTAATACCTTAAAGTTGGTACATCCAGAAGTGGTTGCTTTATGCAAGGGCTAAAAACCAATACAGAGAGAGTACAGTGGGAATATGGATCCTGGATAAGAATATGTAATATGACTACTTCTGTTTGACAAAATAGTTTTTTGACTCAGAGCTGCACAGAAAGAAAGATGGACTTCCAAACGAGCAACTCTTAAAACCCTGTGTAGCCCAAATTCTGCCATGCAGCCCACAAAACACCAAATATCCCAACTAAAAATGGCCTACGGCCATTCAGATACTGACAATTGTCAAAGCCAAAAGTGGAACAAGGTTGACATTCAAAT
This sequence comes from Dicrurus megarhynchus, assembly GCA_013399195.1. Classification (NCBI taxonomy): domain Eukaryota; kingdom Metazoa; phylum Chordata; class Aves; order Passeriformes; family Dicruridae; genus Dicrurus; species Dicrurus megarhynchus. The sequence goes on along the minus strand of VXAD01011634.1, from coordinate 242,936 downwards.
GGAGTCCTTGTGCCTTTTCTCAGTAAATGCATACTGAGAACGGAGGGGGTGGAGAGGAAAGGGAAGAAAGTTATTTTAGCCATTCCTGGTACAGTAAATCTTGGGATCTGAATAACAAGGAACAAATATATTTATTCAGTGTGGGACGTGGCTAACTTTGGAACTGTTCAATTTATCTATCTTATATTGAGATGAATCACTGTCAGGAAGTGTTTCTGAAGGGAATGAAGGCCAGCTAGCCCCAAGTGAGACAACTAAAGGATGTCTTTGCTAAGACAGAAGAATTTTCTATCTTTTATCTCTACTGTCTCCTATAATAGTACTTTAAATGTAGCATCAGCTCCTCAGAGCCGATAAAAATTCTTCTGTTAACCAGGTACCCTGGAAGCCACCATTCTATACAGTATAAAAAATGCAGAAGTTGGGAGACTCTTAAATCCATCAGAGAATTGCCTGTTCAGATAAAGCAAAACCAGCAGATTAGTCATGCTGCTTTAATGCAAATAATTGCAGTCCTTGCTTACATTTTCCATGGCAATGCCCATCTTTTGTGAGATAATGCCTTTAAACACTACCCAGCACAAGCTTCACTGAGTCTTAGCTGACTCCCTCAATCCCAGCAGTGTTAATCCGTGATTAACTCCTAGATCTGTTAACAGGTCTGTTCTTTAAACCTCAGAAAATGTAATTCCTCTTGACTGCTCCTTAATAACTTGTTCTCCTGCTTCCCTTCCTTCACAATTTAAGGCATTTCACTGCTCTCATTCCTTGCTGGCTCATGGTGGATCAGTACCCAACACAAAAATAGGAACATCATCTCTGTGCTGCTATCAGTCAGAAAAAGAGCCAATATTTATGAGACTCCCAGGTTGTAATCCACCAGAAACAGGATGTGAAATGAGAGTGTCTAGTGCTGCACCTTAATCAGGATGATGGTCAGACTATAAAATTTTAGAACAAAAAACCATGTTTTTATGGTATATTTGGAATATTTCGACCACTATTAGCTTTTATTACAAAACCAAAGCTTCTGCACCACCATAGCAACAACTATTAACAGTAACTGTCAAGAGAATTCAGTGACAAAGACCTATTTCTGAAATGCAGAGATTTGAGAATAGTCTGTTCATTAATATGTAACTATATAAAGTGTCTAAAGTTTTAGTATACATTGCAGAGCTGGGAAAAACAAAGGAACAGAAGATAAGGTTGACTAGAAACTAGATTTACTTGATGATTCTGGTTCTTTGTGAGACTGACGTGTTTGAAAACATTTACAAATGTCATAACCACATTGTAATGTCAAAAAAACCCCTGTTAATTTTGGTATTTCATTCTCAAGATAATGAACTATGTCATGAAAAAATAAATTTTGTTTTAAAAGGGCTCTCATAAATGTAAGATATTAGACACATTTTAGAAAAAGGCCTACATATTTCACAGAAATAAAAAACTCCCTGAAAACAGTTCAGACTTCACATGAAGTAGGTCTGTAGGAACCGAGTAATCTCATACTGTAGATCCAGGCACAGCAAACACAGGTATATTTCAACATTTGTTACAGAATTCTCTGCATAAAAATATTTGAAATATTCGTTGGCTTCCTCATAATACAGAAATGTCGGCTACTTTTCCCTTTTAAATTTACCCTAATGTAAAGTTATTTAAGCATGAAGTTAACATTTGAATAGAAGAGAGATATTTCACAGAGACAGTTTGGGGGAAAAAAATAAGGCCTTGGTTCTTATCACAATGAGCAGCAGGGAAAAAATATTACAGTACAAGAAACAGGGAGACATAGAGATCAGGGAAACAATAGAAAGAGAGAGCAAAGTAGGAGGTAGAATAAATAAGTCCCAAGAGAAAGAGACTCTATACAAATCAATATGGAAAGTTCCAGCCCAGGTCTCATTACACAGAATGGTTGACTGAGGAATTGAATTAAGGTTTAAAAAGGTGAATAGGGATAAAAAAAAGAATTGCTCTGTGGTCAGAAGCCTTCACTTTTCAACTTTTTCAACCGTTTTCAGTTGATTTTGCTGTAGTAAATTCAGTTTGTACCCAGAATAAAACAACTGGGTGTAACAAAAGAAATTCAGGTGTAATTTTCATTTTAAGTGCTGCTACCTCATTGAAACAAAATGCAAAGAGAGAGGAATACTAAACCTCACTTTCTTCTTCTGTCTTCTTCATATTATTGCATCTGTAATCTATCTGTATGAAATATGATAAAGCTGCATCCAGTTTAACAATGAGAAAGCAAGGGCTGAAGAATGTATTAAAAACGTATATGTCACACACTGGAAAAAGAGTTAAAAAAAGACAGAAGCAAGAGTTATGATTAATATGGGAGAAAATTAAAACCTTGTGTGAGTTGAATAAAAAAAACCAAACTTATCAAAAGATAAGTAGGATCATGTCTTGAATAAAGGTACAATCTTATTTGTCTTAAAAATAGATCTCCATTCCCATCACTTGTTAGTCTTGGCATAACTGCAGAATTTTGTTCCCATTGCATATTTAGACCTGACAATTTGTATGTTACTTTTTCTTCCTGGAAAGTTCAAGCTAATTATTGATGCAGTGACCTTCTTTACCTGAGCATGGATTGCTCTGGGAATCAAGAGTTGGCAGAACAACCTGCACATCATTCCAAAAACCTCTGTCATTATTTTTTCTAACTCAGAAGGCCGCCAAAAGTCAAATGTGACCTTGAAGTGTAGACAAATGTTAACTCCTTGGAATTATGACTAAAATCCTTCATCAGAATTAATTCCTCTATGATTCATTGGTAGTTTAACAAAACAATTCCTCCAGATGTTCCCTTGTTGTAGATATTTTCACATGTTCCCCTTGTTTTACAGGCTCAAACCAGTACCTCAAGATAAATTTGGTAATATTTTTGGCATACTTATAATTAATATTATTGCAGATTGTGTATCTATTTATTAATTCCATTATTAAAATAAAGCACTATTTCATATTAAACTAATTTTTCCTACTGGAGTCAAAGTAAAAACCATTGAACTCAAGGAAGAGGGTGTTTGGACAACTTTTAGTACTAGAGAAATATACTCTGCCTTTTGTGGAAAGAGAGACCATAGGTTTATTTAACATATTCCCTTAAAATCCTGTGCAGTAAAGAAGCCACAAGAGCTATCATTAGTTTTTTGTGACTGTTACACTCCCATGGAATGAAAGTGCGTACTATGGCAATAGATGCTTACTATGTATTCACTTAAGTTCAAGATACTTTGATAATGAAAATAATGTATATTACCTATATGGTAAAGGTCATGAAACTGGTTCCTGAATCACAACAATGTCTTTCAGTCACATTAGTGCTTATGAATAAAATAAGACAGAATACAAGATGTTGGAGGCTAACATTAGGAGTGTTTTTCCATCAGTGTTATGCTCATTTTCTGTTCTCTGCTCCATACAAGTTAGATCATAATCATTTCCAGAGCACTGGAAGCCAAACTAAGACTTCCCTTGTCCTGAAAAGTTTATGTTCACATTGGAATGTATGTTAAGAGATAGAATATATTTCTTTTCAAAATATTACAATAAATCACATCACAAAGGTCAGAGCTGTGATTGCATGAACAGACTTCATTATGTCAAATCTTGATTTTTGGAGCTAGTGATGTAAGATCAGAATAGCAATTAGCAGAAGGAATCCTAGAAAGAATTGTATGCATTTTTTTTTATCAGCTAAATGCAGCTTTCACTTCTTTAATTATCAACAGACTTCTTTACATCTCCACAGAGTACTCACCTACAATCATCTTCCACAAATGCTCTTGGTCTCTTTCCCTAACATTCCCATTATTCCTACATATCTCCTTTCTTACACAATTTTTAAATGATAACCTGAGTATTTCTGTATTACAATTCTTTTTGACCTTTCCACAAAGTTTTAGCGAGCTAGATCTCTCTTTTTTCATATTCCCCAACCATCTTCTGCCTCTTCCAGGACTAATTTTTTCATCTTGATGACCACTTAGAGCTTTGCCTTTTTTGTCTTTGTATAGATGACAGGTTTCTTGGGAAGGTTTCTCAGGAAAATGGAGAAGGAGAGAAAAAAGTTAAGTTTATTTTAAAGAAAATCAGTAACAAGGACAAGCATGATCAAAATGCATGTGGCCCATGAGGAGAGAGGTGACCAAGACCCAAATACTTTCAGAAGAGAGCAAGCTGGGCACCAGTGAAGATATATTTGGAAGCAAGTCCATTCCTTCTACAATCATGTCTCCTCTAGTGCCCCCATTATTTAGGACATTAATAAGGAGAATACGTACACCTGGAAAAGTGCTAGGATTTGGGTGTTGATTTTGTCTGTGTGATTGATATACTACTTCTTAACCTTTTGTCTTGCCAGGATGCACACCAACATCACTGAAATTGAGCCACTCTTTCATAGTGCAAACTGAAATGAAGTTTTGTCAATTTTGTAACTCTGACAACAGCACATGGTACTGCAACTACAGCTGGCCATCATTATGAATGGAGTCTAAAAACACTGCTTCTAAGTTTCTTACACCTCTAGAAAGTGTCCTGGATTAGTTCTGGCAGTGACAGAAATGGATCACAGTCTGCTAATTGGCAGTGAAATGAAGGAGGTTTTTTTCCCCCAGTGAAATATCAATAGTTCATGCCACCTTGAAAAAAAAAAAAAACTGATTTCAACTTTACCAGCCCAGATAATTCTCTAATAGCTGATTCAAAGCAGGAGAGAGCATTGCCAACTAAGGATAAAAGACCAGGCTAAGAAATAGCAGCTTTCCTCTCTCACTATTCCCTTTTTTGTTGTGGATCCTCTCAGCAGAATCCCTTATCCTCACCTCTTCTTCCATTTTTTAGGGATGGCAAAGTCAACATCACTACTTTCCCTTTCCACATACCACATTCAGAAAATGAAGGTGGAAGCAAAGAGATTTATCTTCTCTACATTCTGTAACCCAGACTAGAAGTTCTGTCAACTCTGTCAAGTGACTTTATTCATCAATTTCTGTTCTATGTGAGAACCTATCCAGTTTATACAAAGGCTATGTAGAACAGCAACCATAACTTCAAAAAATCATAAAATAATTAGAGTAGAATGGATGTGACCTGAAGATAATAAGCAAGCAATATTACATCCCTATAATTTTGCACAGTTACCTCTTCTTACAATGTACATTCATTCATTTATCTGTTGCAATATGTTTCTAAATGTGGTATCCACTGTCCCACTAATGTGGCAAGGATTAAGAAAGTACTTAGACCCTGCCAAGGTGTTTCTAATAGGCATTCCTAGCCTCTTTCCAGTTAGACTCAACCCAAGAAACAAAGAACAAAGCCAGTGCCACTCTGACAAAGGAGCAATTTCTTCGCCTGAAAATAGACTTTTATTACTTGATACTGTTTATCTCATTTATTCCATTTCTTAAATTTACTGCCATAAGCCAGATGGTAGGGATCTTTGTATCATAGGTTGCAAAGTGGCAGCAAACTTCAGCCAGAGAGCTTGTATGATGTAAAGCAAAGGACTGATGAAAGTTATAACCTTTGTCTTTCTCCTCATTGTGCCCCAGGTCTGCCACTGGCCTCTGACAGCAATTCAGCATATGCAGGGCTGAAGCATCCATCCCTTCCTGCCCAGGGCCCTTTAGATTTATAGACGGAGTTAAATTTAACTCTGTTTTCCTTTGCACCTCCCTTTCTTATCAAATGATCACTACTTCATTTTCTGCTTTCCTGTGCAGAATAGTTGTACTATAGCAGACTGCACCAGCGATCTCTCCTGCCTGGCGACGCAAAAATCCGTGACTTCACTGAAGCCATAGACTTGTTAAGAGGAAAACCAGCCTGCCCTAAACCGTGAGGGAGAGCCCGTGTTTAAGCCGGGGGGATGCAGCCGTCCAGCCCTGTGTGAGAGCCCGGCGGCAGCTCCGATTCCCCGCAGCACCACGAGGTGTCAGGGCACGACCGCGGCTGCGGCGCCGCGGGAGCGCTGGGGACGCGCTCAGCCCGGCTCGGAGCCTCGGCGAGCCCCTTCACCGGCAGCAGGAGAACGAGGCATCCCTAACCCTTAAGCATGCACCTACTCTTCGGCAGAGAATCTCTCCCTTCTTTCTCTTTCACTAACAGATTAATAAGTGTTGATATTTTTTCTCCAATTTATTAGTAAGATTTAATACAAGATTATTGAGGGGAATGTGGGATAAGCAAGATAGCTACAGGACTAGCAGAACAAAGTCCGTTTTTTAACTGAGTTTTCACGAGTCCTTTTTAAAGAAAGTTCCACTTCTCTCATCTCCAAAATTAGCAGGTAGCAGGATAGAAGGTGCTGGTTTCCAGAAAAACAATCCTACTTCCTATACTTCTTCAATTTCTTCCAGCAGAGTCCATCTCTACTCCTACTGGGCTGAATCTATTTAAAACATCAACTAATACTCTACACCTGCCTGCTTTCCTCCAACAGAGCAGACACAGCTGTTTTCTCATGGTTTTAAAGTACCCATCTGCTTTGTTACAATGCGATAACCTTAGTGGTACATATTCTTTGCTCACAAAAATTCCTGCAATTAAGTCCAGGGTGGTGAAATAACTTTATAAGGGAAACAGATAAATTGTCTAAAGTCATCTGTGGTCAGCTCCCAACCTTTTCCCTCAGGAAGGACTTGTTGGAAGTCCTTGCTGAGTGACATAATTCCTTCATTTACAGCACTGCCCAAAATGGGATTTCCTGCCGCAAATTTTCACTGCAGAAGTTCATTATATCAAAACTGTTGATTTATTTCCTCTGACCTACAGTGGTCTGTCACTAATGCACACTCAGTGACTTGCTCCTGGTGTAAAATATATTTATTTTCATTTATTTTTATTTATAGATCATATATAGAATTAAATTCTTGCTAAGTTACTTCTAGAGAAGAATCAAGTTTAGGTGTACAAAGGACAGACACAGCTACTTATGAAGGCGGAATAATTTAGCATTATTTAATGTGAGTCCAAGTAATTTCACAACTTGAACTTCCACAGTTATCTTTTAAGAAATATCTTTTTGTGCACTAAGTCCTTTTCTGATGAGACACATTGCTCAGGAAAGGACCTAGTGGCATTTAAGTGGAAGAAGATCCCAGCACAATATAGAAGTGTAGCACAAAACAGGCAGATAGGTCTTTTGACTTTCCTGTATTGAAGAGGATGATTAGAGGTCAGAAACCTCAAGAAATCATTTTCTGCAGAAGACCATGCACGTCAGGTTTAGCTAAGCTACCCAGCTTCTTTGTTCAAGCAGAATAAGAACAGCACCCAGGATCCAAGGTGCAGATTGATTAAGCAATCAGTTGCAAATCTGACTCATGTACAGTCAATAGTAGCACAAGAGTTTTCAAGCCCTGTGCAAATTGTTTACCAGGACAGCCATTTTACCACAGTGGGTCAGAAATGACAGATTGCAAGTGACTAATTTACAGTGTGACATCCCTTCCCAGAGCACAAGGAAGCTGTTCACAAAAGGGGAAATACATGACTAATTATTTCCTCCATCTGCATTTCACTGAATATAAAGGATAATTTGCCCAGCCTTGTTTTGTTACTGGCTAATTGTGACCTGAATGATGTCATCTGAGTGAGTAAATGCCCCAGCTTCGATAGAGAGCTTGGGGGAGGCTGCAGATTTTCTATATGTGGCCTTTGCAAAGTGAGGCCATAAAAACTTGGAGTTACTGAGTAATGATGGAGCTAGTAAATCTTCACTCTTTTTGTTTAACACCTCAGTTTCCACTTGTTTTTTTAGTTTCTGTCCTTTCATTCAGACTTTTCCAAAGCAGATATTTGTCCCATACTGAGCACTTTCTCCAGTCCTCCTCCTTAGGAAAAACAAAGTAATTTTCAAAAAATAAGCAAGCTCCATTTTATCAATAGCCCAAGCTTTCCAGCCAAGCAAGAAATGTAAGTGAGCAACCCCATACTTTTTGCCGTCCTTTGGGAAAAGTGATCAAAACATGGTGAGATCACGATACCTTGAAAGTTTCAGCTTGTGAACACCAAAGAAACACAAATATGTTCATTTAGCAGCAAATGGGAATGATTGTTTTCTCTGCATAGAGCACACTGCACTTTGGTGGCCAAATGGACTGTTTGCTCTTCTTTTTACTGTGTCTCTCATCAAGGGAACTGAGACTATGGATATCACTGTCTGCCAGTACATCACTGCTTAATTAGAAATTCAGAGCTGTAAAGAGTGAGTATAAGTGACATTATGTCTTAGCAGTAAAGCTGCAGGAGAGAACAGGGATGGATAGACACAAATAAGGATGGCAAGCATGACTTGGTTGGAGCAGAGCAGAAAAGCAGGAAACTAGATGAATCAGAAGAAAACTGCCTACGCAAAACTGTCTGTAAATCACTACAAGACACACTTTTCTCTGGATCTTGGTACTCTGAACATTCTTGTCCTTCCACTGCTGTAAAATATGTGGACCACTGAAAATGTAATGAAAGATTTTCTCCTCTAGAGGGAAGAACTACCTACTAATGCCAACAGTCTGTTTACTCGAGTGAGTAATTTAGTTAGTGAACTCTATTTACGCAAGAGACACCATTCCAAGCTGCCAGAATAACTTCAGCTAAGCAGTTCTCTAACAGAAAATACAATTCTGTCAAAATCAAAATACTTTAAAATTCAATCACTTTTGTCTACATTTTCTTCTGAAGGGAAAAAATCTCACTAATGTCAAAGCATCTGATTATTCAACTTAAAAACAAATTCTTATTCCAATATACAGCTATTTTTTTCCCCTTGAATTTAAAGTACGGACATTTCAGTCTTACAGAATTGAAATGCCATGTACATCTGCAACAAATTTATTAGACATCTATTTCAGGAATAATATTTTGTACTTTGTTTGAAACTGAAATAAAAATAAGCTTCAACATTGTGATGAAAAAAAAAAAAAAAAAAAGAAATATCATATTCTTTCCCTAGCTCTGTAATGTATATTATTTAATGTGTGGAGTTGTTTATTTTTTTCCAAAAGATCCCCACTTAATTCAATATATAGAACATGCTAGAAAATACAAAACAGTCTTTTCTCTCTGTTTTATATTTGTGCCTTTTCAGTGGCTGCTGTACAGAAGTGGGGAAAAAGGTGGAAAATACTTTCTCCCTCTTTCAGGAGGGCCTGTTAGGGATCAGGCAAAATCACAGCTCTGTCCCCCTGTGAGAGCAGGGAAGAGGGGTGGCCATGATTCAGCCTTCTCCACCCTCTGTTCTACATCAGCAGCTGGGCTACATCTTCCAAAAACTGCTTTTAGAAGACACAGCTAGAGCATTCCTAGCAGCTCACGAAGAAAGCTTCCGTGTTCCTCCTCGAGGTGCATGCCTGTCCACAAGCCATTCCAAAGGCTCTGCCAAAATAGCCCCACAACACTTTGATCCCCACTCCCCCCAAAAAAGCCCTTTAGGTAAAGAGGTCACATGCTGCAATCTATAGGCTGTCCCAAGCCTGCACTGCATGTCTTGGTTCACATGATGGTAGCTTTCCTGGTTTCACCTTCTAAATCCTATTAAAAGGCAGCTAAAATATGTGATTATTATTCAGGATATTACTTTTCAATCCAAGCAATTCCAGCAGCTGCCACAGAGATAGTTTTCTCAGTCTCAGAATGGACTGACAAAAAAGAAAAGTAATGGTTTAAGAAACTACTAATAGGAAGAAGGTGGACAAACATCTTTATCAAGATATAGAAAAAATTTGAGAGCTCTATTATGGGAAATGTATGTTTTCCCTTAGCAGGAACAGCCAGGGAGGCAGAAGACAGCAATTTCCTTCATTTGCATGAGTTCATCTGTTGTTGAACTTTGCTTTCCAGCAATGACTTCTTTCCCCTAGGAGCATAAGTGTGAATCTAAGCCACACTTCCCTTCTCTCTGAATGATAGTTAGGAGCAAGCATTTCCAATGAACTTCTCTGTTGAAGCCTATGCTCTTTCATGGTCTCTCTTTTTAGCCCCTTGAAGCTCATGTTTGCCCTGCTCTGTACTATGAAAACTCACAGAACAGATAGCTCAAGGAAAAAGCATAAACTTTTCCAGACACATGAACTTGATAGAAGTTCATTTGCCCATAGCAATTCCTTCCTTCTCAAATGCATTTATGGAAGTGTTTGTGAGAAGACAGCAAAGTAAACACATTATTGCTCCTGTTACTCCATGTATTTTCTCTGCAAATACACTTTGCCTTCCCTAAGGATACTGGAAAGGGGCCTTCCTTTTTCTTCCTTCTGCTGTAAGCTGAAACTCACTTTATGGAAGAATTGTGAAGCAATGCCAAAATGAGAAAAAAGGAATCACAGGCAACTGTGTGCTGTGGTGGAGGAGCTTGTAGAAGCCTTACAAGCAGCAGGAAAAATGACAGTGTTAGTGCTTCATCCAGCTAAGTAGATTACCAAATGTTCTGAATTTACAATTTAAATGAATCAACCGTTTTGGCTATTACTCTAGATTTAGACTAGTGGAGTTAAGAACAAAATCTGTCCATTTTTTTTAAGGCAGCTGTTAGATATATGAAGCATTAAAACAGGCTTCCTAATGCAGAAAAAATACCCCAACAACCAAACAACAAAAAAAAGCTAACGCCCACACATACATCCCACCACTGCTAGCGAAAGTGCATCTAGAAAAACTCAAGATTATTATAGTTATAGAGGCAAAAATTACCATAGGCCTTTTCTAATCTGCAGAGTGGCACCAACTACAATGCAACTAATTTGTCGGATTGTTTGATAAACCTTCTTTGGAAAGACAACAAAAAACCAGGGGTTTAGACAAAGGCTTTCAAAAACTCAAAAGGGATGTAGGCACCTAAATCTCATTATCTTCAGTGTAGATGATGTCCCTAGCTTCCACGTATTTTATTGGGAATCATCATCAGACTTAAATTTTCTTTTCACTCTAAATTATTTCTTAGTTCTTCAGTTTTCCTGTGACAAATCTGGTATGAGCTTGATTAGAGTGAAGAAACAATCAGATCCCTATCCTGGTCTGCATAAGCTGAGGGGCTTTTCAGTTTTTGTTAGATGTTTTTGCCTGCTTGAAAAATGCTATCCTTTCACTTTAAGAAAGATGGACAAACCATGCCATGGTTAACAAACAAGCTGCAGACATTTATGAGAAAGTGTACAATCTCATCTGGGAAGCATTATGCAGTGATTAAAGTCCAAGTAATTTCAACCTAAGACTTACTAATTTTTCTTGTTTGTTTGAGTTGGCTACTAAGATTGATCACTGTGGAGAAATGAATCATAACAGTGGCAAATCCTAGGACAGACCATTTAATTAGACCTGTTGCTTTCATTAAGAGTTAGTTTTACCTGACAAGAGGAGACAGTGAACTATTTAATATAGCTAAGCTCTAGCAAATTGAAAAATACAAGACACCTGTGGACTAAATCAAGCTACTGATCTATACTGAAAACATTCATCAGCAGGTGTCCTTATACCTGTAGGACAGTAGCTTGTTGATGACCTGGTTGAATGGGAATAATGAGGAAGACACTCTCCCAATCCCTGTTTCCCACTGCTCATTCTTCACCAGCATGCACCACAATATCATTCATTCCTCTTCTTTCATCTCCTTCCTCTTCTACTCCAATTTTCGCTTATCTCCACACTCATCACTCCAGCCCTCTTCTCCTTCCAATGCTCAGACTTGGGAGAAGAGCTTTCTCTTTGCCTTTTTACAGCTATCCTTCTTTTTCCTTTGAATATTCCTGACTCCATATGGCTTTAACAAAAGTCCCAAGTTCCGATGATTTATAGTGGGTGGTCATCAGAGTTTACCCTGAGCTTTACTGGTTTGAGGACAACTCTGTGGGCACAAGTTCCCTAAAAATGCTGCTTGTAGGTGGCCCTGAGCACCTCTGGAGAGCACTGTAAGGACACCAAAAGGAGGCTCTGTCTTTCTCTGACAAAAGTCTAAGGAACTAACAAATAGTGCTGAGCACCTCCATCCTGCCAGAACCTAGACCACCATGCAGGTAACTGTGACCCTTTGCAAAGGGAAAAGTGTGGGTGCTGTGGATTTTAATTCTGTCCTGTTAGTCACTATCTGCTATAATCACCTTTGTTTTCCTGATTCAACTGAGAAACAGAAGCTTTGGACTCACTGATCTCCTCCACTCAGCCTAAGAAGAGTTACAGAAGAGTGCCCGAGCCCCAGATCTACTCTGTTGTGGATACGGAAAGCATGCAGCAGGGAGATATCTCAGCTTTCTGCCAGTGTCTGTGAGAAAGCAGGGCTTTCTCACGGACTGTGGCAGAACAGCTGGGAGAGTTTTGTAAACTATAGAATTGTTATTGATACAGAAAGAGAAAATATCTGGAGTAAGTGTTATTGGGATCCGGCCAATCCCTTTGAGGGGTGGCTGGTCAGTGAACCAATGACTTTATGCCAGTCCAGCGTGCTAAGGTATATAAGTGAACCTGTAAGTGAATAAAGTGTCGGCTTCATATCTTAACAAGTCGTCCTGTCGTCGTCCGGACCCTGCTCTCTGCGCGACACTCTGTGGCTACCCTTGCTGTTGAAGAGGGAATACCATCTAGTGATGAGTTCTAAGGCAGACCAGGGAAACGTCTGCTACAAGTAGTGTTTTAGATCTTACTCCTTGCAATACATATGGACATTGAGTATTAGACCATCATAAGTTACAATTTTGTACCATCCAGGGAATATGAACCTAAACATGAGAGTACTGCTCATCAAATGTGTGCTCAAACTGCTGGGGGGGACAGTGGGGCAGGAGAATCCCTTCCCTTTTCTGAGTAAGAGTTCACCCTATATGCTATTATGCAAAATTATAGTTTCCCCACACCCTTCCTCAGAGCAAGGTAGTCTAAACTATGTGTGGGTACCTAGCTCAAGGCATCCAGTCCAACCAGTGTTTCATGTACAAAACAAGACAGGGACAGCAAACATATGTTCTGGCTGCTGACTGAGAATCAGGTGGAATCTATGTGTCAAAATCTCAGTATAAGCAAGACTTCAGAAAGCTCATTCTTGTCTCTTTTTACATTTACTGTTCTATATTCAGGACTCAGAAAGCGAAACCGTGGCTGCTATTCTTACTGCAATGATAATATTTTCCCTTCCTTCTTCTTCAGTTTAATAAAAGATACTCATGCCTAAGCACAGACTAGCTCAGCCTTTATTGTCACATCTTCCTGGCTTATACAATAGAGCTGATAGATGATAAAATGAAGAATCTGGACAGGAGGTGTGTCATAAAAAGGCTCACTGTACCAAATCAAAGTTTTGGTTGATAAACTTCTCTCAAGATACTTTTTAATGCTTGTTACTCATGCTGAATATCATTAACAGTATAACCATGTTCAGCACTCAAGGTAAATTAATTTGCCCTTCTTAGTTCTAATTTTAGCAAACACAGCCATGCCATATTGGTTTACCAACAATAACAAGAACTAGAATGATCAGAGGCTTTCTGAAGGAGCAAGAAATCAATTTTAAAGCCACCCAGCAAATTAATCCTTAGTGTAACTCTGCTGAACTGCTGTACCCAGTAGAAACAGCGACTGAAATTAAGGCATCTGAAGATCTACATCTGAAAGAGACGCCACAGAGACAATCCACACGTTAGTGTAATCCTCTAATATCTGATCTGGAAGCAAGCGATCAGAAGGTAATTTTCCATGTGATAATGTCAGTGGCTTGTACATCATGACATAACCCCTCCTTTAACCACAAGTTAAAAAAAACCATTACATCAGGACATTTAAATAATCCTGAATTTTTTTCTTGGTTTTTTTTTTTTTTTTTACGTTGTGTTAATCTGTGTTTCCTGACTTATTGGCAGAACAGAGTGAAACCTTATAGACAGCTGAATGTCATATTTCAGTCTGTAAAATTATAACTTTGCAAACCACATTTGATTCATTCCAAAGCTTCAAGAAGGCACAACGCATCAGATATTTACATATGTAACAAAATATATTTAAAGGCTGACAGATCATCTAATGTCACAACAAGTAAAAGCTATAAAACTCCTCTGGTAGCAGTTTCTCTCTTTTTGTTTTTACTGGGTATATATAACCATGCTGACACAGATGTCTCTATGCTGCCTCAATCCATTTCAGGTGGAATGGAGAATTTTTGGTCTGCCCATAGTTTTTATTTTAGAAGAACAACTAGTAGGTATTACCACTAGTAATTATACTGTAAAATGGTATAAGATTTCAGGCACCAGTGAGTGCATTGTGCTGAGGCACTTCAGAATCACAGCAGAGAAGTGGCCTCACCTCCAAGCAATTTTACAGCACAAGTGAATCATCTGAAGGCTACAGATTTCTGAAATCTCTTTTACTGCCAGATATTATTGCTAGTTCTAAATCTATTATCTTACTAGTCTGCTTCATTGGCAGTGAAAGCAGTGGTTTGGAAATTACACCATATTCTCTGTGTAAGTAACCCTGTAGTTTCTTGTCTATGTATAAGAAGTCATGATTTCATAAATAGCTTTTTAAGATTTTGCAACATACATTTTGCATCTTTCAAACATCTTCCAACATTTTATGCCTTTTGAAATGTCTCTTAGAACAGTATAGGATCGGTAGCACTCCACAGCTGACAGGAAAATCACTGGGTTTTACTAAAATGACTAATAAACAAGTCCTCCTACCTTTAAAGTGAATGGAAAGTCTGACTTTGTCTTCTGTGGGTGTTAAATATAACTCAAAAAACTCTCTGTAAATTCATGCAGCCAAAGGTAAAAGGTAGCAAAAAGAATATATAGCATTTAAAATCTTTTTATTTAACTGCCCATTTGTTAACTCCACATTAGAGGGCAAGATCAGCTATAATTTGTGCCTAACTGGATATATTTTTACCCTCATAAGTCAGGTCATAAATCTCAACTGATTGAATCCAGTAACAAATATTTAGCTCTTGCATATTTTACTGTAGTTTGAAACTGTAGCCATTTTCATATTATTAATCATGTATCTGAAAAGCTCATAACAATTGCTGTTATTTCAAATACAGTACTAAAGTATCAGATTAACTCTATGAGAAACACCATTACTATGTCAATTTGTAAAAATGGTTATTTTTTTTTTTTACCAGGCAGGGTTAACAGCCTTTTTTTTTAGTTTGTTGTTTTCAAGAAAATGTGGTCACAGAAAAACACATTTTTCAAACAGTTAATATTATCACTGCTATCACTCCAAATAAAAACTGAGATTTAAGACAAAATTGAAAAAAAAAAATAAAGAGAGGAAGGTAAACTCATCCAAAACTGAGCCTCAGTATGTCTTTTGCCTAATCCTGACAACACCATAAGTACACTTATACCTAAGGAAGGAAAAGAGTTGTTTCTGTGCTTTTTCCCACAATCCCAAGTACTGACATCATTGCAATGTCTCACCTTGATCTAGCTGAATCAGGTTTATGCAAAACACATTAGCCAATACTTAATTTGAAATAATGTTGGTATTGGCAACAGCTAGAGTCCCTTTTAACAGAGTAGTCCACCAACAACATGCAAAAATCAGGAGAGCAAGTTTTGAGCCTTCCCACTGCCTGGGAGCACTCAAAAGTCACACCTCCCAAGGAGGGAGGCTAGGAAAGGACTCCAAGTTATGGATCCCAGGTTAGGATATCTTCCTAAGGCATGCAGGCCCCAGGGAGTTTTAGACTGTGAATCTTCATCTGTCCAGTTTAACTCTTATGCAACTTGCTGGTATTTGGACATTCATTTTTAGGAGCCCATTTTTCTAAATTTCTTGTGCAGGGGCACAGTGGAAAAATCTGTTTCAAATGGCACAAAATGCTATGTTAAGAGTTGCAGTCCCCAGTCCTTTATCTGAGCCTTCATCTATACAAGTTAAAAAATAAGGGATAACAATTAGAGTTAAGAAGTTTCTGTATGTCAGGGATTGCCATCTATTTAAAACCTCATTCCACCTGTACTGTGCCACAGCATCTGCTGTTACCACTAAAACAAATAAGCAGAACCCCTACAGGCCAATAATAGACATTAGTGACATACACACCATGCAAATCACCAGTTATTAGTAATACAGAGAAAAGCAAAAAAGGTTAAAAACCGCTGATCTTCCCTTGTCCCTATTACTTAATCTGTTTCACTTTTTTTATATAGATGATTTATGGTAACCTTACTTTTCATATAAGCAAAAACGTGATGTCACTGAATAACAAGTTACGCTGTTGACATGTTTTTGCCAGTACACCCGAGAAAATTTTTGCTGAGTTGATACAGATCTGGGAGCACTAGAAAACATTCAGTCTTACACTGAATATGACCAAACCCTTTATAATATTCAGACCAGTTTTCAATTCTACAACTTTAGAATCATTAATAGAGATTTAGATATGTTGAGATTCAGCAGACCAATACAGAGGACATATGGCAAGCTTTTCCTCCTTGTATATTTCCAGAGCCATGAAAGACTGAAACAATAATCTAAGGACAAGAATTCAAAAAGATTAAAAATAATATCTCCTATCAGAAGATTAACTAATTTGACACTGATCTTTTACTCCTCCGTATATCCCAGATATAATAGCTGCTGTGGTAGTTTAGGCATGGATTTAAAAGGAAAAATGCCTGCATTTGGTTTATCTGTACCTGCCATTCTTCTCATACCTATAAAAAAGTGCCAATTATGACACCGGTTTTATTCTAACTAGAAGTAACTTAATTTTTCATTTGAAATGAAAACTAAACATGAAGAGAAATTAACCTAAATAACAACTGATTAAATAAAGGACATTACTTTTACCTGTAAATATTGTTCCTTTTATCTTCTTCTGTGTCAGAGTACATACTGGATAAGGCAGTTTGTCATGGCATCCACCACAGATGGCAAAGGGTGGCTGGATCAGGTACAGAGTCCTCCTTCTCACAAGCAGACACATGACAATGTGCTGCAAACTGACATGGTAACCAGCCAAAGATGTCAAAACCTTCTCTACACCTGGAGATTGCTGCCCTGCATATTTACAAAAGAAATAAATCAAAATGTGGGATAAGAAACTAAAAAGAAATATGGTTTTTTTAGAGACAAGTTGTGTGGGGACCTAGACCTGAGTTTATTTATCCTGCACATATTCCGTGTGAGGCAGGGGGAGAGAGTATGCACAGGTGCACATAGCAGGATATGGGTGCATGCAGTCAAGGTGGAGAAAGGCTATTAGGACATCCACATCCACGTTCTGTCCCAGAGAACAGAGGAATGTGTGGAGGGAGCCCTGTATCCTGCACAAAAGATTATGACTGAGTCTTGTGTGTGCACACAAGAAGAGGCAGAAGGTTTTCAGTTGTTCTGCTATTGCCTTCTTAGTTAGTATTGTCAATTAACTTGAGCTGACATAAGAACATATGACCAACATAAGCTGACAAAGGCCATAGCCAAAACAAGTATCTTGCCCTTTTCCTTCTCTTTCCCCAAACCCTCATGCTAAATGCTTGTTCCTGCCACAAGCGAAGACCGAAGAGACCAAAGTGTAATCTGACAATAACGAAATAATATTAATTTCCACCTGGATCATTTTCTTGACAAGCAAAGCCAGTCACATAGCTAATTGCTATTGCAGACACAGGGAACACAGCAGGATACATGGGCAGAGATTGGGGATAGAATAGCACCTAATGCTTTCATCAGTTTAAAATGTTCCTCAAATCACCAGTAATTCTCTTTCAACAGAGAAACAATAGCCCTGTGCACTATAGTGTGCCCTGCCCAATTCTTTAGTTCAGCCAGATTTTGCTAATCGCACCCTTGAGAAAATGGCATGTCTAGAGGACTTTGCCAGGAGCACGAAAAAATATCAAGTACCTTTATTCTATTAGCTTTTTATGCAGTGATTAGTGTCTAATTACAAATCATTATAGTAATGGTACATTTAGTAAGTATATCCCAACATCACAGTTTCTCCAGGCTTTGTATTAGTTGAGTAAGTAGCCACCTGCAGGAACTGAACCTGGAAATTCAAGTTAAACTATGGCCTTCTGTTACTACAGCTGAAAGTCAGATCTCAGATCCAAAACTGTCGTAGACCCCACAGCAACAAAATGCATACACATGAGTTGTAACATCCTCTTTCCCCCTGCAAAAGCCTGTGCCATGTCCACAGTGCTCTTTTAACCCATTCTCTGGGAAACACACCTGCATCATTAGTTCTTGTAATGGGATGACACCTGCTGATATTAATTTGCAAGCACAAATCAATAGTAAATAAATAAATATATATATAAATAAATAAGTTTTATATGTAAGCACAAACTTGCACTAATTCACCTTGATGTGACTGTAGGGCATGAAAAAGCCTTGATATGACCACAGGGCAGGCTGGAGTTTTGAGGGGGATTTTTCACTATTCTGCTATGCTAAAACAACCAAAAGTGGTTTTGACAGAACTTTTTTACCCACATCTTTCTTGCAGGTGAGCTCTTTCACTAGTCTTGACCTGAGTCCAGCACCTCGACAGCTTTCTGTGTTGCAACAAACTCCATACAGCCTCTCTAAAGGCTCTAGAAAACCTCTTTCCATCCTGTCAGCAGCCTATCTGTCTGCAGATATACATCATGATCTTCTCCAGAGTATCCCAAACTCTGCGGTGCTCCATCTTCCTGCTCATTGCATTTTCATATATCCCCTTCTTTCTGTTCTGCTTCCATTTTGTCTGCAAAAGCTCTCAAGGAACACATCCTCCCCCAAAAATCTCCGTCTGTTCCAGATGAAGGAAACATCAGTCACATTCTCAAAGGCCCATCACCCTTATGAAGGGAAAAAATAGATAAATTCTTGATAAAATGGTTATTGCCCATCACACCCTCCAAACTAAAACTGTTTGTGCTAACTTTACAAATTCATACAGCATTGTCACAGCATGAAAAATAAAATGATGACCCCAGAAGGGATGAAAAAAGCTTTGACCAGAACTTGAAAATTAATCAAAAATCTGTTTACTTTTCTAAATAATATACAGAGACATGCATGTTTTTTGTCATGACAAATATTTACCAATAGGAAACTTTTAATGGAAACGATCCCTTTTTAAATGAAAAAACAATCAGAGAAATGTTAGTATATCATTGCTTAGAACCCAAACACTGATCTGCAAGACTAAATATAAGATAAGTACATTAAATACTAGATAAAAATGAAATTGTTTTTCTCCTACAGTGTTTTCAGTTAACTTGGTGGGTCCTCATGCAGCAGTGTACCAAGCTGTTATAAACTGTGAGGGCAAGGGCAAGAGCAGCAACATTAGGCTGAGGACAGGGCTGACATAAACACTGTGATCCACATATGAGAGGGGAAAAGCTATAGTTCTATATTATGTTTCCAGGAGCAGCAGGACCTCTACGAATCCATTTGTATCAGTATTTAAGGCCATTCTCAAATGTCACTCATGTTTGCCATTTCACACCACAGACATGTCTTACACTTGTACAGACATCTTATTCTGTGTGCTCTGACATCAGCTTCCATTTCTGGTTCCTGCAAGATGCTGAGTTAGCCCATCATGGATAATCTTTTTTATCTCTGCTTACAGAAATTTTTACATGACTGAGGCTTTAAATGGTAGCCAGTGAGTCATTATCTCTCAAAAGTTGTTTAGAACTAACTGTGTAAGGGATACAGGAAATTACTTTGTCAAACATGATCTTTATTTAGTCTATGAAAAAAGAAAGTTTATGTCAATAAATAGATTCCAATGATAAATTAGAATTAATAAAAACCTTACAGTTTCTATGTAGGACAGCCTTTTTAAAACAAAACAAAACATCAGCAACAACAACCCTCCAAAAAAAAAAAAAAAAGGAAGAAAAACACCCCAGCCTTAATTTAATCAAAATTTCATTTTTCATAGTGAAATATTTAGTCAGTCCTACATTTTACTTTAGTTCTGTAGTAGGTGGATTCCTTTATATATTAAAATATTGATAAAAATGATTGATCTTTATTTTATATCATTTTTATCATCCATTTTCTTAAGAAAAGTTAAAGTCTGAGATAATGGAAGATGGAAACTCCTGAATCTACAATCACTGGTCACTCCAAAGTAAAGATCAATCCTATTAAATGTTGTGAGTAATGATTCCCAAAAGATTCATATGACATATATGCTCACTTTGGGAAACATCAAGCAGTAAAAATGCTATCCATACTTTAAACCATTCTTTTTCTCATCTAGAATACTAATATCAGTAGATATTACTCTCCTTAGAAATATATAAGCCACTTTATAACACTCTGCTCTGTACATGTCATCTTGCATGTTTCCCAAAGAATCACTGTCCAAAGGTTACACCAGTATAGTAACTACATTAGAAAAATCAAGGAAGGAGCATAACATAAGGATATACAAATTATCATAAGAACAGGTTGCTTTTATATACTTTCCAATTTAATTACATTCACTGTCATAAAAATGGATTAGATACTGCTGTTTTCTCTTCCCATTACCATCTTTGTCATAAGAATGAGAAATCCAAACTCCAGTGCCTGTCAGCTTTAGTCGGACACTGTGTAGTTCTTTAACCTTTCCACAGCTATGTCATTTTATTGGCTGGCTTTTCCCCTTCTTTCATGTTTAAACCAAAGTAGCTTGAGGTAATGAACTGGAATGGATAACCAATCCCATAATAGCACATTGAAAAGGCCAAAGCAGTTCATCATTGTGTAATCAATATAATAAATTAGACAACACAAATCTTATTCCCATGAAAAAGGCTAACAAAACATGCTAACAATTATTTATAGTGATAAAAATAGCTTATATGGAGAAAACAGGCCCAACTTCTTACAGTTTTAAATTTTTATACTCTGGCACTGAACTGAAATTCACCATTAAGAGCACTGTAATACTTTAGGCATATGCATACTTTCCATATATTGTTTCCAACACGTGTATCTCCGTCATTTCCTTTCAATGTTAATATATGAATTTAAAATTCTATATTATCTTTTAGGAGAATAGACTAAGGTATATTCATAAAAAATAAATTTCAGTAACTTTTGTCATAATTTTCAGTCTGTAATGCCCAAAGTTTCTGGGTTTATTCCCTGATGCAAGAAAGCCATTGAGGCATGCACAGGAAAACACCCATCATCCACCACAGGCACCCACAGACCCCCTGGGAACCCAGGGTGTCTCCTGGCACATCCAGGGGAGAGCCAGCTCCCATTTCCCTCAGGAGCCTGCAGGAGCAGTGTGCTGAGGAACAGGCAAAGTAATATCTCCTGAGGGCCACTCTTAGGTCTACCAACTGGGCAATCCCATCCCAGACCAGGAGGATTTTAATAATACACAGCAAGTGCCCATGAAATATCAAACATGAATCCAGCTTGGCAGTCTTCACGATGAAATGTCTCATAATACTATTACGCTGCAAAATCCTATTTTCACCCTAAATATTGAATGATGAGACATCCACTATTCTTGGTAATTATTCTTTTCTTTGCTTAGTTGTGTTTTTCTTGTTGGTTTGGGGTTTTTTTTAGCAAAGTTAATCCAAAGTCTGCAATGTAGACAAATGTATTAATTATATTCTGCATACCACCTTGCTGTTAAGTGTGGGCACTTTATCCACTTATTTTTAAAGTACCAAATTAAGGTGAGGTAGCAGTACCATTTTACAAAAAGACAATTGAGTAGACAAAGATTGAGACATAATTATTTCTTTTCTGTGAGGGCCAGAAGCATCTTTGGAAGAGATGAACTCTTTGAAGATAATAGCTGCCAATTGCTTAAGGATAAATCTAAGTGTATGGAGAGCCTGTATTATTTTTTTTTTCTATCTTCATTAAGAATTTTACTGAAGTGGCTGTAGATTTTACATTCATATTCACCTGTTGTGAGCTATTGCACTGCAGACAAGTGTTTCTCTCGATACAGGAGATTAGTAAGGGAGAAAAACATCTGTACTGTATATGGGAGTAGGTGGAACTAACTTGAATAATGAATCATTTTTACCGCGTAAGTACCAAATTAGATGAGGAATATGCCTGCAGAAGGAAGGAAAAAAAAGCAAATAGTTTTCTAACTGCTACTTATTTTGGTCAAGATAACACCATAATTTCAGATTCCAAGGGTAGGGATTAACATGATAAATATGCAAGCTTGTACAGCTAAGGTTAAGACGTAGTGCACAGTAAATATTTTATCAACAGCAAAGTGATGGGCCTGCTTACTGCAAGTGACAGCTTTACTGGAAGCAGGAAGGGGACCCAGGTAACAAAGAGTTTGAACTTGGCAGTAAATGACAACATATATTCTATTTTAACAAAGATTCAATAAGTCTGTTTTAATATAAATGTTGCCTTAGCCAAACAGATTTCTAAACTGTAAGTTTGTTTTTCTAGGCTGCTAGGTGAATAGAGATAAACAAGCTCCTTGGACAGCATTTAAAAACAATATTTTTGTTAGACTGCTGTTGCTGAGAGTTGGGAATGAATATTGAAAAATAAGTACTTTATATTTCTCTGGGTCATGTTCCTCCATGGATATTTGCATTATGAAATTTATAACAAAAAAGAGCATTAGTCACCAGACATCAGAGCCTGATCCAGCACCCACTAAAGTCAGAGCAAAAACTTCCACTGACTTCAGTGGAAGTTGGATCAGGCCCACAACACTCTTGTCCAAACTGTACATTTTGTGCCAAGCGTTGATAGTGGAACAAAGCTCCTGACAGCAAAAGCCATTATCAGAGACATGACCTGCCACATTGCCTACTCCCCATGGCAAACACCGGGCAGGAGCGGTGAGCTGTGTGGGACCGGAGAAGAAGGGCTGTTTGCGGAACAAAGGACATCTACGCCAGACTGAGGGAAGGAGCCAGATGAGACAGAAAGTAGGGAGAGAAGCCAAAGGAGAGTGATTACTGAGGAAGATATTGGACTTGTAAATTAGAAATGGGGAAGCTGGGACAGACTCTGAGGAAAGCTGGGCAGGAGTTGCTGGCAAGCAGTGCTGCAAGGTCAGAGGGAAGATTCCATGGGGAAGTCTGGAATGGTTGAAAAAAGGTAGGCAAGAAGCTACTGAGACAGGCGTCAAAAGAAATAACAAAGAGAAATCTCAGCAAGAAACATCAGCTGCTGTGGCCACAATCATCTCCAAAACACAGAAAGGAGTTTGCTTGGTGAACTGGGCTGGGCTACAGGAATTCAACACTGCCCAGTGAGCACTGCAGACAGTGATGGGCACAAGATTCAATGTGAGAGGAGGGTGCTAATGACAGGGATGGACTACAGATATTCATACAGAAGTTTACTTTCCTTCAAAGATGCCTTAGTCAACACTTTTGAAGAACTGAAAACTAAATCACTATTAGACAATGTGGAAAAATAGTTGAAGCTGTTAATGCAAACTGAATACAAATAAACACCTAAAATGAAGAAAACTCTGATATTTTATACACTTTATTGCTTCTATTCCCTCAAACCTTATAAAACACAATAGCTGCATTTCATTCCTTTATTCGAATTAAAGTAAAACAGATAAAACCTGGAGTCATTGTACAACATTAATAGAATATAAAGAGATAACCTGAGGGTGGTTTTAATACTTTACATTCTATATTGTTTTTCTGAATCTTTGAATAAATATTTCTCAGCACAATAAATTTTAAATTAGGTTATATTTAAGAGGAGGATGAAATTACAGAACTGTTCAAATGTATCATTCTTCCTAGACAACAAAAACCATGGCTGAATGGTTTTCTGATTAATTTCAGATGCTTGTGTTCAGCTGGCCTGCCTGTGTAACATTTGCAATATTGTAAATTTGGTAGAGAATTTCAGTTCTCAGTTACTCTGTCCTATGACAGCAAAAATCCAAATAATACTTTTTAAATGCAGAACTACCAGAGAAAAGTTGTTATTTATTTTAATTATTCACATCAGTGATATTGTAGCAGTGCCTAAGAAACTTAAAAATATTCCTGTCTTGATAAATCTACTCTTACAAATAATTTAAAAGTCTTGACTGATTGGAGGAAGAAATTGTTGGAAACGGGGAAAAAAATATAGTAGCATCCTCATCTTTCAGCTAGGAAGCAACACAAGAAGCCTCTGTGGCAAAGCAGAGGTTTAAAACCAGTCTGATGATTTATCCAGAAGTTTAAACAACTGTTTTTCCTCAAATTACTTCCCAAAGGGAATAGCACTATACCTGTGAATAAGAGTTGTTGATTGTGGTCCTTTAATCTTTAACACAAAAAAAATCAATATCTTTCTCAGTAATGTACAAAGTTTCTTTTCAGGTCATAAGCCATTTTGTCTACTTCCATAAAAAACAAAAAACAAGCAAGCAAGCAAACAAACAAAAACAATAGCAATAACAACAACTACTACAACAAACAAAAAGAAAACAAAAACCAACCAAACAAAAAGAAATGGTATTAAATGATATTGTAAATGGTAAAAAAGAATGACCCCTTAAAAAAAAAATTTAGGCAGCAGTTTTGCGTGAGCTGAGTGGCCGATATACTCTATTAATGTCACCTGTTACCACAGAGATTAAACAAGAGTCCTCCAGAACTGAAAACAACAGCATTTGTTAAAAAAATTGATGCAATAGCAATCAGTAGCTCACATTATTTTTTTTCAGGACTGCATTAGTAATATTTTTATTTTACTTTTGGCCAACAATCAAATTTTCTACTTTCTTATACTGTATCTCTTCATGGCACATATAAAAGAAATTGAATAAATAAATGTATTTCCTACTTGGTCATTTTTACTGCTCCTTCAGCAAACCCCTTCCCCTGCTGCAGTGCTAGGAACACAGGTTGCTGATTCCTCAGCCTTACATGTAAAGGAACTGAAGTCAAACCTTAGGGCTGTTCTAGTCCGGCACTGATGCAGGTGAACAAGAGTTACCAGGACTTAATGCCTCACTGGGGACCTCGACGTGGGGGAATGCCTTCATCATGTGGCAGAACACAAATTGAACATATGTTATCTAAGTTTTCAGGGCCAGAGGGAAGCAATATGAAAAAGGTTATATTGTCATCAACAAGACTGAAAAAAATGCAAATCTGAAAACTATAAATCTTAGAAAGCTTTGTTTCCTAGTGACTGCGGTATTAAAGAAAACCAAGCCTTATCAGGCTTCAACCTGATAAGTAATGTAGATAAGTAATTGCAAGCTGGGGCTTCCCTCTCTTCAAAGCAGAAAGTGTGATCAACTTCGAACAACACAAGTAATGAGGCCTCAGATAGCAAAGACATGGCAGACTTTACCTGACATGGCCCTTAATAGCATTGTTTTAATTGCCTGAAATCTCAAAAACCTCATGCTGGGCTGCAGACAAAAAGTGTCTTCCGAAGGCATTTAGATTGCTGTTAAGGAGCTACTTCCTTCCATTGCATTGCTGGGATTTTTTCTGTCTATTGGGAGCCTCTTAGAGCCTAGGATGATAAAATAAAAGTGGAGCAACACTCTTAGCATAAAATGAAATGCTCAGTGTAGGAACAGGTTGAGACCAGCTGCTTTTGCTGTAGCACATGGAGGTTTCAGCAGAAGGTAGGAAATAAAGATGCTGAGGTACCAAGGGTTAACCACGGTTGAACAAAATTATTTAAGACTGAATTAAATACCACAGATGTTATGAAACCAGTGAGAATTGGTTTTAAAATGATAGAGGGCATCCAGTACATACTAATTAGTTGCAAAATAAAAAAGAAAGGAAACATCAGGAAAGAACTGTCTTATCCGTCTGTACTTGCTTAGAGTTAGGAAACAGCTAACTCATATATTACTGCTTTCTAGTGAAATGCTTTAAATTAGAAGCCACACAATCATTAGGCCAAACCAGCAACTTCAGCTAGAGTTTCATCCTCCACTGTCACTGTTTGACAGTGTTTCCCCATGAGAGCCTGTTCTCATTTGTTGTACACTTGTCAAATTCAGCAGTTCAAGCTCAAATTTTTAGGCTAGATATCTGTCTCTGAATTCTTGAAGGAAGTCAGGGCTAAAACAGTTCAGCTCTTGATAAAAAATGACACTAGGGAAAGAATATTTCAGAAAACACATTGGTCTGTGAGCTGTGATACAGTAACTGCTGCAAGAGAGACTGCTGTCTCTAGGACCTTAACTTTGCGCCTGTGAAAAACTGAAAATTTAGAGAAAATTAAGTATGGAGGATAAAAAACAGCCCCTCTATTACTTAAGCACTGAGAAGGACAGGGTTCAATAGCTATCTTTATCAGGTATCTGTGCAGCCTTGGGAAAAAAGACTCACAGGGTGCAGGCAGAGGTAAGCGGGGATGGCCGTGCCAGCTCTTTTGTTGGTGTTTCTCCACAACAGTGCAGTGCTGAGGTGCACCAGCCTGAACTCTAAAAACAACAGATCTGTGTTAGCATGGAGCTTCACAGAGACTAACTCTTTTCTTCTTGCCCAGTCTCACGGAAAGAAGAAAGATAGATAAGGTTAAGCAAATGTGGTGCTTCCAGCATCAGATCTGATTTAAGCAGTTGTAACTCTACTGTACTTGTTCTCACAAGAGTGAGAGAGTGAGTCATAACAAGAGTGGTTGATAAACTCAATAAAACAGAGACATTTGACAGAGAAAAACCTACCTCCTGTTTAATAAATTGTGAGTAATCCCAGCTTCAGTTGCTTGGAACTGGAGTTGCACAACTGATAAATATTGTGCTACCTTTCTTGTGCTCCTTAGGCCCTAACTCCAAGGGACTAAACAACCCTCTAGAATTACCTATATTCCGTAGGGAGCAGAGCTCACATGTCTGAACTTCATGACAGCTCTTCAGGTGAGAGTTTTCCACCTTTGCTTATGCATAATCATTAATTTAAAAGAGTGGACAGCCCCTGCCCCCTCTTTAAGTTAGGCAGGGTTTTGGTGAAGCAGAGCCTGCATGAGTCCAATTAGCTCATGAATTAAAAATCTATTTTTAATTTCAGTACCTCCATATTTCAGTAAGATTTCAGTAGTTTTGTGTCTTCTTTTCACATGGAAACTAAACACGTATGTAGCTTCATATTTAATTAATACCACTGAGACCTTAAATATTACTTTTAAAATTCACCTAATTTAAACACCTCATAGACTGACAAGTATTACGTTTCATCTCTTTTTGTCCCTGTCTTCTGTTGCCTTCATAACTAAGTCTGTCCAGGGTTGGTTTTGGATAAATACTTTCACTCAGAAATTATTCACTCTCTTCCATCCAAAATGCATGCATATGCAAGGTTAAAAGCAAGCACAGAAACCAGCAAAAATATTAATGGACCCATTGCTTTTAATGGTTCTTTTGCAGTGTTACATACACTCCAGGTTTTGAGATAATTTAAGAGTTTTATAGGTGTTGAAGATTAGAAAGCA
Source organism: Dicrurus megarhynchus (assembly GCA_013399195.1). Classification (NCBI taxonomy): domain Eukaryota; kingdom Metazoa; phylum Chordata; class Aves; order Passeriformes; family Dicruridae; genus Dicrurus; species Dicrurus megarhynchus. Next base: position 215,549 of record VXAD01011634.1, on the reverse strand, counting down.
TCTTTAGTAGTATCTATGTACTGAGATGCTTAAGAAACTTTGTAATAGTCAGGGATTTTTCATTCTTAACGATCAATTTTTTTCTTTAAGTGTGTAAAAATTGCAGTAGAAACCCAGAATCTATCAGTTGCCTTGCCCAAATTTTGTTTGATTTTTGCCCAAATTTGAAGACATTCTGTGGAAAAGCCATCTTTCCTAACATTTAAAGTTCAGCATCCCAGTTATCTACTGATATCTACAAGCTTCTTCCATAAAATCGTGAAACTGAGTTTGGCAGGGACCTCTGGAGATCACCTAGTCCGAGCTGCCTGGTCACAGCAGGGTCATCAACGACACATTGCCCAGGACTGTTATCAGTTAGGTTTGAATATCCCCACCAAAAGAGACTCTACAACATCTCCAAACAGCTTGTTTCAGTACTTGGCCCTTCTTCAAGGGACAAAAAATCTTTCTCACATTTAGAGAGAATCCCAGCAGATTTCCCTGAGTCTTCTCTTCTCTGGCCTCAGCCTCTCCGTGTATGAAAGGTTTTCTAATTCCCTAATAATGTCAGGTGGCCTTTGCTGGATACTCTCTTTAATTTTGTATCCCTCATGTACCAGGGAGGTGGAACTGGACACAGGACTCCATGTGGGGCCTCAGCAGTGCCCAACAGAGAGGAAAGATCACCTCCCTTGACCTGCTGGCAAGAATCTGCCAAATGCAGCCCAGGATGCTGTTTGGTTCTTCACCATGAGGGCACATTGCTCATCTTGTTGTTCACCAATACCCCTGGGTCCTTCTCTTCAAAGTTGCTTTGCGGATTATCAGTCCCAGTATGTAATGGTGCATGAGTTTGTTCTTCCCTAGGTGCAGGACTTCGCATTTCTTTTCAGGAATTTCTTCAGGTTCCTTTCTCCAAAGCTTCCAGGTCCCTCTGAATGACAACACACCCATCTGGTATAACAGCCAGTGGTAAGAAACAGGTACCTACAAACACATCAGGTCCTTTTACCAGCCTTATCTTCCCCATTAGCTGTAGAGGCAAACTAGAAACCAGATTAGAAAAATCCCTAATATCTAGGTGGCTGAAGTTAAGGAATTAACATCCTACTCAGTTTGCCAATTAAACAGATCCTTTCTTGGCTATTTTCATCATGATATGAACACAACATAGATGATTAGTACCAGTCATCTACAGTTATATGATCTCTGCAATACTAATGGAAGAAAAGTATTATCCTTTCACATGCACCAAACTCTCAACTGCTTTCTGGACATATCCTTGTTCACTAGACTTTAATAGGCCTGTCATGGAAGAATAGATCAAAGTCATAGAATCACAGAATGGGTTGGGTTGGAAGGGATATTAAAAATCATTTCGTTCCACCCTCCTGCCGGGGGCAGGGACACCTTTCACTAGACCAGGCTGTTCCGAGCCCCATCAACCTGGCCCTGAACAACTTCAGTGACAGGGCATCCACAACTTTGTGTAACATATTCCAGCACCTCTCTACTCTCCTTGTGAAGAACTTTATCTATATATCTAATCTAAATCTATCCCCATTTAGTTTAAAGATATTCCCCCTTGTCTATCACTACAGGCCTTGTAAAAAGTCCCTCTTCAACTGTCTTGTAAGCACATTCTATGTTTTATCTTGATTTTTTTTCTCTTATGAAAGAATCCATGTTAACAATTTATTGTCAGCTATACAACAGCTTCTATATTGCCCATAAGCTCCACTCTCATCTGTAAACTGGTGACACTGAAATCTGCTGGCACTATCCTTATATCACAGTGACTGAGTTTTGTGACCTGCACATCTTCCAGGAGACCTAAATTCTTGCATATTCCACAATATTTATCACAGAATTGACAACAGCTAAAATCATGAGATCATTTTAAAAAACATAAGCACTCGACCTTTAACAGTGCTCCAAGCTGTGCTTTTTGTTTGACGCCCAGTGGTCTCCCACACAGACTTCACACCATTATTGCAGCACTAGCATGTTTGGTACCCTTCGCTTACTAAACACATTTGTTTTCAGTTTGAGTAAAGCAGTGGATGCAGAAAAAATCTTCACTCACTGGTTGCACTGAAAAGCAGTTATTCCATAGACTTTTAAAAATCCCAGGAAATTCCACATCTGCTGATTAATTGGAGTCATTCTGCTGTACATTTTTAGCCTCATAATTATCAGTGAAGGTTATTTAGTCTTTCTCAAAGCAATAGGCCAGATTTTGAATACAAATGCTCTGCCAAACAGCCAGGCTCTGTTCCTTCTTTCCCTTCCTAAGGATACATTACATCCTATTGCTGCAGGCTGCAGTTGTATTTCCACTTCCAGGAGGTCTCCAAGGACTCTGCATTCCTGGTTTACGTGCTTCCCATCATCACTGAATGTTATGTCTTTCCTCTCTCAGCAAGTGAGCATGAGGGGAAACTAGACAGATATAGCCAGATAATTGTCTTTATCAGTTACACCAAGTTTAGCTACCTAGTGCCCCACTGCTCCAGCCAGGCTCCAATGGCTTACACAACAACAACAGAGAGATTGATAAAGCCCTTCTTAACTGTTTTGAGAGATAATACAAAATTTGTCCAGACTATTCCTTCTATTCTTGGAAAGTTGTTTGTTTTGCAACCTGTTCCTGCTAACAGCCATGTACACCCAGTGGAGGTTTGTCTTATATCCCAGAATGTCCCTATACGCAAGCTTAAGCTGGACTGACTTACAGAATGAAAAATTAAAATTCAGCCTCCAGGTTAATATTTTTGGTCAAGAGATGGGATGCTTTTAAAGAAACGCAGCTAAAGATTTACATAACTGTCCTTAAAGGATGTTAAAAAAAGATTTTGGCTTTTTTGGGGAGTTTTTTTCCACAAAATTTCACATTAGACCTTTTTATAAAGGATATATGGGCTATTTTTGGAGTTGATGTTACAAATTTTGGCTCAACCAGTGGAGAAAACACAGGCTTAAAATTGCTACAGTGAGAGAAGAGCTGTCTGATGCTTGCTTTGCTCCATGTCCAATGCACTAGGAAATATTGCTGCCTTAGAAATCAAAGGGCTTTCAGAAAACTGAATTCCCTGTATAGTTAGAAACCTACTTGGAACAAGAAGGAAATGGACTTTGTGATATCACTGTAGTATTTCTAGCAAAGATGAGTCATGGAGCTTGACCAAATATAGTATTGCTTTAGGGAGGTTAGCCTTTAATTGACATTTTTAAATTTTTTTCTGTCTCCCGGAAAACCGGCTCAGGTTTCTCTTGTAGAAAATCTGGCAAAAACAACATTCTTTTTCAAATGAATCCAGGAAATTTCATGAAATAATCTAATTGTGTATGCAGAGCACAGAATACACAATACGCATTTCAAACCTCAGACTTGAAAGCCACTTATAGTCGTGGATGTTTTTCAACACACAAGTTGCTCCATTGGAAATGTACTGGCACTCAGGAAACCATCTTCAAATCAGTGTAATTGCTCATGTAGTTCAGTACTTTGCTGGTGCAAATGTCACACTACAATTTTACTATCTTTTTTCAGTGCTCAGAGTGGGATGATCCAACAGAACAGAGAAAGTAAAAATAGTCTTACACAGATTTAATTCTTTCATGTGTCAATATTAAATCCCCATTCCTTTGAGAAATATGCAAGGAACAAAGAAATCTGTTAAAATTCTACATTAAAATGTAATATAGAACCTCCTTCCAGTACCTGAAGGGAGCCTACAAGAAAGATGGAGAGCAACCATTTAAAAGAACATGTAGTGACAGGACAGGGATGAATGGATTCAAACTCAAAGACAGTAGGTTTAGATTAGCTGTTAGAAAGAAATTCTTTACTGTGAGGGTGGCAGGGCACTGGAACAGATTGCCAGAGAAGTTGTGGATTCTCCAACCCTGGAAGTGGCCAAGGCCTCAAGGCCAGGTTGGATGGGGCTCTGAGCAACCTGGTCTAGTGAAAAGTGTCTGTGCTGATGGTAAGAGGGTGGAACTAAATGATCTTTAAGGTTCCTTCCAACATAAGCCTTTCTGTGAATCCATGGTTCTTTGATTCTATGAATTGGAAAAGATAACATTTCAGTCTGGAGTTGTAGGTACTTGCCAAAAGTATTCCCAAAAAACTCCACAGTATTACCTTGATGACAACCTCATTTAAGCAATTTTCACACCTCTGTAATACATCATTCTTGATTTATACCAACATAAATCAAGGAAAAATTGGGACAAGCTATTTCAAAATTCTGTGTGAGTAGCTGAAGAGACTGTTCATATTATCTTGGTAGATGCACTTAAAACCAACATTTAATGAGTATGGGATTCATCAAATTAGACTTGTTTTTAACAGAGGCTGGTATTGATCACTAGGTTGCCACTAGGCCACAAAGACTGAGATGTTAAAGGGCAAGTTGTAGCTGTGCTGGATAAGACAGTATAGACTTGTTTTGAAAGGGCTTGACTCAATAATTTATTCTAAATCATCTGAGTTTTTTTCCTAAGAGCATCTTCCACTTAGATTTTGCAGCTCTATTTTGATTTTTTTTACCAACAAGTAAGTTTCGTTGTATAAGCGCTACTTTAAAATGTTAACTATAATATTCTCAGCTGATGTAAATTGCTGTAGCTCCTTATACTTGCATGGATGATCATTGGTTCACACATAGGTTAGGTATCACAGGCACTGAAGATGTAAAACCTTACAGAAGTGTTAGTTCTTTTTTTAATTACTGTAATTAATCCTAAAGGCATTTTCTCCAGTAAAGCCAGTTGCTATAAGAATGCTGACAACACTAACTCATCTGACCAGCATGTTCTTTCCTTCCCAATGGGACTAAAAGTGACGTGAATGGGACTAACCCTTAAAAGGCAGTTACTATCAGCTGTAAAAATAATATATGCATTTATAAAAAGGAAACAGCTAAATACAAACATTTCACAAACACCTGACAAATTTACATAGTATAGCATCCACACTTTGAGAAAACTGAAGGAAAACATTGTTGAAAAATGCATTTTTTGTTGAAGAACTAAGGCATTACAGAGTCTTGCCAAACTTTTCAAATAACAAGATTTTTGCTTTGGTTTGTCATTGGAAAAAAGGACAAGTGAAAAAAGAATTATGCAATGATTTAAAAACTACCTTTCCACAAGATGAAACTCCAAAAACACATTCACTTCTGAAAGGATCATTTCTTAGCTATTTCTAATCTTCAAAGGCATATTCTGAGGTGATATTTACCACATGAAACTGATTTTGGTCTTAATTTTTTTTTTCAGAGGAAGGGACATTTCAAACGTTCTGTCTCTTTCTTTAAAAACACCAAGTAATCTCAGATATGTGCAACACTGAGGCTGCAGCCAAGGTGTTATATCCAAGTTGGAGGGTGTTTAATATCCTGCAACTGGTGTCTTCTTATCAGCTGAAGGAAGAAGTAAGCATCAGTCTATTGGCAGAAGTTTTAGAATTCTTCTGATTTGTGAACTGTTATAGTTAGCCCAATATTGTCCTTTTGAAACCCACATGACTGCTGAAATCTCTAAGTTCTCCCAACCTTTCTATCGCTAGTCTTTCAGAAGATGGAAAGAACTACGCAGTGAAAATGTAGGAAATATGTGTCTGTGAACAGAGCAGGACATTTTACTGCATATGGTATTGATATGTTCCACCTGAATATAAAAGTACTTGGGTTATTCCCACTGTTTGCCTAATGACTAAAAGAAAACCAGAATTCTCTCTCCTCTCTAACATAATGATGCAAATCCCATTCTTCTACAAAGCTGTGTGGTGCTTATTCTGTAAGATCTTTTTAAAGGAGAATTTTTTCTGTTATATCATGAACTCTTCTTGGAATCTCCTAAGCATACAAAAAAGTTAAAAACTGAAGCCTTCTATTGATTTCAGCAAGATACTGTAATTCTCTGAAGACAGGAGTCAGCTGTTTTTGCTTTGAGAAACTGAAGCTTTGGAAAGTGCTTAACAATTCCAATATTCCTATTTTTTGGTTACTTTTATTGCTGTTACCAAAAGACTCTTGCTGTGGCCTGATAATGCCTAGTACAGGTGCCTGAATAGAGGGCGTATCAGAGCTCTGAGCGCCAAGTGACATCCTGCCAAGGCATTATTTCTGGACTGTCAATGAAGTTGAAAGCTCATGAGGGAGTCCAAAGTGGGCCACTACCAAAGACTGATCAAAAGGAGTCAGAAATCAAGCAATTGCCTCTAATTGGATCCTTACAGCACTTACAGAGAGAATTCTTTCAGAAACCCACTTTTAGAAGGCGGCATGTAGAAAGTTTCAAATGCCATATAGATAGAGTAACAGTAATTAAAATTGGACTACCATTCATTGTATAATTTAGAGATGACTGATTCCCTGAGCACTCAGAAAGCCCTTTTCATCCTTACCAAATAATACCTGAGGCCGGGAAAACCTACCCTCTCTATTTTCAGACTCGGTTCTACTATTCTTATCTTCTCTATGTTAGCAAACCCTGCTCAGGCGTTCAGGAATAATGTGAAGTATTTAGTTCATGTTTAGATCAGTACAGTTCTTCCAAGGGCTGCGAGGAAAAAAAGGGATCCCTTGAATCTAAAGTTCCCTCAGCACTGGGCTGAAACTGGTGATAGGTTAGAGCATGGCTGTGCTTTTGGAATGTTGCTTTTGGATGGCACCTGCACTGTTGAAGGTGTTTGCCCTGCTGTAGAGAGGTTTGCTGTGACACTTAGAGGCACATATCAATTAGCTGAAGTCAGAGTGCTTATTGTCATGCAAATTACAGCTTGTGAACATGAGAAGCAAACTCAGACTAACATCTGTCATATACCACCTACAAAAGATTTCTGCTTTCATGTCTCAAGGCTGTCTTGGGTTAGCCATAAATCGTATTTTGACAGGGTTTAATAAAATACAAATTATGGAACTAGTGAGTCATCCTCAGTATTTCCATCAGACAAATTCGAATGGGTGTACATTTTAACTGAGCTGTAAATAGATTAAATTGTAAATCTATTCCTTGGAACTTTTGCAGCTTTACAGATTTTAGAGGAATATGATTTCTCATTCAGAATTCATTCCTAAATTAATGCTGAGCATGACTGTGTAATGTGTTTGTTATGAGGCAGGATTAAAGGGATTTACCCAACATTATATCAGATACTGTATGTGTTTTAGACATTCACATAAGCACTTTTTTGTCACATTTATTCACCAGAGGGTCTCTATAAATAAAAGGAATCAAAATGTTCTTTAACCCTTTTGCAGTGTGCTGCTGCTAGGCTCAGATTCATTCTGGTGCACCACAAAGGGTCGGCCAAGGTGTTTACATTAGGAGAGTGACTGGTCCAAGCTTCCTTTGGGGTCAAGGGGACCTGGAGCTCCAGCCCATGGCTCACCCTGCCCTTGGGAAGCTGCAGCCATGGAGAGAGAGCTCCACCTCCCTGCTGTGCCTGCTTTGAGAAGGCCTCAAAGCAACTGCCCTTTTCTGTTTGGCACTTCATATAAATGCTTTATTCTTGCCTGATGTGCTGTGATTCTCCTCTCCTTTCCATCTCGTAGAATTGATTTTTCTGTCAAAAACATGATTGCATTTTTACAACACATATTAAGGAAATACAGTGTGAAACAAGAAGCGAAAAAAAGAAAAGATGAAAAGACAAAAAAAAAGATAATATGGCCAAACATTTTGATCAAACACTTGTAAGAAATAGGACAAAATAGAAACTTTTTGTGAAATGTCATTCAGTGTTGAGTGAATCTGGAAGGAACCTTTTAGTTGCTTTCTCTTTTTCCCTTTCCTGTTGTTTTTTACTTTTTTGTTACTTTTAATTCTCCCTTGGGGTGCCTACTACATATTACTCATGCAGTGAAGTATTATAGAACTAAGAGAGGAATATACTGAAGCAAAGACTAGTTCAGCTAAATGGCCTGTGTGGTTTACTTTTGTCAGAAATCACCTTTGCATCATGAACTGCTCCCTGAAAAGTGTAGAATTCACAGATAGCCAAGAACTTTATAGGCCAATGTACATAAGAATGACATTATGCTCCTCCTATTCCTCTTTGCTTACACTTTGCTGTAGCCTAATCTTTGAAGTCTGACCTAATTCCCTTTAAATGGGTTTTTCAAGCAACTTTTCTAGATATCGTAGAATCATAGAATGGCCTGGGTTGGAAGGGACACTAAAGATCATCTACTTCCAATCCCCCTGCATGGGCAGGGACACCTTCCACTAGAAGAAGTTGCTCAAAGCCCTGTCCAACCTGGATTTAAACTCTTACAGGGATGGGGCAGCCACAGATTCTCTGAGCAAAGCTGAAAAAAATGGGGATATAACAGTTTTTAAATGAAGTCCTAGATCAAGTGGTATGCATGATTTATTACTTATTTCCAGAAGTAAGAGGCATGTCTGGCTGAAGTTTACACACGCGTCCCGTATTCATCCTGACAACACAATGGAAAATGGCCTCCATTTCATGGATTCATCATAAGTGATGCTTTGCCTCTTTTTAACATGCCAGTTCATTGGTTCTGAGGAGCTTATTAGCAGGCTGAAATATTTCCTTTAACCCGCAGAATGCGTATGTCTGCAGAAGGCTGAGCTGGTCTGGATCTAGTTCTCAGTGATAAGAAAACTCTCAAGATTAATCTACAAAAAAGATAAATTCAAACTAACATGGTTTTTGTTTTCAAAAAACACTTATTTTCAGAATGATTCATCCTCATTTCATTTTTTAATTTTTTAAATCATTTCACATAATTTGTTAAACAATGAGTACAAATTTAGGTTTTGTTATTTTTTGTTGACAAGTTGTGAGCAGAGCTGCATTAGTGAACTATTGCAGAAAGAACATCTGCATCCTTTCATAAGGCAGAAGAAAATATGCCTGTAAAGTTTTTATATTTTGGAACTTGTTGCCATTGTATTTATTTCATTTTACAATACAGAGAAAAATAATAAAACAATATATTAGAAAAAGCTGTTGCAGAACATAAGTTTGCTGCTTTGGGATAAATGAGTAATGGCTACATAACTGTCATCACACAATCACTCTTAAGCGTTCTTTCATGGTATACAGCTCTGGGCTTGGGCAATGCAATTAATTAGAGGGAGAAATCAAAGCCGTATATCTTTCTTCTCTTGTGGATTTTTACTCCTTGTCTTTAAATGGTTATCATGTCCTTCTAAGTATATGAAATAAAATTAAATTGCATCTTTCCAAACAAAACTTCCATATTCCTGTCAAATCATGTACATGTGCTAAAAGAAAAATATATTAGTAAGTGAAAGGCATTGCTGTCAGTTGTAGATAGGAGAAAGGAAGTCCTTAAGAAACTACTGCTCTTCATGGTCTAGAGGGTAACTGTGAGCACTGCTGCTGTTCTAGGAAAAGGAGAGATAGAGTCAGAAAGTTCATTATTTAGCATCAGGTTTCAGTGGCCAACAGCATCCTATTTTAGGGGTGCTATTTCAAAAATAGCTTAACTTATATTCACACAAATGTGAAAATTTCAGTAGCTCTAATTTTGCGTTATGGAAAGTAATTATTTTTGTTCTTCCAGTGTTTTTCTTGATGGTGTGGTTTTATCAAATTTGCAGAGATTTGCTTAAATGATTCTTCTAAGTCCACAGCTGAATTGTACGATTGATACCCTAATTCTGAAATTACCTTCTACATGTTTTGTGACTATGACCAAGAGAGTCAAAGACAATATTCCAGGAACAGGCTGAACAAAGGATAGCTGATGATCCTCTGGACAGATCTGCTGATACATACTTTGCCATAAATACAAGAGCCCTGAAAAAGGTTGAAGGGCAAAAGACAACACTTGTAGTAATATTTGCGCATTCTTCAAACCAGTTTTGATTTCCACAACTTTTGCAAATGTCAACAGATTCAACTATAAACTTTTTTCTCAGCCAGAACTCCAAACTGAGAAAAGAAAATTCAGCCAAATATATGTTTTCTGAATTCCACAAAATACTACTAGGCTTACAAAGAGTGATTATATTGTCTACTCTACCTGGGAGAAACAAAGGTGTCTGTGAGAAAGACATATGTTTCCAAAGGAAAATTATTTTAGTCATGAAATTATTCTTTATGTATTCAGCCCTACTAATAACGCTAGTTTATGCATTCCCAGGAATATCAGAAAACCTAGTATCTCTGAGTTTGTTTTTGCATTCTCCAGTTAGTAAGTTTGCGATAGTCCTAATCTAATCACAGGAAGATTTCTCAAAGGCTTTCCATCAGTATCAAGACCACCATCATTGTGAGATCAGAAGCTGATGCTCAAATCTTATTTAAATTTCTTTCTGAGACACCAGCCACACAGAGGTATCTCATTTCTCCTAGAGACCTGCCTTCCACGTGTAAACTGTATGAGCTCATTGAGACAGAAACGTCTGAACCCATCTGTGTCCCATCACATCAAAGTTCTTCCTTCCTTGAAGGGAGTGATGTATCTCATTTTAAAACTGATTAGAATTTTGCCTCTAAGTGTCCCTTTTTCTCCAATAAGTATGAAGAGAACCACAATAAATAGCTGAAATGCAGACATCTGTGTAGCAAACAATTAAATTTACATGAAATGAAATCTCGCCCGAAGGATCTATAATTAAAGTGCAATTATATTCCCAAGTTACATGAACAGGATCCCACCCACTGTCTTTGAACTACTGTTGCTATTATCTCTTCGCAGTGAGCTAAAACAAGCAGATTTGGATCAAGGTTGACATCTCATTGTACTTTGTTTCACACTACCACTGTCTCAAAACATGAGACCCAGTTTAACTCTGAATATGATTGAATATGGAAGGGGTAAAGGGAAAAAATACAACAGCAACATGATGCACCTACAGACATTAACTAATAATTTGTGTATTAATTAAAAGTCACCATTCATTTTCTATGTGATGAATCATCCAAAATCATAAATCCATAAATTCAGAGATACTCACAATCTCCACTTAGTCTTGTCTAGACAAGATGTACTTCTAGCATGACAGAAAAATTAGTTCAAGTAGCCTTTGGTGGAAGAACATACAAACTTTACACAAGAAAAGAGGTGAGAATATTGATGAATAGCACAAGAAACATTTTGCAAAGGATCAAAATATATTGTGTAAAATTGATTCAAAATCCTTCTTTTATATGTTTTTTAAATTTTTTCCTGGCTTGTTTTTGCCATTTCCAGTCTCAAATATTAATAATAATAATAATAATAATGATAATAAAAATATTTGGAATTGTACCTCTTTTTGTCACAATGTATTGTGGTAAAACAGCCTGTGTTATTTACAAATAGAGCAGTAATAGTAATCAAAGTTTGCAGTTTGATGTCAGCTAAAGTCAGTATTGTTGTAACTGTAAAATGTCTTGAATTGTACCTGTGTATTTGTTGTCTCTCCTATCTTCTGGATATGGAGAGGGAAAGGTGGAGCAGCCCAGTGGTGATGAAATACTCCTTGCTGTCTGTTCTTACAATACGTATTGCAATTTTATAAACCATGAATGGAAGCAATAACAAATGAACAAGAAAACAGACTTCCAAACAGGAAGGGATGAAAGCAGAACATATTACAGATTGACCAAAAAAGAGGAGGCCCCCCAAGCAGCCTTCTGGGTGTGCTGTGAAAAAAAAAAACCTTTCAGGAAGTATGTGATAGCATATGGAGGAGTGGATGATGAAACCTTTCAAACACAAAATCTGCAAGGGGTGAGATACCGAAATCTGCTGGAAGATACTGGTGAGATGCAGCCACAGACCATGTTTGGAAGAGCACCGGATGTACCTTACGAGCTTCCAAGCTCTTTTAAGTAATATACTTGTGGTGTTTTCATTTAGTCCCTTTTGTTTCTTCCAGAGGATGATGGGTTCCTAAGCATTAACAAAGTGCGCAAAAGTAATATGTGCATGCAAAGACGTTGCTAAGTGCTGTACATGAAGAAGTCTGTCTTCAATTATATTTGAAGCAATTACTTTGATATCATCTTTTGTTTACAGTAAGCTACCATGAACAAGGATGTCCCTCAGGAAGAAGGATTTGAGGAGGACATAGGAAGAAAAAGCTCTGAAAACAATGTTAGTTTTGAAGTTTTTTCTAAGGAGAAAAACAAAAAAAGAATCATGCTCAACGTCTGTGCAACAAAAGAAATCTTTGCTCACCAAAAAGAGTTTGATATAGCAATGACAGGAAACAGGAAGAAAATAGCAGGGATCCAAGGGATTTTAAGAATTAGAGAACAAAAAAGGCCAAAGATTTTGAGGTAGTTTTGCCTAACATATTTGTGGGGTTTTGTTCTTTGGTGGATATGTTTTTCCTATGTAGCTGATAAAGTACTAATTGCTTCCAAGTTCAGCAAGGCTTTGGCTTTAGCTTCATTTCTTGAATGGAAGAAGAAATGAATGTAGTTTACAGTCACACTTTTCCTTTTTTTTTCCTTTTAGGTAACCATCTGTAAAATGAAAGCATGATTCATTTCATAACTGGGAAATGATGTTGCAGCTACATGCAGAGAGCAGCTCTTGAACTACACTTGTTTGCTTTCCACAGTGAACTGTTGAGGAGGAGCACACCTACACCAGGAGAACTCGGGTGTCTGTGCCGTGCTGGGGGAGCAGAGGTGCTGGGACATGAACCAGGCTGAGGCAGGGAGCTAGACTGCAGCACTGTCTTAGACCTCAGATCTCTGGGCAAATTAGCCGCTGGAGAGACCTGAAATGTGTGGTGTAAAAGCAAGTGAGCAGTGCTGCAAGATAGAGCCTGGGAACAGACTGACACCTCTTAGTCGTGACGGGATCTCTTTAGGCTTTGTGATGGCAGCACTGCTTTCTCCCAGATATCCAGCATGCTCCACCAGGCCTCCCCTGCAGACATGGCTGGATGGCCTGTGTTAAACCAGGCTCCAGGCTTCTGGAATAGCATTAGGTGTTATACAGCCTTAAAACAATCACTACAGACCAGCACAGGCACAGGAGCCTCTGTCCTTACCAAGACTCAGAGCAGCTCAGTGTCATTCTGGCACACTGAGACACAGCTTGTGATATATCTCAAGGGTAACCAACACTGGTATAGCAAATTTTGTGAGATTTAAATTCAATCCTTAAAATTATAAGACATGGGCTTATTCTGCGCATATAACTCACATGAATAATTATTATGAATTGGCCCACCCTGCCATCCACAGTACAATTATACTAATTCTGTGGGATCCATCTACACCAAACTTGCCTAGGGATAAACCAGCTTTCTTAGGGTGTTTCTAGTATGTCAGTGGTATTTCATGAGAATTAGGACCTAAGGACGTGACCAGAGTCTCAGGGCTTTCTCCTGCCTCTCTGTAGCGACAGACCCTGAAAAGACAGAATCAGACCTCTAATGCGTAGTCCGTCTGTAATAGCAGCATAAAAAAAAATTCTTAAGAAAGTAGAAGATATAGTGCCCTGTTTAATGCAAATATATTAGTGTGTGAATGGAAGCTGATATCTTTGAGTCCTGCAGAAAGATCTTGCAAGTTAAAACCAAACTGAAATGCGATTTTAATACACTTTAAAATTTATCATGAGCAATCAGAAGATTTTCCTTAGCAAAAACCTTTTATGTTGCCTTTCTTTTTTTGTTTTTCTAGTCACAGGAAATACTGTACGTGTGTTTTCAACATCTAAATGCACTTTCTTGCCTGAATTATGAAATCACAAGTTAGGAAAACAATATTCTTTGTGCTTTGCAGGTTTCCCCTAAGAGGAATGAAGGTTGCTGCAGTATGTTTGTTTAAGTGCCATGCTTCCAACTGTAGCTCCCACGTGACTCACTAGCTCAGTTTTCATTGCCCCTGGCTCTCTTCTATTATTTACCTTGCTTCTGAAGCTCCTTGTAAGGAGAAAAGGAGCCGTTACTGAAAAATACAGTAAAATGTAGTTTTCACCCTGAAAAGAAGGGTGAATAATTTGTTGACTGAATCATAGAATCATATAGGTTGGAAGAGACCTTTGAGATCATCATGTCCAACTGACCACTTCCACCTCTTGCCTCAGTATCCTTAAATGGGTCCCATCTGCCCCATGGACTTTTGTGTGTCTAAGAGGTATAGCAGGCCAATGATGATTTCCCCCAGATTATGAGGATTTTCTTCTGCTCCCCATCCCTGTTTTCCAGCTCAGGAGGCCTGATACTCCAAGAACAACTGTTCTTGTTATTAAAGGCTGAGGCAAACAAGTCATTAAGTACCTCAGCCTTTTCCTCATCCTTTGTCACTATGTTTGCCCCTAAAAGCAATAAAGGATGGAGTTTTTCCTTGGCCCTACTTTTGTTGTGAAAGCGCTTATAGAAAGATTTTTTTAGTGTGTTTTACATCAGTAGCCAGAAAAAGTTCTAGCTGGGATTTGGCTCTTCAAGTTTTTGTCCTGAAAAAACTCACTAAATCCTTACAGTCCTCCTGAGTTCCCTGCCCCTTCTTCCAAAGGTTATAAACTCCTGGGGTTTTTTACTGAGTTCCAGCCAAGTTCTCTGTTCAACTAGGTCAGTCTTCTTCCCCACTCGTCTTTTGGTACATGGGGACAGCCTGCTCCTGTACCATTAAGATTTCCTTCTTGAAAACTGTACAGCCCTCCTGGACCCCTTTGCTCTTCAGGACTCTTTCCCAAGGGACTCTCTCAACCAATCTTCCAAAGAGACTAAATTTGCCCTCTGGGACTCCACGGCAGCAGTTTTTCTGGCACTCCTCCTTACTTCTCCGGGAATTAAGCACTCTAATCATTTCATGATCACTGTGCCCAAGAAGACCTCCAGTCATTACATCAATCACAAGTCTTTCTCTGTTTATGAAACCCAGGTCTGGTGGGACACCTTCCCCAGCTGGCTGAGTCACAAAGCTGACTTTAACGCCTCCTCCTGGCTGTGGCCAGGTCTGTAAGGGGCCACAACAGGCACACGGACCATCTTACACCCAAAACAGAACAAAAGCAGAATAGAATGGCAATGGAGGAGACGAGAAAGAAATGTGGTGAGTAGGAAAACATCTGAGGCATTTGAACCTGTCTGTAGAGGGGTTATGAAATGAATCTGTAGCATTGAACAGGATCCCAAAACTACTGAAGAACCTGAGACATGACTGAGGGTAGGAGTGAAAATCTGTCTTTCAGCCACTGACATGATGTGAGGGGACATCTGCCAGCTCAGGGGGGAGTCCAAAGTCCAGGAAGATAATCAAAGCAGTAATAAAATCTTATTCAGGAACACATTTTAAGTTAACAGTTTCCACTGCAGCTACATTTTAAAGCGAAAGGCATCTTTTGCACATTTCAATTTGCAGATACCCTTCCTTGGCCCCCTTTAGAGCATACTAAGCAAAGTAAGCAGGTGGAGTCTTTTCAGCTAGTTATAGACCAAAATCATCTTCTAGCAACTGGTGGTGCCTAACAGATGCCCGCAGATGCCTAATTAACATTCACGAAGCACTTGAATCCCTTACATGAAGGCAGTATACAGTAAAAGCATAAATTATTTTTATTATAAGCTATATATTATTCTGAAGCTACTAACTGCTTCAGAAAACAACTGTGACTATTCTAAAAAAAAATGTTTATTATTCCGTTTGCTAAGAAATAATTGAGTAAAGACCAATTGAAAAAGCTTTTTTTCCCCTACACATTAATTATTTTACTACGATGTAAATAGCAACAAATATTAAAAGCTACTCAGGTATTTCAGGAGTTTGGATTCCTAACAAAATCAAAGATTCCAGTAAAATCTGACAGAAAGTTGGACAATCAACAATCATTAATGTGATTGAAATTTCAAAGCAGACTACTCAATCATGCTACAGAGCTGCTAAGAGCATTCTGCGTCCTTTCCTTGTCCCTGACCCTTAAGCTGCTTTGCATCTGGATATTTAAATATTTTGCACAGCTGTGTCTTGCAGACTTTGCCTTCTCCATCTGCTTGTTTGTTTTCCTGGTTTTATTTTTCAGGCTGCTATTTTGTATAAGCAAAATTATCCTTTCATGCCTCCTCTGCCTCTGTTATTTCTTCTAGATATTGTAAACTACAGCATCTGTAGTATTTCTCCTGCTATAGATTTATATTTTTCTAGGTAGTGTGGGATAAAGATAAGAAGCCTCAGTTGTACATGAAGCTGATGCCCTAGTCTGACACATAAATCCCCAAAGCTTTTTATTTCTGAAATTTACTAAGGAGTATCCCCTTGGTGCATAAATGACTTCTTTTGATTTTTTACATGTATCACAGGTCAATAGAAAAAAAAGAAGACAAGCCTCTGGGCATTTGACAGACCAGCTACCCTTTACATTAACAAGAGCGACACTTTTTTTTTTTGGTCAGATAGTCTGAATACTCTAACAGTAAATATTACTAAAAAAAGGGTTCATGTCCTAAGAAGAGTAGGGATTCAGATTTGATTTTTAAAGCATTTCTCTGTCTTTGGGTCAGCATGTTTGCAGAATGAAAGGATGTTTCCTGACCTCTTTATCTCTGAAGGGTGGGAAGTAACTTTAGATTCAGAGATTTATCTCATATCCTAGAAACAAATTGAGCCAAGTTTTCAAGTTCTATCTCCCAGTTATTTCTGGATTACTGAGCTTTGCTTACTCTGAACTGTTTCATAAAGGAAGTTAAAAATTAATGCTGCTGCTTAGCTATATACTTAAATATGAGCTCAGCTTTCAGCACAAACAGATGTTCTTTGCTTAGTTGGGATGGTCTGGAAAAAAAAAACAATTACAAAATTGTTTTGATGTGTTCAATTCTAGGAATCTGTTAATAGCTTATGAACAGAACACACGAATGGCTCCGTTAGGTCAGGACCGTGGCTTTCTCACCAGATATCAGAAGCGGATATAATGGGACAAAAGGTAGGGGGTCACACACTGAAAACCCACATGGATTATTATATCCTACAGCTTTTTTATGCATTAATGCATCCCTGATTATTTTTTTCCTGTGTTATCCTGTACTCTATTTATGTGAAATAAATTCCAAGATCAGAATCTTACCTGCTTAAAGAAATCTCTGAGGTTACCTTAAATATTTCATTTGTCAGGTTTTCTAATAGCTGTTATATCCTGCTGAGTTACTGTGAAATATCAAGATCAAGGTGCAAAACATGCCCTACTGAACAGAAATTTTGGAAACATGGATGACTGAAATATAATTCTGACTGACCTTGGGGAGAGGGAGAGGAAAGAAGGTAAGGTCAAATTTAGAATAGTAACTCCTGGTCATGAGCTTTGCTCTTTGACAGAGTTTGCATTGGGTTCATGGGTGGTGTGCTTCCAGCTCCTTTTTGCTTCATGGAAGTTTTAGAAATGTCTGGAACTGCTGTGTGAGCCTTACAGAGAAATCTAATCATATCCAGGTAAATTCTCCTTAGTTCTATAAATAATGACCACACATCATCTTGAAAAAAAAACAAACCTTAAAGACAACCACATCATGAAGATTAGGGGAATCGATTTCCCATCTTCTTTACTTACCAGTTCTTCTAGAATCACAGACTTTAGAGGAAAGACTATTAAACTACCAAATCTTCATCTCCTGTTTATCACAGATGCCTAAAATTTCTCCAAGTTACCCCTGAACTGAACTCAGTAGTTCACACTTGATGGAAAAAGGTGATATTATCCTATGTTGCCATTCATCAGCTCTTCCAACATCAGCACTGCAGCCTCCTGTGTACTAACTCTAATTAGGCCATGACTGAAATAAAAGTTGGTGCTGATTTGTAATTTTGCAGTTGTGCTTAAGAATCCCAGTTGTAGACCATCTTGCTTTCAGCATCCTGAAGTGCAACAGGAATTTATTTCCTGCTTCCCATAGATTACAGGCTAGAATCATTCACTTGGGAACAGCGAACTCCCCTTGATTTCTTACCATACTCCAAAGGCCAAAGCTTTGGTTAGAAAAGTACTAACAGTTTTTTATTGCTAATGCTAATTAAAGAAGAAGGAAAGATTCAACCAAATTGTTTAGACAAAGCTTAGCAAAACGAAGAGCTACATCTGATTCTTACCCATTTAGGTTTTAAGCCCTACTTCAACAGTGAATGGAGGACATGTAATAAACTTACTGACTTCCCTAAGGACTGAGGCACCTGAAAGATTTCCAGCAAGTGTCAATAACAACCCTGACTGTGACTCTTCTTATGTTTACCTGCAAGTTTGTCAGTTATTCTGAAGTGCACTGATTTATGTACCCATAATAGGGGACTTCAGGAGCTCTGTGTGTTTCATTACTTGAGGCTATACGTGTATAAGACAGTAAATGTTGGCTTTAAAGCTCCTGATACTGGTACAAAACATGAAAGCTATATGATGTAAAAGGCTGATTCTATATTATTTTCATTCAGCTGGCTCACTTTTTTTTTTTCCCTCCAAAAATAACTGAAGGGTTCAATTTGTACCAATATTTTTCACTGGAGCAAGTATCCTTCATCTTCACCATTTCATCTTGATACCAGAGCTGATATCATTTGTTGTCCTGTCTTTGGAAAAATACATAATGCCAAAATAAACTCTGTTCCTGTGTAGTGTGGCTAATATAATAGTACAGTCATCGGATCACAGCCAAGCTGGATCACATTTGTTTCATGCAGGATTGATTTTGTTGTTGGTCACTAACAAAAACTGTAACAGCAGGACTGCAGTGAAAATTGCCTCACTTGAAGGAAGGCTTTATGAATATTATCTCTTGATATAGCATCTTTTGTCCCAGTAAGTATTGATATGAGCAAGTCTAAGGTGTGCAGAAATTTTTCCTGGCCCAACTGAAACACCCTCTCCTTCAAGGCTGCAGCTGTGAGTGTCCTCCACCCAAACGACCAAGGCATACACTTAACCTCAAACTGAAAAAGGAAATAGTTTCATATCTGACAAGGGGGTAGTTTTTCATTTCCCCCACCCAAATACCACATGGGAAATTTGTTAGGTGGGTAGAGATAATACACACCCCAAATAATCCCATGGTTGCTCTAGCAGCCAAAACATCTTACAATGTGTTTACACCATGTCCTCCTGATGAACGTGCTCTGGGTGAGGCTCTGTGGCTGGCTTTATTTTCGAAATTCTGCAGTTATTTGTGTGTCATGTTCACAGAACTATATGAAAATGCTTTCAAGTTTTTACAGACTTCTTTGGAAGGAGCTGCTTTTACCTTCAACAAAAGAACAGTTTTGTTTCTTAACAGCACTCAGGATAAGCCAAAAAGCACTAATTTCTCCTCACTTGTAAAACATTTAACATATCGCTACCCACACCCTGTAATTTCAAGGCTCCTAGGATTTATATTTTAAAAGCATAATTGAAACTTCTTGGCAAAGGCCCTATGACTTCCAGTCAAAATGGTTATAGAAGAAAAATTCTCTGTCTTAATGTAAAAGAAATCCTGCCTAAATTAAAAGCATTTGGTATTAGCTCTTTTTCCCCCATAATAACATCTACCATTAAGATGACAGCTAAAATATAAGGTGTTCTTGCATTTCAGGAGACTATGAGAGGAAAAAGGATTGGTGGGGCTATTTTAGTGATTCCACGTGGAACTCATAATATATTTTGTCAAAACAGCTCTTTATTCATATACATAGGAAAATGTATTTTTAATTTAGAATTCATTCAAAATCTCATGCCTTAACTCATTGAATCATAATAACTCAATGCCTAAGCTAACACAGGAAAGAGAGTACAAAGGTTCATGTTGGGTATGTTATCCTGCAAGTGTAGTTTTCGTAATATTTGAGAATAATTTAAATAAATTCATCTTATTATCTCATTGCTACTTTTTGAAAGAGTTGAGTGCAGGGGCATTGTTGAAGTTCAACCAATTTTTCTTCATACACAAAAGCATTGTAAAAGTTCTGGAGAGAACAGATGTCCAGATCATACGAACACAGATCATACTAACACAGGAGGCACACTCAGCCTCCCATAGAATGCAGATTCTCACATATTGTCAGCGAAGAATAACTTTAAAATAGCAAAATGGATCTGATGACAGCAAGATGGGACAAACATTCTGAGTAACTGTCTAACACCATAACCTGAGCCCAAAGGCATACCTACAGCTTTCTGGGCTGTTAACCTTGCATTTGTCTGAAGAGCTCCTAGAAACTCTCTGTACCTGTATTGCACTGTCTATTTTTCCTCCAGTTTCTGCCAGGCAGAAGGCAACAACCCCAGTCCAGCATCTGTGGCCTCCAGTGCCATGAGTCTGGGGCAGCAGCATCAGTCTTTTCTCCTTGGAATCACAGGATTCTACAGTCATTGCCTGGCCCAGTATTAATCTACTTTCCAGAACAATAAGAATGCAGGAGCTGCACTCAAGAAACCTTGTGGGTGTCTCCAGATCATGATATTCTGTGATTCTATAATTCCCCTGTCCTACTCTGCCAGTGAATGTCTTTCTATAATAATACCTGACCCATAGTAATCCCTATTTTATACTACACAGACAACATTTTTTCAATTTTTCTTGCAAGACTGTATTTTGCTTTCTTCATGTCTCATTAGCTTACAGGGACAATATTAAAAAAAAGTTTACTGTTGACAGTAGTTCATTTCCTGCTCAGGCTGTTGCCCGTAGGCCAGAGACTGATGACATGTCTACAATACTAGATCAAAATGAAAGGCCAGCTCTGAATTTCAATTATTGAAAGTGGTGTTTAAAAAAATGATCTCTCCCTGCTAGGAACTGCATTAGCAATTATACAGTGACACTGGTGCAATGGTAACTATAAAACAAAAATGTGAGATTCGTGAAGTGGACAACATTTACTCACCAGTTTACCCAGAGTTATGAAATGCTATTGCAAAGGGAATGAGAATGATCACTAATCTTGCTGTGTTTATAACAATTCTCTTATATTAGCAGTCACTTATTGTAGGTAAAAGAGAGACAGCCTTATAGGAAATAAGAAAAAATGTTAAAATCATGCTAATGAAAAGCCAAATGAAGTGTTGTGATTATTGTTATGAAATTTTATTTTTATGCTTTCCTCATCTCTGTAGTCTTGTCTGTAGTGGAACTCTAAGACCCTTAGGGCCAGGAAGCTGTTAATTCACCAAAGAAAGAGCTCTCTTTGTTCTAGATCCTGTATAATACTCACCTAATCAGCCTTAATCCCTTTAACGTAAATAAAAACAAAGAAGGGTATCACAGTTGTGTAGTATTAGAAGAGACTTCAAAGATACACAAGTCTATCTGCTTGCTCTGTGGAAAAATAAATGTACCTGGGCTATCCATGACGAGTCTGTCTAACCCATTCCTAAAATAGATTTCTCCTTTCAGAAGAGGCATGGGATTCCTTGGTTACTTTCTGAAGTCTGCCTAACTACTTATCTCTTCTTATATTTAGAGATTGTTTCCAGTAACCCTGTGGATAGGAGAAGTAAGAGGAAATATTCCTTATGATTAAATGTTGCTTTGTTGTTTTTTGGTCAGGTACCTACATATGACACATGTGGATAAGAGAGCAAAAGCCCTAAGTCTCAGCAGTACAGCTTAAGAGAAAAAACCACATTTTATCTGTACCATAAAAATACTTCTGATGTCAGTGCCTAGTTTCATAAGTGGCTATCAAATACTAAGTTGTTTTCAAGTATCTTCGAAGCAAAAACTCATGAAACATATGTTTGCCAAGAACGCAGAAAAATTTATGAGTATTATCTCTCTTACCTTTTCCCAAAGTTTTAATGCATGCTCCCTTGTTTCCTGAGGACATCTGTGTGGTTTTCACAGTAAAGACAACCTCTTATTTTGCTAATATGGATAGTGTGTCCTGGTCCATCATTTCATCGTTCATAACATCTACTCTTGAAACTCTAACATGAAAAATATCACAATTAGAAGCTTTTTTAAGGTGTTTTCTACTTTATTTTATACTCATCTATATTGAAAACATTTTGTGAAATAATCTATTGCAAAATAATATTTTGCTTTGTTTTTTTGCAGTTCATTCAACATAAACATATATGTCCTGCTGTTACAGTTTGAAGGCTGTTCTATGTAAATTCAGGTTAGTAATAACCAACAATGTGTGTTGACAAAAAGCTACATCTAGCCTGTAATTGGGATACAGGTTTGGTGCATATACAGGCATAACTGGGCTAGTTTTATCTTCTGATCATCTGCTTTGTTCCTCTAAGGATGGCAGAAAACCCCCCTCCCAGAATGCTGGTTTTCTGTGAGCCAAGTGTGCTTGCAGACAAACCTGAATACTTGGCAGCTGTATCCTATGGTATGCAGTTTTAGATTAAAACTAGCTTGGTATGTGCTGCATGTGTTACAATTACACTTCAGTCTGAAGCCCCCATAATCCTAAATTGAAACAGCAATGAATACTTGAGACTCAGAAATGATCTTCCATCTCTGGCCATCTGTGGGGCAGATGTGCAACACATTTCTCACAGCTATACCAAAAGCAATTTCAAACCCACCTTCCTGTTGTGCTTCTTCTAATCAACCCATTTCCAGACCTTGCTGCTGGCAGCAGTCATATTGCATGTTTGGTTTAATAACTTTGCACCCCTGATATAATCCATCCCTTATGCGTGCACACATTCTCCCGGGCTCTCTTGGCAAAGTTCCTGGGGTGTACACAAGTAAACAGTGAGGAAGATGACAACTGTGGAGCTGAAATGAAGGTGCACCTACTGAGAAGAGAAAGTGATGCAAACTGGGAAAATGTGTGGTAAACTTGGGCACTGAATCTATTGGAGCAGGAATGCTGGACTCCGAACATATTTTAGGAGCATGTGGATAGATTTTATTAAAAAACCCCAACATAGTCCCTTCAACCACTATGATGACACAAACACACTCCCTACTGCACCGACAATCTAGAAGTGACTACATGTTCATTGCAGGTAAAACACAAGGGTCTCTAGTACACTTTGCTTTGTGCGTTTGCTTAACCACTTTCTTCCCCAGAAAGCTATAATTACATATATTATATTATATTATATTATATTATATTATATTATATTATATTAATTATATTATTATGGAAATACTTTAGTGAAGAAAACACAACAGGGTGCTACCATAATGTAAAATGTGATATTTTAAATGAAAAACTTCTTTGTCATTTTCCACTACCTCGTAAAACAAGTCATCCAGTTCTCTGCAGAGCAGACTTCACTTTGACACAGGATGCTGCTGAATGGAGATGACTCCCAGACAAACCTGTGTCCCTTCCACCAAGCCATGTGTACCACATAGTGCCCAGTGACAGCACACACTAAAAAAGAGAGGAGATCATGGGCAGGATGAAGCAGGAGACACTCAATATGTTGCCATTTAACAGCAGAAAGTGTGCTGGTTTTGTCTGATAACATTTGAGTCAGAGCACTGCACATCATTGACCTACTAACTACCCTGCTGCTTCTTCTGCGGCTGCAAAAGGAAATGGGAATGCATGGAGAAGGGGTCTAACTTATATCTTCACATTTAAATAAATTTTACTTGACACATACCTTCAGATCTCCTGATGAAAGTAATTATAAAAGTGAAATATGTGGTAGTATATGATAGCAACTGCTTGTTTTCCTGCTCAGTATCTAGTGCATCTCTAGTCTGGGAATGCTGGGTACCATTTTCATATAAATGTCTTGTTATTTTGTTACTGCTGGATAATAATAATAAAGAACGTCTATTGTTAAGAGTTTTATTTTGTAAATAATACTTAATGAAAAAGAAAAGTCTTTATGGTAACCTTTTGCTAACCTGACTTGTAGATTTTGTCATCTGAAATAATCTTTTCATGCATTTGAATAAATAATTTTTTCTTTCATTTATTGTCCCATGAAGGACAAGACTAGTAACTGTAGATTCATTAAACAAGGATAGTTCCTGGCATAGATATCCATTACAGCCCAGCTAACATTAGCATGTTGTATTCTGTTTGATACACAGTGCTATTTGCTAATGTTATTAATTCTACACTCAAGTAACAGTGAAATGGGTCAATATTTGGGAACTGTAACCATAGTTATGGGTAGCAGGATTCCAGCATTTAAAGAAGAACTGCTAAATTTTGAAGATTGAAAATGGGAAAGTTATAGTTATTTATATATATATGTGTGTGTGTATATATATATGAAAAACATAAAGGACCATAGCCTTCCAGTAATTCTAAAGGCCCAAACCTGCTCCTAGTGAAGTTATCCAAGCTCCCTGACAGGAGCCCATTGGAAAGAAGAACAGAGACTAGTCTAGCAATGAATCACCTTTTCATATGAATTAAAATTGCTGAAGAGGATGCTCCTGCACTTGGCAATCCAAAGAGTCCCAGCCAGGATGAGCAGCTCCATTCCTTAGTTCTGCCCTATCCATATGCAAGAACAGAAGGATGCACACTCTATTTCAAACAGTTAAATACAGCCTTTGCCAAAAGCAATAAGGCTGTTTGCAGATTGAAACTTTGAGAATTTCAGCATGCATTTTTTTTTTTTTTAACAATAAGTAAACATTTCACAACCCTTGAAAAAAAGCCATGTTCCAGATTTTGCAAGAATTTTGAGAATCACGTAGTTAAAATGTATTTTATTCCCATCATATGAGTTTCTAGATAATGAAAGTATATGATCTCACGCCACACTATATGAGATTCAAATTCTGTCTTCACACCTATGTAGTACTCTTAACTTCAGTAATGTTATATGAATACAGTGAAGAGCACGGTTTGATCCAAGATGCTAAGATTTCACTAAATTATAAAAAACCAGAGAGTGAGTCTCAATTTCTTTCTGGTGTTTATAATTATTTTTACCCCTTATGTTATTTGTTTACTTATTAATTGAATTGAATTGATTCAGGGTTTTTTAATCTGCATTAGAAAATTATGAGTGTTTTTTTTTCCTTTAACATTGGTACCAGTGTTCTACAACCTTCTGTTCAGCATGTTTTCTTACCTTCCCTTTCAGCTTTTTTCACTTCACTGATTAGTATTTATGAAATTTCTTTCAATGGGTTTTCTGCATCAGAAAGTTAGACAGTTAGTCAGAATTTTTCATGTAAACTCTCCCTATCAACGAAGAGAGGCTGTGACGCCAATTGACCCGTCTTTCCTCACTGAATACGGGAGGAGTCTAGACAAAAAGCTTAAAATAGACAACTATCTCAGGTAAATTAGCTAATTATCTTGGATGAGCTAATTAGCAAATAATGAAAACAAATAACTGCTACCCCCACCCCCCTTCCCCCTGGATGTTGCAGATGTTAACCAAGGGACAAAATTGCCTTGGAAATCCTGAAATATTTGGATAGTGCTGCTTGGCCACCTCTATTTCTTCTGGCTCTTACAAGTTTCATTCACTGTTCTTCGAAATTGGGTATGACTGTGTGGGGGTTATATTCCACTTGCTTTCTTGCTTATAGGCAAAACCCCAAAACTAGAAAATTTGGTGATAAAATTAAATTTTTTTCCAGAAATATGAGGCTTCTAGTGTTCCAAGAGAAACCAGTGTCAGAGGTGATTGGCCTGTCCATCTCTGCCTCACCTTAATATCATCAAACCTGTTTTTGCTGGTTTTGTTCATAAACAGCCCTCTTAGTTGGCCTCTGTGCACATGATTATCTTCCCCAGGGAGAAATTAAAATTTCTTTTACCTTTCTGTGCCCATGTTTGTAGCTACTTGAACACCCTGCTCTGTATGACTTTCAGCCTATCCAAGCCTGGCACCATCCCTTCGGGCCCTGAGGTGCTCCAGAGTCTCATCACTTCTCTGCAATACAGTGTCTCGTGCAGTCTCCAAAAATCCTAACACTCACATTTTCAGGGCTCTCTTTATATCCATTCCATCCTTTTGCCCGTTCAGCTTCCCCTCCAGTGCTGCAGGAGAAAGAAACAAGCATGAGGAGCCAAAGGGGAACTATTCATAAGAGAAGGGAATTATGTTTCTGCAGAGGAAGGCGAGGCTTACTGGCCTTAAATCTTCTAACAGCTGAAGTGAGAGAGCTGGTGCTTTATGATATGACAAAGCAACACGAACCCTGATCAGCCAGATGCGATACATAGCTGCAGCTTGGCGAGGTACTTTATATGCCAAATGCGTTTGTTCACACAGAAGGATAAAACACAATGTTTGGATGATCTTTCAAAAAGCTTCATCTAGTACTAAAAAATTTACTTCCCTCTCTAACACCTTATAGTCAATCAGCAGCCAGTCCTGGACAGGCTGCCAGGACATAAAACTAATATATGGGAGCACTCAAACAGACCAAGTGTGTGCTCGTGTGTACAAACCCACCACACCCACACACACACGGTGGCAGGCCTTGCAGAAGCCTGCAAGGAGTCAGAGTTTCATTTTTCAGAAGGACATAGAGTGACAGCTGCAAAATATTATTTTGGATTTTCTTAGAGCTCCCTTTGTAAATCATGATTGACTGAAATAAACTGTCAACTGCAATTTGTTAATTTTATGTGATTTATTCCCAATGTCTGAATGTGAAAATCTGTTAGAAAAAAATGTTTTATAAAACATCAGTAATTTTTATCACCATTAGTATTCAAGAAAAGCAATTTTTCAGTACTCAATCCTCCTGAATCCTTGTGATGAGCAGCCAGGAAACTGACTGCCACGTGCCATACGGTAATGAGAACAGTAAATCGACTACTAAGAAACTGTTAGCCTGTTTGAGACTCAACGCATTTTCTAAAGGGGGAAAAAGGGCCTTGATAATCATTGCCATACTGGAGTTTAAAAAGAAGTCATGTATGGAAATTGTATTTACTGATTATACAGAGAGGACTGCATTTAAAATAGCTGCAACAATTTGTACAATGTTTACTATAACAAGAGATTCCTGTCATAGGACGAATATTTCTCTTTAATGTAAATGCACTATAGAACACAACGTTGCTTGAAAATAACATCACCAATTTAAGAGGAAAAGGACTATATTTGCCTCAAAAGAACGAGTTCAAAATTGAATTATGTGGCCTGAGATTTGAGCAGAAATCCATGATTTGATGTCCTCAACAAATCAGGAAATGTTCATTAAAAGGTTTAGTAGACTTTAGAGAGAATGGAAGTGTATACTGAGAGCATCAAGAGACTGAGAGTGAGAATGGAATGATATCACCTCCGTAAGCAGCACTATCAGTGCTGGGGTGGGTAATGCACTAATATGGGTTTCTGATGGGATGAGCCACAGCAAACATCCTGCAATACAATATGTAGGAGCAGAGAATACAGCTTCAGAAAATATCCACAGCACTTAGAAAGTGCATAGGTCTTCTCTTTAATCAGATAAACAATTCTGTGATAACATACTGTGTTTAGCCAACACCTAATATCCTGAAATATTGCCTTAAATACTTGTCAATATTTTTTTTCTGGAAAGAGACTGGATCTTACTAGTGACACATTTGCAAGGAATGTCAGTTTGAATCTTTCCTATGACCCCAACACAGAGATATTCAGATTTACTAATGGACTCCTGGGAATAACTATGAAAATAACTGTTACCCTCTTGAGGAGAATAAGGAGAAAGAGCATGCCCTGCACTTATTTTGAAACTACAGATCTGCATCTGTCTGTACTGGCAGCTTCAACTTAGAATTGGAAAAGGTGACACTGCTTGTAACAGACTTGAAGAATTATCTGTTCCACTTATATCTGGCTCAGAGTTAGCCCTGAGATGAGCAGCACAGTAGGTCAACAATAGCGGAAGGTCAAGAAAAATGGGACCGGGGAATTTTACCGGAATTTAGGATTCCATACTAATGAGTTTGGAGAATTTGCAGGCTGAGATACCCTCTGCAAAGGAAGCCATGTAGACACAGAGCACTGCCATCAATTTAGATTTATTTCTGTATTTCCTGCTGGCCAGTTATTAAAGTTCTTAATTTGTTTTTTCCCATGTTTTCAGTGAAGAGTGAACTTATCAGAATAAATTATAAAACCCCATCTTGAAAAGTTTTTTTATGCTCCGATTCACAAAATATGGTATTCTGAAGTGCCAAATGTGTATTTAGGATGAGGTAGCCTTCCTTTAATTATTTTGTTTAGATAATTAGATACCAGGTCATTAACAGAAGACTCTCTTCTGAATGGTAGAAGATACATCAAAAGTTCAACAACAACTGCACTCTAAAGATTTTGGTTTGCTTTTGTTCCTGATTAACCATTTTCACTGTAGTCTGTGTGATTTTAACAATTTCACTGTAGTACATGAGGATTTATGTATAATTTCAGAAAAAGAATCGTGAGTACCCTTCCAAAAATAATGGTGGACAGAATATTTTACTTGACCTACACCCTAAAATTTCTGTTGAGCTTTTCTTTGAAAAATTTCACTATTATTTGAAGCTTAGGTTTGAAAATAGATGGGAAAAAAAGTATTTTGTAAGATTTATCTCTTTTTTTCCTCCTGCAAAAATCCATCAGAAACATGCCACATCATGTTGTCTTTGAGAAAAGTCAAGCTTCTCTCCAAGAAACAAGGCAGCTCCCTTCCCTGTGCCTTTGGCACTCTGGTGCTGGAGCTAAACCCTGTGAAAGAAGAAACTGCTGCATGGGGAGATATGTTCACATTAGGGACAGAGAGATGGACAGGAGACAAGAATATTAGGAAAGAGGACTCGGGGGGAGACTTGAGCTGGACTTTTACACAGAACCAAAGCAGAAAATTGATTGATCGTAAGTAGCCACCTACAGACATTAAATGTGAAAGTCAAAATCTTATTTTTGAATGAAAATACCAGCCAAACACCCATGAAGAAGATTCTGCAGTCCCACAGTGGAGCAAGGACCAGAGGAAACATAGAGCTGCACTTGCTGCACATCTTCCCTCCCCATGTCACACAACCAAGGCGCACAAGCTACCCTAGGCTGTGACCAGTGTTCTCTGTCATGCACCAAATAACCCTATACTGAAAACACTGGTGCTGATAGAAGAAGCTTTCCTGTAAAAATTTATGTCCAAGTTTGACATGGAGTTGCTACACAGGATAGAACACAGCTCCTTCTCTGTCATAATCCCATCCTTGTCCTGTTTTACTAAAGCAGAAGAAAAGTTAATGGCAGTCGTAATGGTGGTGTTTTTGTTGTTTGTTTGAAGTGGTCATTGCTTCCTAGGAATGGATCTGAGAGCACAGCCTTCACTTTAAACAGACCAACGAGCTCACCACATTTACAATAAGTTCTTAGGGGGCTGAAGATGAAATACCAGAAGCATCTCCCTCTGTGGTTTGCATGTACTGAAATTTAAGCGGATGCTGATTTGTGCTGACATTCCTATTTACTTTCCAGGGCTGTAACAACTAATACTTCTGTAGATACTATACTAAAAGCTCCCACTTTCTCCAACAGTAAAATTTAAGGATTCATTTGAATTAGAAATCTCCTATGGACAATTATTTTGATATGTAAGCATGTTGTAAAATAAAGACTACAGAAAAATAATGTCCATTATTTATTCTTATCTGATTTTTCCTCCTAAGACCTCTATATCTATTGATGGACTGTACCTTTTAATTTGTAGTAAAAGAACAAGAAAGAAGATAAAGTGGGTTTTACTGTCAAATTTAGGTATCATCCTAGCAGGACACAAAATTGTAAATTGAATACCCATGCACTGCAACTGAAATTTAACACCTTGGAAATTATTTTTAGGTTTGTGTTCTTGGTTTTTTTCTTTTTCTCAGAAGAAACAGAGGATCATCTGGAATATATTCCACACTTTGATCCAATACACATCAATTTTAGACCTACCTTAACAGCTTTAAGGACGGAATTCCTTATTTCCAGCCTTCCCTCTGTTATCAGAACAACATAGAGGGTTCTGTTTACCAGCAGTCAAATGATTTGCAGATGACAGTCAAAAAGGAATTTAAAAATTCTCTGTTCCAAGGAAAGCCATGATCCCCTTGGCTTAAAAAAAATCTCCAAGCTGACATTTCCAATATTTTCAAGAATGTCTAAAAATCTAAAGCTCCACCCTGAAGCTTTTCTTTTTTTCCTTCTCTCCTTTTGTTCCAGTGTAGGTTCAAAAGATTCCTATCCCTTGATTCTGTAGGAAAAATGTATTCACATTTCATATACAGAGCCAGAACTCTTTGTAATTTACAGGTATTTTAAGGATAAACTTGTTGTTTAGAGAACACCTTTTCTTCCCTTTAAACTACTCTGAATAAGAGAGGCACGTGTGAATACCTCTGTAATATTCTTCCCTGCGTGTGTGTGTGTTTTCATGGTCTGCTCTTGCAAACCTTGCTTGCTTTGGATAATCTTCCCTTACATCAGTATTTAAAGAGAAGTGAATGGAACTTCTTACATAAGACACTACTTGACGTGAGCAGTGGATGATAAAGCCAGGCTCTTTATAGGTATCGCAGGATGTGATTTTTCTCTTGCAACAATAGCACACTTCAAAAGAAAGGGCAGGAAAGGAAGAGTCCTTTGAGCATCAGCTTTTGTGAAGCCACACGCTGAAGTCTCAAGTCCTAAATCAGTGTTCACAGCCTTCATGCAGAGCACGGATCACCTTTTACCGTCCCGTAACTCTGCATTCATTGTCAGCCTTTAGGGACAATCATATTTGTGAATAGGGATTTCTTCTGAATTTTATTTGTCAGCATTCATTTGCAAAAGAAACTGTCCCCAGTTATCAGGTAGTAAAACCTAATATATAGAAGTGGTATAACTCTGCCTATGTCAAAAAACGACAGGTATCGGATGTTATACACACAAAATGTTAACTGGTATATTAAAAGAATATTGCTCTGTGCAGCCTGAAAATTTCAGCATGTGGTAGAGTAACAGTGTCCAGATTTTCCAGCTTTTAGGTATTATGTATGTGAAAATTCATATGAAAAATGGACAGGACACAGGATCTTTTTGGTATTACTTGTACTTGAGAAGCATTAAACACAAACAAGTGTGAAACTGTAAGGAAGTTTCTTAAGGCTGAAGACCATTGTTGCCCCAAAATTCTAAAACACCCAGAGACTGATGCTTCTACAAACTTCACGTAACTCCTCAGGAAAAAATATTTTAAAAGGAGGAGGATTACTTTTATTCTTCATGTCCTGTATGTTGACCTGAGAATCAAGGAGACATCACTGATCTTGATGGCCAAGAACTTCATAAACCACATGAAAGACAAATACCACACACCTAGCAAAGGAAGCATCCTTAGAAAAGGTGACAATTCTTCACGTCCCCTTCTTCTTGCCCATTAACATCAGTATCATTTGTCACTTATATTTCAAAACAAAATAGATGCTCTTTTTTCCTTTATGGAAAAACAGGTAGATTTTATAAACACTTCTCAGAAATCAGGTTTTAAATGTATGCCAGAAACCTGGAGAAAAGACCTACGGCTTGCCCTAAAAGTAAGAATATTCTTTCCAAAGGTGCTTGTTTCTAATTTGCGTGGCCAACGAGGTGTAGCGGGATGTGTGGCACCCAGCCAAATAGATATGAGACAGCTTCCAGCAGAGGATGGATAGATGTGTGAAGTAAACCTGCTGGTCTTCATGAGCCTCCAGGGAAAGAAAACTCCAGGCTCTGATGGTACAACTCAGCAGTTCTTCTATAGGCACTGAGGTCCCCTTGGAGAGTCACCCAGCCCCTTCTGTGCTGCGTAAGTGAGAAGCTGAGCAACCAAGACTCCGTCCTACCATTTTATTCATATGACACTGTGAACCAGTCTGCAAGGATTAGAAAATGTTTAGAACCAGAAATAACTCCAGGTGAAGGCCTTTGATTGACACAGTAGGTTGCAAATCATAACAGGCAAGCACAAGAGAGCCCATAACCTTATGAAACATTCCAGGACAGTTAAATGGAAGACTTCACTTGCACAATTTGAGAAAAGTTCATCTCTAAAGCATGACAGGGAAACTCTTGCTCAATACTGTTGTTTTCATTTTAACTCAAAACGAATAAACAGACCCAAAGGAGTCTGGCTTTAGGGCAGACTGCCTGCGTAGGTACTCGAGCGATGCAGATAGCTCTGTAATGAAATGAAACCTGGCCAACTACTTCACAGTACAGTATTCACTGTTCTGATACCTAAAGAAAAAACATTCCTCATGGATTACCTTATGGAGATGTATTTCACTCTCTTCTTACAGGTAAGAAGGTCTCAGTACAGGACTAACTCCCAGGCCTGAGCATTGTCTTCAGAGGTGTAGCAGTAGGAGTCGTTACACTGCCACAACACAACAGATCAGATGACATCACAAGACCACTCAATGCTGTATATTCTTGAAAAAAATACATTAAGCAAGAAAGAGGACTTTATTTTTCTAGTAAAAGAAGCTTTTTCTTACCTTTTGTTCTACATCTCACTCAAGAAAAATTTAATATATAAAATTATATATATTTTGTATAGGTCATAGTTCTTTACTTTAGCAGGGTCCTTAGGTTTTGATTGAAAAATTTTCCCAGCCATCCATAATGTCTGTTATCCTTTGAATTTCCTACTGAATTGCCAACACAGATAATTCGGGATACCATGGGAATTAATAGAGTCAGGAAAAGAGATATTATCTAGCAGGCATAACACTGTAAGCAGAGGATATTTTACTTGTTTATCTCTTCCTACATCACAAAACACTATTCAAAGAGAGAAATGTTATTTTCAGGGAGGTTTTTTCAGCATAATCTACAGATGCTTTAATTAAATATGGCAGTATTTTATTAATTCTCAGTTAAATAGTCTGAATTTGATGTGTTACAGCTAAATCATCTCTATATTTGAATGCAAATCTCTCTTATTGAAACACTTGACACCAAACACTGTTTTGTCAGAATTACTGAACATTAGACTACTTTAATTCTAACAACTTGTGCTTTAATTGCAATAACTTAAGGTATCTTAGTTTCACAGCTTGACAACAGGGGCATGGGGAGGTAAAAAGAAACACAGATATAGTACAAGGTGGCACAATGGAAGATTTCTTTGAATTTGGTAGCTGTATCTGAGTCCTTCATTCCCTAAATCTTTGTCTTTTGGATTGAGTTACACATGTTACCAATCTATGCTATGAGTTATACTCATAATAAGGTGGCTTTGTAAATCCGTCCAAAAAAAATTTGTGCAGGATATCTGGTTGCATATACAGAACTAAGTTTAAAAAAAAATTAAATCTGAGTTATCACTTTAAAGAGAAACTTTTATTCCAGATTTTAAAAATATTTTAAAAATAAAATTATAAAAAGCCCTACTTGAAATTGTTGTTAAAGAGGATGGGGCTAGGAGTAGTGGGAGGAGAATTTTTCTTTAACTAAAAACAAAAACATGCTTGGATTAGTTTAAGGTTCAATCCTGCAAGTTGCCAAGCTTTCTGGTCCCAATTCAGTAAATTACTTAAGCATGAGCTTAAGTTTTAAGCACATCATCAATTCCAAAGAAATGATCTGACTCACACATCCCTAATAAATGTCTGGGCTAGAGCCAGAGATCTCAGCACTTACTAGTACTAAGACCTTCATTTCCTAATTGAACTAATAGTGATAGGTAGATTGCATAGAGAATAAAACCTCCTGCAAACCTCCTTGCAAGCTGGGAATCACAGCTGGCTCTGCTGTAACCCACATACCTCACAGAGTGACTCGACCGTCCCTGCCATGGTACAAAACTGGCCACAATGTTCCTGCCCTCCCAATGTTCCCCCTGTCCAGGGTGAATCACATTCAGTGTTGCTGAAATTCGTAGTTATCCAAACAAGCAATAATAGAAACATTTGAGCAGAAAGAATTTTTGAGTCATGTAGGTGGTTTTCTTGTGTGGGAAACTACCCGCTTTGTATCTATGTGATTAGGAAAGTCAGCTTCATTTGCCTCTGGCTGTCTGAGGCAAGCAACAAAAAGCACATTCATGTTCCTATTCCTTCCTCCTCTCAACAACACAGAGAAAGGGAAAAGATTATTAACTTCTATGTCATAGTCAGGTTAAGAGAACACATTCCCTGTCTGTAAGGCCTCACTTCTACCAGTAGGAAATTTTTCCAGAATTTTACACTGCCCACCCTGAACTCACCCATCCAGCTGGATGAAGAAAGTGCTACCCGAATGCATGCTGCCCAGTGCACAAAGAATCATGCTGGGATAGCAGAAGTATTGTTCTGGTGGTGTTCAGCAGTACACCAAACCCTCACTGGACATGGCATCTGCCCAAAACTGACTAGACTGACTAAAAAAAGCAACTGCTGAGTAGAGGTGAGGAAGATAGCGCAATAATACTGTACCATTCTCTATATGTGCCCTTCTGGTCTTTGGCAAGCTTGGACAGAAATCTTAAAACAGAAGAGTTTTCATGAAAAACCAGAAAAGAACAAATTAGCTTTGGAGAGCTTTATAAAGCAAGCATGAGGAGCAACATGGGCTGTAGTCCAAAAGGATTTTTCTAAAAAATTAAAAAAAAAAAAACCAGACAAGGAACCTGAGTACCACAGGCAGAGGAAAGACAGCAGACAGTAGCTTCTCACAGCAGCATGAAAAAGATGTGACGGGGGAAAAACAGGCTGGGATGAGGTTTTAGTTGAGGCAGATCTGGAGTAAAATATCAGATCTGGAACCTATCAAGAAACAAGGAGAGAGAATGAGGACAGCAATCCCTCAGACATGTTGAAAGCCCAGGGAGGACACGATTTCAAAACCAGCAGGCTGTGAACATGGCTGTGTTGAAGATGGCTGATGAGCCAAAAGCCCAGTCCGAGGCATGTTGGCTGAGCAGGAGGCGGGGAGAGGGAGAGGACTCGGCTGGGATAGAGGAGCTCTACAGCTCAACATGAGGCCAGGAATGGCAGGGAGAAGGTTTTTCATGCCAGAGCAGGAGACAGGCTTGTATGGGAAGCATTACTATGCAAAAAAATGTATTCCTGTGAGCACACGGATGAACAGGATACTGGGATAGGATTTAAACCTTTCCCAGCCCTGATCAACTTTGACACCATGTTGACGATGGCACTTTTCAAGAGGTATGTCGGTAACTTTACCCAGCACCCAAGAGATTTTATTAAAGTCAATATGACAAACTGTGACATCTTTCCAGAAGAGAGCCTAACAACAGGTTTGCAAAATTTTGCAAGGAGCCCTGGGGCTGCATTTTCAATCTAAGTATACAGAACGATGTCTGTTGAAAGTGCTACACTGAAACCAGTGACATCACCAGTGGCAAAGAATGGGAAGAGCTTTCATGCTGCTCTCAGCAGCCTTAATAGAAAAATGATTAATCGTAAGTGCAAAAAAAAAGTTGTCATACAGCCTCAGCTGTTTTGCCATTAAATTATACTGTCTATGTTCCTTATTAGTTCTGGACTGACTTTTCTATTTTTAACACAAACAAAGGGTAGGTAATTATAAGAGACATCTGCATATATGCTTCCAAAGTGTGGATAAAACCTTTCAACACACTGAAATATACTCGCTAGTGCATGCACTTAGATCCTGTAATATAATAAGAAAGAAATTTATAGAGAAAGACAAAAAAAAGAAATCATCTAGGGTATCACTGGTCACCTCCTTATTGGCATTTTAGATAAGAGATAATTAGCCCAAGGAAATCTATTTATACTCTCATGTACAAAGACAAGCTGCCTGCATTAGTACACAAATAGATCTACAGGTTCCTGTGGTGTCGATGACAGAGACAGGAAGTCATGAAAATTTCAGAGAAATTAGCAGAAAGCCGAAGAGTAGAATCACAACAAAAATCCTTTCTAAGCAAACATCTATGCAGAGCAAGAATGAAGGCTCACAAATGTTTTTTTGGTGGTCAAATCTGAACAGAATATTCTGCAGATTAAATGATCATGAAAATAGAAATTTTCTCATAAATAATGTAAAATTTGCATCAAGAAAAGTCATCATTGAAAGATTAGGCACTGATAAAAAATATTTCAGTTGCAGATATACACATGTACAGATGTACAGACAGGTGTTCACTTGGTATCCATAAGAAGTAGATAAATAAATGCTCTAAAGGTCTGGCCCATTCAGCACCAACCTCAGTGAAGATTGTTCAAGATTGCAGGTGAAATAGTGCATTTCAAAGGTTTTATGTTTAAAAAAGTAGAATATTTATGTCTCAACACAGAAAGTTCCTTCTCTCCTTCCTTCCTTCCTTCCCTCCCTCCCTCCCTCCCTTCCTATTTTTACCTTCATTTGTGTAGAAATACAGATTTGGAAACCATTCCTGAAAAATATTTTTTGTCTAAACTACTTTTAATATTTTCCTTCTTTGAGTGTAAACTACTTTTGTGTGTGCTTTCTCTATCAGAGAATAGTCTATTACCTTCCTTTTTGCAATTAAATATTTTATTCTTGAGGATTATCAAGACTAAAAACTATTGATTTCTTCACTGTTTCCTCCAAATAAAAAGGATCATGTTTACTAGATCTCTGATCATTCCTTCTGATTTCTTCTTGAATCTTTCCATTGTTCATGTGTCTTGAACTCCTATTCATGCTCTTATTTCTCAGCATTTTTACTACCTTTTACTGAAGTAGCCTCTTACTTTTGCAAAAGCTATTTTATAGCTCACAAAATATTGTGAGGAAAAATACAATGTTAATTGTATCCCTACCTCAGATATTTTAGAAGAAAGGCTATTCAGTACATGCAGAAAAGAAATAACTATATAAAAAGAATATAGTTCACATCACAATGATATACATAGCTACAATCACCATGACAGTCCGTCACAAATTTTAGTACATCCTGCATTCCTTTGTGAGAGAGGGAAGTACTATTATTGCCTTGCTGCCATTAGGGACAAATCAACAATTATATATATATCAGCACAGTCATCGACAATTACAGATACAAGTCCACACAGAATTATATGTCTTTTTTTCTATTTTTATAGAAATAATATACTGATACATATTTATATTTCTTAGTCTCATGCTACCTTCTGGATATTGCTAAATTACCTCTGAAAGAGCTAGTAAGACTACGAGAAGAAAAATATATACATTTAGATGAGCTCCATCCATTCAGACAATTTATTCAACAAGGAAACAAGATTTATTTGCTTGTGTTAATATGGTTATTCTGTTTCTGATGCACAAGCAGCTTAGGACACTCCAGACAACCCAGACTTGTGTCCTGACAAAACTCTTGAGAGCTGTTATCGCCAGATCTGCAGTAAATTGAGCATGTCTTCCAGATTATACTTCTTGCATGCCCAAATCACCCACAGTCCTTCCTTTTCACTTAGCTTGGGTTTGGGGTTCTTTTAGGAAGTTAAACGACACGAGACGTAAAGCAGAAATACAGGCAGAAGACATGTCACCTCAAGTCGAGGTTTTTTCCACACTCCACAGCCCTTTCACCAGAGAGGAGGGACCCACTCCGTCTTCTGGGTAAGAACACTGTAATTCAGAGTCAACTAGCTGAGACTCATGGCACACAGACATGCACCAAATGCTCCATATGGGCCTAACAACTATAAAAACCACTCCTTTTGAGAATGGGAGATGACTCTAATGGTAATTGATGTAGAAACACAATTTAACATTACCCATCTAGACAACTTCTGAGTTATCCATATAGAAAATTACCCATGTAGAAAATTTCTCAGCCAGCTCAAATGCATGAGCAGAGCTCATGCTGGTGAAACTAGGAAAGGCAAGGAGGGAGAGGGCCAGAAAGGGCAGGGGGAGATAACTGAGGAAAGAAGGAGGAAAGAAGGTCAAAGACTAAAAAAGAAGTAGTGGAAGGAAGAATATTTGAAATTTGAGGGCTCTGATTTCTGTCATCTTTATGCATTTCACTTTTGTTGGTTTATCATCAAGCAGACTGCCACTGCAGAGACCAGAACTTTGGAGAAGTTTTTCAGTAGCATTTGCAAAATGAAAACAGAAAACATTTTAAAGTCTGTTGCCCTTAGCAGTAAATTTTATTTTTGTATTCTTGAAATATGGAAGGTTGGTCACCTTGTTGGTTTGCGCACTGTCTATTGCCTGACAGGAGCCAGCTGACTTATCAGAAAGGGAAATCTGGGAACAAAAAGTCAGGAATTACTCAGATGTGAATTCTGCCCCATTGTATTAAAACATGTAGCTGAAGCCATGTGCAGTTGTTGAAAACTCAAATCTATGTTTAGGGCATCACTGAAACACACTTTGCAAATTTGCCTCTTAACTGTCAGATTTTTTACTAATTTATGCTGATTTATAAGGATATTGTCTTTCTTTATTGTTGCAATGTTGTTACAGTTGAGAGGTAAATATTAAAAAATTTTCTGGTTTTCCTATTTTTTTCCTCCATAAAAGAACTAGATGATTTGTCTTTGTTTTGTACTCAGAGTTTGGAAACCTTCGAAATAAATCAAGTAGTCTGTCAGCCCCCACAGGTACTTTAGCTGCTTTAACAACTTAGCTCCAATCCTGCAAATTTGTATGCACAAAGATGGCCAAGAATAGGACTTATCTCACCTAATCTAAGAGACAGGAATCTAATCTACATAGTTGTCTAGGCTACACTTCTGTTGTCAATTGAGAGAGGCAGAAGTCTAAGATAGGAGGTATGAATCACCCCTCCGGAGGCGAAAATCTCTCTCCATTGACTAGAGGGAACTTAGGAAGGTTGGTTGGACTAGACCTCTAACATTTAAATGATCAAAACTAGGTGAGCTAAATCACATTTGAAGTCTATGAAGAGCATACTGAAATCAGTGCAACTATTCCACTGAAAAATAGTTGTATGGATGTTAAAACATTTGTATAATAAAGGTTCCACAATATCAAGTTTTTGACGGAAAAGATTATTTCTATGTGTTGAGAGGAATACAGCTTTGATCCCTGACTGGTATTTTTTTGGTAAAATTAGAAAGGGATGCACATCAGAAGTTCAGATGTAGGAAGAAAATTATTTAATGGTACATTACAAAGTATTCTAAAAGGTAACTTTTGCTACCTAACCTGATCCATCACTCATTGCTATAGCTGGTCAATCAGCTTCTGAGAGGCAGTCTTCACCAAAAAAAAAAAATCGTATAGTAAAAATGACAGTATAGAGGTGTCTGGGAATATCAAATTTAAGAAGAACTTGTTATTTTCATATATCAGCAAAAATGAATGGTGTTACCTCTGCTCCCTTGAAACTTCAGGAAAGGGTAGCTGCGATGTTGCCTGACTGCCAGCATACTAATCAAATAGTTGGTTATTGACAGGAACCTGTATCAAGTACATCAAGAGGTAAAAAAGTTGCTTGAAAATATGTCAGTAAACTTTATCAACAGAAGATAAGGACTTGGTGAGTCTTATAGGCCTGGTTAACATGGATTCTGAAATGAACGTTCAAAAGTACATTTTTCTCTACACTACCAAATCACAGAGTGTTGGGTTTTTTTCCTCTGTGGAAAAAAATTGCTTTAATTTCGTAGGGACGGAAGGAAGCAAATGCCACCCACCTTGAGGCCTCCGATTTCAAGGCACTTCCCTTCCCCTTGCATGTGTTTGTGGGGAGCAGAGGTTTTGTGTGTGCACAGATATAAACTTGCCAAAACCCTCTCAGCGGCTGCTGCCGCCCCACCAGTGCAGCTGAGGGGTTGACTGCCGTGCTGAGGTACTGAGTCAAACTGGAGTCTGTCCGCACACACAGCCCAAAAACTTGGAAGCTTCAGTGCCAGATGCAGGGCGGTTAGGAAATCCACCCCCATAACCCAGGGACAGGGTGCGCAGCTGGAGCCCAGACGCAGACAGGGCTTTCCCGGCGTGGCTGTGGCCCACGTGGGATCGGCAAAACTCTGGGACACGGCACACCCCGAAAGGCTGCCGTGTGCCCCGTGTTCACAGCAGGTAAGGAATGCGAAGGGAACACGCGCCGTTCAGCCCAGGGATCTCCACATGCCACTCAGCTGTCAGCTTTCTTCCGACTGCCTGGATTCAGGTGGATTTCACTCGGCGCTGCAGGGAGACAGACTTTACCACTTTGTGACTCACGCCCGATCGGGGGGAGTGGGAACAGCAATCATTTATGACTCACTACATTGTATAAGGCTGTGGAAAATCATTTGCTTGCATACTGTACAAATACATGCTGGAACTATATTAAATATGTTGAAGTAATTGGAACACAATTAAAACGTCCTGAAGCAAAAGAGAGAAAGGTTACTCATTACCAGTCTCTTCACAGAGATAACCTATTAGCAGAAATTTGCAGTATTTTCCTTCTGAAGTAGTCAAGGCTTTAAAATTCTGTCTAGAAATAGAACTGTGTGAATAATTTGGGGTGGGGGTAATAATCAAAGAAAAACTAGCAGTTTTTGTCTTCTTGACAGTGTGGGTTCTTTTTCTTTTCTTGAGCAACTGTTCCTAGGATAAGAAAAATGTAAGTTCTTCTGAAATAGTAGGAATAAATATATTTTGAAACTTTCCCTCTAAAAGCAAAGTTGTGCAAAAGCCTAGTGCTCAAACCAGTGTTTGAATAAAACAGGCTGCAAAGGATATTGTTACACAAGAAGGAAAGAAACCATAGCCTGCAAGTTGGGGTGCTGGTCTGCAAAGTTCTTTGCTTTGCTAGAATTTAAATGAGGACCTTAGAAATAAATATCTTGAGCCTAAATCTGCAAAAAATCTGAGGTGCCTGAATATTGTAGAATTTAGAACCTGGGGTAAGATGACTTGGATGGAGCAAGTGATGGCAATATCAAGGAGAGAGCTGTGTTTAAACACTACCCTTTTCTTCAGGTCAAAGACATGAGAAGCAATACTAAAGTATTTCTACCTGGAAAGGAAAAAAATCCTGTCAAAAATTGATATTTTTTGAGACAATTAGTTCACAGAATCACAGAATATGCCAAGTTGGAAAGGACCCACAAGGATCACTGAGTCCAGCTCCTGGATCTTCACAGGACCATCCCCAAGAATCACACCACATTCCTCAAAAGAGTGAAATGTGGGATCAGACAAACCCCATGAGAGCGTGATGGGTGGTGGGAAGATGACAGCAGGACCCAATGCTCTTCCATCAATCTACAATGCTTCAATCTGGAGTCACAGACAGGTCAATCCACGGAGAGGAACTTCTTGTTATCACCCAAAACTAAAGCTAAACTAAAAGAAGTGCAGGGAATGAATGGTTAGCTGATTGCTAGGCAATGGCTATCAAACTCAGCAAACACAAGCTAAAATCAGCTCAGGCCAAGACAAGCCCAGGCATGTTTTTAATCCCTGCACTCTCAGGTCAGCAGAAAACCCCTGACCTTTTACTTGTAGTGACAAGAAATCACATATACTGGGCTACAAAATAAGGAAACAGAGAGGAAGAGAAGGATAGCCTTTCCTCATCAGAAAAAAAACAGATCTATGCAGGATTGCCTTAAATATGTGTGGTGAGATTAAAATGAGGCACTCTGTATCCTGAGGTTGGGCACAAAAATAATTCCTTTTAAGAAAATCCTTGTTAAAATGGAGAAATTATTCTGTTCTATCAGAAAACACGCAGGATACTTGGAGCAACTCTTTCCCAAACTATAATCTGAGGATCAGTGCCTTTCAACAAGGACCAAACCTTCCAGTATCTCCAAAGTTTCAGGCATTTTTCCCCTTTTTTTGAGGTTTTCTTTCCTGCCTGTGCAGCCAGAAATACAGGATTCATGGGGACAGAAAGAAAAAGCAAGACAGCCTGGGAGTCTGAGGACTCACCTGGAAGGGACAAATTTGAGTTTACATTTAAATGTAGGCAAAACAATAAAACAAGTACAGGCTCACCTCCAAACATCTGACATTTGGTAAGAATTTTCATGCCATTGGCTTCTCCTAAAAAAACATACTAGCTCTGTGCACATTGTTGTCCCCCTTGTCACCTGGACCCTTAACATCCCAAAGAAGCCCCTCTCTCTCCTGCACAGAGCACCCTACCCCTGTGGAAAAGGACATCTCTCAGTGCAGCCTCTTTGGGACATTTCTGCTGTAACATCCAACAAGCTCCCTGGGACCTTGGTGACATCCCAGTGTCACCCAGCATAGTGCAACTCCATTCACTCAAACCAATCCAGTGCTGACTTCAGCTCCCAGCCAGTGAGAGGTGGCCCTCAGTCAGCTAAGTGTTAGTTAAGGCTGAGCTTAAAAGACACAATGAGTCTCACATAAAAATTTATGATACAACTACTCCGTGTTTTCCATTTGTCTGTTCTCCCTTTTTATCTCCTAGGCAAGGGCCCAACTGATATCCCAGCATAGCTGATGAAAGGACTTTAAATTTTGGAACATTGTCAGGATCTTATTCTGTTAATGTGTAGAAACAAATCTAGTGTAAACCAGAAGGTTTTTTTTACAAACCTCCTAATATCACAGGCAGAGCCATGCATTTGTAGCTCAGTAAAGTGCCCAAAGCAATACTGAGACAGATCAAAATGCAGTATTTTACAGGAGACAGAAAATCTTTCTGAATAACTCAGATGTAAAATGTGACTTGTGTACTACGTGAGCAGGGGAAATATAGGAGGATTAATGTCTTAATCTTATAGAATATCCTGAAATGGCTAATATAACCAACTAAAGCCACTACATTAAATTAATTACTGGATTAAATTTAAAATTTTACTCTAAGAATGCTGGTTTTGAATAGACAGAAAGTAGAAAAAACATTATCTACTTCCCCAGTGTTTTCTAGTGGTTTTAAAGATTTAGCCAACAAGTAAGGTAGATGTTATTGTAAAAATCATTGTGATTACTACCAAACAGGTCTATAGGAGAGGAAAGAGCAGTATAATAATAACATAACTGCACCAAATAAAATTATAAGGAAAGGAAAATAGGGATTGCAAACTCTGTGGGTTTCAAGCAAAATGACAATATTGATTTGTAGCCCACAAGTCAGAGTAATAAATATCATGGCAAAAACATACTCATTTTCCTTGATTTGGGGCAAATGTTCCAGTCTCAAAGGAGGCTGTTAATTTTTACTAAAAGGAAAAAATATGTGAAGAAAAGAGGACAGGTTACTTTAATAATTTTTTTTTCATCTGGGACAGTTGCATATAAATTATTTTTGGATATAGAAAAATATATAAAGGCTTTGCAGCAGAAAAGAGGACCAAAAATTTCCAGTGTTGGATTTCTCAGAACAAGATAACTAGATATGGAATCTGAGGGGTGGGCAATGAAAAGCCTTCAGTTTTAGGGGGGAACACAGAAATTAACCACCACATTCACTAACTCAGATTCACAGAATATTCTGAGTTGGAAGGGGCCCACAAGGATCATTGAGTCCAACTCTTAATAAATGGCCCATAGGGGGATTGACCTATGGTGTTTTTAGCACTATGCTCCAAAAAACTGAGTTTGTCTCCTCATTCTGTTATCAGAATAATTTCACATGATGATATGAGGGTATTTGAGTTGACCCACATGTATGTGGAAGGGCTAAAGAGACTTTTCTTATCTGATAAGATTCTGGAGAAAAGTGAAAATTGTAGATTTTTTTTTCTTCACCCCCATATTTAATTCCTTATACACTGTAGATGAGGCACGAAATAGTTTTTCAAAGAAAGAGATTAAAAATGTAGCTGGTTGTTTTTCAAACAGATGAACAAAGACGTCTCTGTTCTGTTATCAGTGCTCATATCAGTTCTGATACAAGATGTGTCGTTGCTCCCTGTACCAAAGTGTTACTGTATATTGTAATGTTCATTGAGAAAAATAATTAAAAGGAAAGCTCAGGATGTGGTTAAACCCTACCCATGTCACCTTGGGCTTTACATGCTTAAATCATGTCCAGTGTTATGGAAAGAACACAAGAGAACAAATAAATATTTTTTTATATCTCTGGATACTTCTGAAGACTTTGGCAAATTCTTTGCTGATTTTTCAAGTATTGTCTTAATATTCAAATTCATGAAGCACATGAAGATGCCCTGGGTTTATCAAAACTTGTTTGTACACAACATTTTTGAAAATCAGGTCACTACATCACTATATATAAAGAACCTCAGTAGGCTGGCCTGATTTTTGAAAGTGCCAAGTTGCCACAGTTTTTACTAAAGTTGGTAGAAAAATGTAAGTGCTCAGTAATTGGAAATCCAGTAGGCTTTTGCTCAATTTTTTAGCTGTACATGAAAGACTCTGGTTAGCTAAAGATGAAAATCTTAAACTGAGGCTTGGTCTTAGAACTTCATAATGGAATAGAAAATTGGGTCATCTTATTAAAAGAAGGAAACAGCAATTGGGTCATTGAGATTGAGGTAGGAAAGCAAGTTCATCCTCAGTTTGCTGAATTTATCTAGTGTCTTTATCATTAAGAATATCTCAATGTTAAGCATTTTTCCTGAGGTTTCATTTACAATGCAATTAAAAAAATGCATACTCTCCCATGGGTATTTCAGACAGTGGTGAAATCTAGTGTCATATTTAAATACTTGCCAGAATAGAAAATTTGGAGGTGGGATGAGGATACAGGGTGAAAATTTGACTTGGGAAGGACTCTCATTTCCACTAGAGTCAATGTCAGAATTCCTGCTGACTTATAAAGACAGCAAAAGCAAGTCATCACAAAAAAAGCACATAAATAGAAGCATCCCAAGCCTTCCGAGACTTCATTACATAATTTTTAAAATATGAAGGATAAATCTAGGCATCTAAATGACATATACATGTGTTATGCACCATTAATAAGTGATGAGAAATAAATAAATTAAATCGAACGTGCCCAGTGCACCGCTGCTCTTCCCAGGATGTGAGTCGGAGAACCTAAAAATAGAAAAGATGATTTTATGTGCAAGTGCCATGAAGGAGTAGTGGTTCAG
Organism: Dicrurus megarhynchus; assembly: GCA_013399195.1. NCBI lineage: Eukaryota > Metazoa > Chordata > Aves > Passeriformes > Dicruridae > Dicrurus > Dicrurus megarhynchus. The sequence goes on along the minus strand of VXAD01011634.1, from coordinate 170,836 downwards.
CAGGGGAAGATGTAAACAGAGAACCAGTGCAGTCCCAGTGGGGGTGTACAAATGTGAGGAAGGGCACAGCTTCTCCCTCTGTGCATAACATGAAGAGACCTTGGTAAGGCACAAACTGCACAGATCTAAAACATAGCAGTTAAAGACCTCCCACAGTGAATTATAACTGAATTTTTTTCTTCAATTTTGATTTTTCTCTTCTCCCTGAAAAGTTGTTTTTGGCTACTGGCTATATAAGTGTCTTTTATACGTCCATTTGATTCCTATTTTTTGTGTCTTGCATGTCTGCTGAATAATTTATGCCATGAAAAACAAGTTAAGCAAACAAGCTGCTTCTGTGCTTCATTCAGGAAACAGTGATGTTAGTGGTCACTGACTAGGGAAGGAAAGATGGTCCAAGAAACTATTTGAGCCAAACACTTTGAAGATCAAGACCAGATCCTTAACTTAATTACATGATAATAAAGGCCAGTTGTTAACTTCCTCCATTTGAGAATGATATGTTCATTCTGTTTCTAATTGGCAGCTGCTGCAGGGACCCACGGCTCTGCAATGATGTCAGTACAACAGCCCCAAGCAAGAGCAGACAAAGCATCAAGAAATGTATATGCGCAGAGCACAACTGTTTCCTCTTAGCTGATGATTTGCCTACAAAAATAAATCCCACTTGTTTCAAGACCCTGACCCAATAATGAAGCACAAGTGATACCAAGCACCTTCATCATTTCTAGAGTAGCCACTTGAAGACTTCCAACAGCCCCCTGTGACTGGCTGGTGGGTGCCAAAAATAGACATAGGGTTGGACATGTGGTAGCTGTGGTTATTCTCTATGTGCTGTATGTGTAGATTCTGTTCTTCACAGGAAAAGTGCTATAAAAAGTAGATCAGATTATCCTGAAGAGGATCACCTGTTGTGATTATGCCCTTAATTTCTTTTGGACCTCCATGTCTCAGGGTATGGAGGGTCCCATATCCAAACCCAGGAAAGAAAGAACCCCAACTGCTGGAAGCTGCTCAAAGCAGAATGTGCAATTCAGACTCTTCTCTTTACAGTAGAATGCAAAATAGTTAAAAAATAAACATAGAAGAGTAGAACTTATTGCTTAGTAATGATGTTTAACACCACCAATTTCCTTGCAGGTCTTGTGTGTAGCTGGATTCTTCCTGTGGAGAAACATCTTCCCAAGTTAGATCAATTGTGTGCCCTCAGCAGGTCTCCCCATTCACTCAGTTTTCAAGGTGTTATGGAATAAATGCAGATCTGGTGTCAGTATTTCATTTGAGAAATAAAAACTGGGGAAAAAATGTTTGAAGGTCTATTTCAAAGGCCAGTGTGAGAATCAAAACCAAAGCTTGAGCACAGTCAAGGGCTATGGGAATGAGGTAAACCTCAATTCCAAAGAAGGATATAATAAAGGGTAATACCTGCATCTAGAAAGAAAAGGTTAAAAAGCACATGATGGGCAGCTGATTTGAAGGGTGTTCTGGAGAAAAGCTGAAAAAACAGAGCATCCTTTTCTCAAGATGCTAAAACTAACTGTGAAAGCTAACCAGAAAATATGGCTAGAACTAGAGTCCAGCAGATAAGGGAAAAATGGTGTTGTGAAAACAAGGCCCCTACCTGTCCCAGGGTACACCACCAAAGTAAGAAGGTTCCAAGTGGTGGTTGTGGTTATCCCTTATATCTCCAGTTGTGGCAGTCTGGAAATCATGAAAGGTACAGAAGATCCTAAAGAGTCTCACATACAAGGGCTGCAGTGAAGAATCCAAAATCCAAAGACTGGGACCTTGGATTAAAACTCTTTCTTTAAAATGAAAAACAAATGAAAAACAAAAAAATGAAAAACAAAAGTTTAGCTTTAGGAAATGTAAAGTAGAACTCTTAAGCCATAATTCAAGAACACAGTGTACACCTACCCTGGTGCCTGCTGAAAAATCCAAAGCCTAAACTCTGTGCATGATAAACTTGCACCAGAAAATGTTGGGGACTGTAATACCAAAACACATGACTGAGAATATATTCAGCATTGAAGCTTGACAGTAACTTTTGCCATATCCTGAAGCTGAATAAAGCTTATTGATTTACCTGGCTTTGCAGAGACCAAGATTATCCTGATTATGGAGCTGAAAATATCATTCCATGAATGGACTGTACCATATCATGCGGATTTACTGCCACAGTCTTACCTCTTTTCAGTGATTTCTTCACCACACTTCATTTTGCAGCATTGATGTGTTCTCAGAATGCACAAAACAGCAGAGATCTGTTTTGAGTTGAGGCAGCTATGCAGATTTGTACCATCTGAAAATCTGGACTATGGTATCCCCACATTCCTTTCCTGCATGCAACATAATACTGCTGGGCTGCAAAAAAGCTGTTGAAACTGACATGTGGCGGCTAAGGGCAACCAAATTCCTTCTAATTAAACAAAACTTTGTTGCATACAATGGGCAGTTACTTGAGATTCCACCCTGTCTCCTCTGGAAAAACAGGTAACATTCATATGGGGAAGCTGGGCTGTATCAGAAGAATTAATTTTAAACCAATAATGTTCTGCTGCCAATTGATGCATTGTCATATCAAACAAAGAGCCAGTATCTGCAAAAATGAACACTCTGGTTGCTTCTGTAATTAGAAAAAACCCACTCATAAAGCACGCATTGAAATGAAGTAGGAGTCATCATGTTCTGCCATGCTATGCAAATGTTGCAGCCAGTCTTCCTTTCTACACAAAGTTATTAGGTAATGATAGCTCACGTATGTGAGGAGACCTTGCATCAAAGTCCACATTCAATTCAGAACATTCCTAAAGTCTGGAGTAGGTAAAATAGCTGAACCTCTGCTCATCACTATTGGTGTAATTCTTTTGTTTGACAAGTTGGTTTTTAAGTGGTAAAAGCCTTTCAGCCTGTGCAGCTGAGATGCTCAAGCTTCTCAGAAGCAGGACACCTTAGTTCATGTGAAAGATTTCTTTGTTTGGGCTAGGAAGCAGGAAAGTCTGCATTAAACAGTCTGAGTGAAATAATTGCAATCTTGATACTTCTTCATGACTCCCACACTGAAAACCTCTCTTTCATGGGAAAGGGGTTGGATGAAGTAGATATATATCTTTTCTTAACTTGCAGTGATCCAACTTTACTGAATTTCTACATTGACCTGATCTAAAGACAGAAAGTAGACAGAAAATTTAAGGTGGAAAACGTGTTCTAACAATAAATGACAACAAATCATTTGCAGCAGGGAAGCTGCTTGTCTGCCTGAATGGCTACAGAGATCAGAACACGGACTATTTACCTAGCTAGCTGAGACTTCCACCTTCAACACAACACCAGAGAGAAACAACTAGAAGTGTATTAGAAGTTTCCATGAGAAGCAATGATGGTTAAATGCCATCAGTGAGAGATTCAGCAGACTGAGAAGGAAGGCAAAGATGTAAATCAAAAACAACAGTTGGCATTTATAGGTTTTAAAGCCTTTCAAAATACACAGGATCCTTCAGAGAAGGAGACTATAATCGTACTCATCTGAGTGGTAAGTGATGCTAACAACTTGCAAAGTGGAAGCTAAAGGTCAACAAGGTCAGACAGCCACCTTTTTTAATAAAGCTGCACTTAATAGTTGAGATTTTCTTGGCAGTCCTCAAAAACACTTCTTAACAGCTCTCTTCTTTGGGTACCTCAGCATAAAGCAGAGGAGTCATTTGACAGATCAGGCTTAAGAAGGTATTCTGGTGAAGACAGTCTGGCAGCAAAGGCAGCAGCTAAACTACGAATTTCAGGTTGGCTCTACTGGCAGAGTAGGATGAACAGGGTCTGTTCACTCATTATTGTGATGATCTGCAAAGTATTTCACTTGAACACAAGAAATGTGAAAGTAGTCTTGGAGGCACCTAATTCTCAAGAAGCAGGGCTGATTATAGGCCTTAACAAGTAGCCTTGCTTTAAAATATCTACTAAATCACAAGGTAAGCCACAAAAGAGAAGCAGTATCTCTGCAATCACAAGATACCTTGCAATCAGCACAAGAAGTTTTCCTTGAATTCATTACAGCATTCTAGCAGAACTACTGTTGCAACAGATGTCAGCAAGAGATGCTGTAACATACTGTCTTTCCAAATCACAGGAATAATCCTAGCTTGTGAAGTAAGATTTAGTAAGGAAAACAAGCTGAGGAATTATTTTGGGTTACGTAAACTCTGGGAAAGAAGCAACAAGAACTTTTTTCTTTTAATCTCTGTTAAGAATTCTCAAGAAATGTAGTGGAAGAATCACTCTTAGATAATTGGCCATTTTTGATGGAGATATATATATACACACACATATATATTTCCTGTACTCTGTTTGACAACTTGCTTTAGAATCAGAGTGAGCACATCTAAAATAATCTCAAAGAACAGAATTTCAGAGGCTTTCTCTGTCACCCTTACAGCGCACCTTTTTATGAAGGTTTCAAGACCTATGTTACATATTTGAGACATTGTTCTCTGACCTGGTTTAAGATGGATCATATGTTAACATATGAACCAGTGAAAGGGTTTCAATTTTGTAATACTACTCTGTGGAGTAAAGCTCTGAGTACTTGCATACTGAAGTATTCATGGAACACAAAAAATGCAACAATTTTTTTTCTACATCTGGAAAAACGTATGCCTGGAAAGTTGAATTAGTTGAATTTAACTGAGGTGGGAAAAAGTTTTGGATAGCAACAGTAACTAATTTAGGTCATGCAAGTTAAAGTATCTGAACACTAGAAGTACAACAAGTCCAGTGTCAAATACCTTCTCTGACCTTGTTCCAGATTATTTTTCCTCGCAATGCTTCTAATTTCTGGATCTGCTTCACTGTATATAAATAGTTGACCCATTAGTTATCTTTTCCTGACCTAATACAGTGTCCAATTATTTTCTTTTTTTCTCTTGACCCAGAAGAAATCTTTTCCAGGACTGTACACTGCTTATTCAAGGAGGGAAGATGCATGTATCAAGTCCTGGCAAAGTGCTTAGGTTTCACAAAGTTGACATGGATATTGAAAAATCAAATAAATTAATGTAGAATGCAAAAAAGGAAAAGTTAAGCCACAGCTCAATATGAAAGTGTGAGACTGTTTTCAGAGAGTTTTGTTTGGGCAGACAAATAATGGCTTTAAAGCATATCAGCATCTACTGTGTATTTGTTCTAAAAGACCAGATTTCCTGAAGCTGAACTTAAAACTTATGCTATTTTAGTACACAAGGGTCAATTCCACTTGACCATTTATACTGAGTATGAATGGTTGGGAAGCAAAGGACATTACGTACAGGGGATGGTATGCTACTCAGGCAGGGAGTTTATGAAACAACCCCTAATCAACTCTTTAAAAGCAAAGTAAAGAAGGGTTGAAACAAGAACATAGCTCAGTTTGCAATAATGTTTGCAGAATGTTTAGGACAAAATCAATTATATTAATATGATTTATTCTCATCATAACTTTCCATAAATTTCTTCAAGGACTGGAAAGTGAGATAATAGCAAAATATAGTAGACTAAATATCCCACCAAGCCTTTACTCCATTCTTTACATCAAGTCTTTCCTCCATTCACACCAGTTCTAAGGCTGCTGCTTTTACCACAGTGTCTCTGTGCCTTCTAGTAATGCACTAAACAACGTGTCCAACATCTGTCATATGTTTGTGCTCTCTTTTTCTCCTCAAGAGAAGATGTGTGTTCAGCAGAGTTTTTTTCTTCTGGAATTTCTTTTCAATAAAATCTAAATGGCTGTGCTATTTGTTTGCTAGAGACGTCGAAGAAATATGACTTGCACTCAGGACAGTAGGCACACAGGATGCCATAGCCCAGGGCTACTTCTGGGAGAAGAAGAAGTGCAATTTATGCCCAGGAGTGGGAAAAAGCTGTGGGCGGGTCCTGAGGGTGAAAAGGTGGGGAGTCTTTAAAAGGAGCTGTGACAGGGGGTTACTCATGCAAACTGTGAATTCAGGAAGGAGAAGGTGAGACTTTATTTTTGCATCTTTTAGTGCTTGCATTCAAATTTTATGTTGCAAATGCAAATGCAGAAAAAAAGCTTCAGCTGAATTCCCACGTTCTGTCATCAGAGCCATTCATTACTCACTTTGCTGCTGCTGCTCCTGAGCACCCCAGATTTGGAACAAGAGGGCTGTGACAGTGATGCCTGTGGAAGACTTGGGAGGGTATGTTTGCACATTTACTGCCTACGCTCTTTTAATGTCCAGCTCCAAATCCAAATGTCTCTCACACATGTATTTTAAAAAGAGAGTGACAGAAAGGAAAAAAAAACACTTGCCAGGACCTTGCAGCTGGTGAGAGCACAGGTGCAAAGTTCCGTGTATTGAGAATTAAACACTATGCAATTAGAAGGTAAACTTAGATGGCTTTCAACTCAGCAATGTGCTCCTTTTCAGTCATTAAGAGGGATTCTAAGACACCCTTATGAAAAGCCAGGAGGGGCCAGCTCCATCCTCCTCCCAGCAGTAACAAGTGAATTTACCTTTGACTGGAGTAGATGTGTTAATGGCAAATAAATAAATGCAGTAATTTATTCAGTGGGTTCTTCTATTCTTCTGAAATAATCACTTTGTCTGACTGTTTCTCACTTAAGCTTTAAGACTAAACCCTTATATGAGCCTTCGCATAAGTAGTATATCTAGTAAATTGTCCTTCCACAGTTGTAAAAAGACTTTAACTACAGCCCTGCAGCTATACCAACCCAATTCTCAAGGAATATGATTAAAATAAACACTGCAGATAAAACATTAAGTTGTCTTCAGGTGATATTTTACTACCCTTTCTATCATAATCATCACTTTTATTCATTCCATTGTTAGCTTTTAACAGCTAAAACCAGCATGATTTAGAAAGTGAGACATCCCTTGAGCTGGAAAGAAAGCAGCATTACCAAACAAAGCTTTAAAAATATCATTGTTCTCTGGCTGCAGAGACACATGTGCATTTCCCTTGTTACAGACAAATGTTGTCTATAAGGGAGGATTTATTTTTCTCTGTCCTAAAACATAAATTTAATCTCAGTGCTCTAGTCCCCAAAACTCCCACACATTTCATTGGAAAGTATACCTGAACAAAGACAGCAAGTTCTGTCTTTGGGGAGGCCAAGAGTAGATTTTTGTCTTAGATTTATACCAGCAGCATGTGGAGACAGAAAATATGCAATAAGTCAAAGAGATTTTACTTATCAGAGATTTAGACAACCATTTGTCAGTACTTAACTGTATTGCTGGATGACTCATTCCCATTTCTAATACCTAGGAATACAGGGCATGTGTGGGAACACAGTGTCTGCATTGATTTTAATCTGGTCTCTTTTTGTACTGTCTACAAATAGCTCAAAACGAACCCAATCAGATAAGCAGAGCAGAAAATGATTGCAAAAACACATATAGTAAACCACTCACAGAGACCTCAGAGAGGCCAAGGAACACACAAAACAGAAAACACTGAGGTAGCAAAGAACAGCTCATAAAAGGATGCCATTTCTCTATGCCATGGATGAATAATTTAGGTAGGGAAAGTGATCAGGCAGGGAAGAAAAAAATTTTCTTTTTAGGTACAGGACCAGCAGCTGCCCTACTCAAAACCCAGTGTTAGCAATACATCCTTTTTAAACACTTCAATTTTGGATTCCAGGCTTCGTGTCAAAGCAGGAATCCATTATTTACGCTAGACAGGTTGGAGAAGGCAGTCTCTCTTGCTATTGCACTAACAGTATTTAGAACACTCTGTGTGCTCTAGTCCTCACTGAACTCCCTTTCACAGATGCCTGCTGCAATCCTTGGCTCCAGAAGAGTGGGTGTGGTAGACTTTTGGGAAAGAGTCTTCCTGTTCCGGGAGAATTTTTCAGTTTTTGAAGTTTTTTCTGATACAAAGTAAAAACAAAAAATTGAAGTGTTATTTTTTTGCAAGCTATTCCTCTGAAAATTACTTGAATCAGGGTTATTCAGAATTTTTTTTTTCAATAACAAGCTCTTTGTTTTCAGTCTTGACATTTGCTTTTTTGCTCCACCTTTTAGTGAAGATCAACATTTCAAGGTTATATACTCAAATAAAAGTACCAACCAAACTGATCATTCTGTTTTAAAATTTTCCAAACAGGCTCTGTCAACAAATTCAAAAGCTTCTGATGCTGGAATATCCGTTGCAGATACATGTCTCCAGAGTAATGTCATAGCCTTGACAAGTCAAGAGTGTCCAACAAAAATCCTTTGCTGGTCTAGCCCCTTAACACATCTTTCTTCTGCCATCCTGAAGGTACCCTTTTGGGAGCCAGAGTGGAAGGGGAAGAAAAAAATGTGGGTTGTGGGATAACAGGCTCACCCCTAATCCAGAAGGGATGACAGGGGGAAGAAGCAGTCATGGAAGCTTATACAAGGCAGAGATGATAATCAGAGGTTAAAATAGTCACACAGTCAGAGTAGCATCTTTGACTACTCATATATAACATAAATTCCTTTTTCCACATCAGAAGAAACTATAAGCCCCCTAAGGGTACTGCAATTACACTGATTATACATCATAATAAATCAGAGAACTGTCAAAATTGCTATAACAACAAGGATCAGAATTTCATCTTGCCTTCTCTGTGTGGCCATGGGTCTGCCCTTCATCCTTTCTGATAGGCATCTTTCCTTCATGAACCATTTCTCTGAACACAATTATGTGGAAAAATGGAGAGGCTCACAGAAGTTCCTGAGGCAGTGCCAGCTGAAGGAGGCACACATTCCCATAGCTCAGAGGAGACCTTAGCTACAGCAGAGAGCCAGAGCTACAGCATCTTCCTTTCCTGATCTTGGAGCAAGTTCTACTTACAACAACCCAGGGCCTCCCTGCCACATCCCAGGGCAGAGCACATGTCTGCAGTTTGCCATCCTGGGACAAGCCTCATGTAATTCCTAGGTAGTTCACAGCAGGAGGAGTGCAGTCTGCAGAGAACAGCCACGTAATTCATGTTTGCAGCAGCCCCCTGCATACATTTTCTGAGATCATCCTAACAGAGAGCTGTGAGTTTCCTCCAATTTGCCAGACCAGATATGCAATATGCTCAGAACTGGGAAGAACAGTGTTGTAGTGTTATATCACAAAGACCATCCCAAAAAAACCACAGGGACAATAAGAAATATTAGTCTCCAAAAGCAAGTGGGAAAGCAATTACGTATTTGGAACTGTGGCAAACCCAAGTAAAACTTGCCTGTATTTTCCATCTAAGATGGAATCAGGTTTTTAAAAAGCTATTCTGAAGAGAGCGTAGGGTTTCACAGCCTGAAGGCTTCATGTCACCCTGTGTCCTGTGACGATGACTACCTCCCTGTTTACTTCAGAACTGAATGGAAAGTTGCTTATGTACCTCCTACACTTTTGTTAGCATCTTGATCCTTGTCTTCCAGCAGCCTCAGGGAAAGATTATGAGAGATAAAGAATCCCCATAAACAGAGAAAAAGGGCTTCCTAATCCTATTCCTTGGAATAACTTGTTCTACAAGGGCAATATATTTCCTTGATGGCAGAAAACTATTGTGGAATGTCTATGAGGAAGTGGTTTCAAAACTCTAGTCCAAATTCATGGCAGATACCCCAAAGCTTTGTGTAACGTCAGGGAAGCTCAGGGATTTCCCAGAGCATACTGGGTTTACTGGCAGTTTTGCATCTTCCTCTGCCAAGTGTGGATCTGCTGAAGCCACAATGATGGAGAAACACCTTTTCTCTGCACAGGGTAGTCACTGAACAGAAACACTAATCCCACCTTGGACCACATTACATTGCTCTCATTAATTTATCTAGTTTACACAGGTAACAGCAAGCTTTCCCTCCCTGCAAAGCACAGAGCAGGGAAGACATTGAAAATCATCAGGATCTCATCTACTGCACAGAGGGGTTCATTTGTGTCTGTGGAAACCCCATTGTACCCAGATCTCAGGGACAGGAAGGCCTGAGGGCCAGCAGGATGTCAGAGGAAGAAATTCAATAAGAAGCCACTTAAAACCAAATAATTCAAAGGAATTATCACCTTAGAAATCAACTAAATGGAATATATTGCTTGCCAAATAAAGGAAAAATAGGTTATCCATTGTTTTAGCAAGGATTTTTTGTTAAAGCAAACACAAAATTTATTGTATTCAAGTAATAAAGATAAGCAACAAGAAAACTTCTGAGATTAAATAATCATCTTCTCCAAGAACTAAATTGTTGTTTTACTGAGCGTTTTCTTTCCTTTTTAAAATAAAAGTTTCATTTTAATTAAACAGTTGAATACTGAACCTCACATTTTTGGAACAGGCTGTTAGAAGGGGGTTTTTTGCCTTTAGCTGTCAGCTGGAATAAGTATCCTAAAATACCAAAGATATAAACACCCCTGACTTCAATCTGTACAATTTAAAATCAGGTTAGATAACTGAAAATACGTGGCTTATATTCCCCATCTCTGCACACACACCCAAGTTTACTAAAAATAAAAATTTTGTCTGATTTACATCTATTTTTTTTTTTTTTCTGTTGAGCTAAGGGTTGATTCTCCACCCACACATGTAACAGCAGCTATCTCCCAATTAATTTTAAGAGAACTTTAGTAAAAAAAGCATGCTGGAGAGGGAGTGAAGTTACCGGAAATTAAGCATCTGGACTTCTCTAAAGTATAAGGGTTTTTCCATCATGCTGGAAGGTAATTTGACTTTAGGAAAAAATATACAATACTTGACTAGTTGATAGATTCTGGTGATTCATTTTGCATGCAGAAACATGCCTACTCTTGCCATTTGAACCAAACACTAGTTTGTTTTGTTTCTTAAACAGTGTGAAATGGCAGGATTTATACATCTATAATAGTTGCCAAAACTAGATTAAGACCAACCTAGTGCAGATGTAATATGACTTTCCATGGATGTAAGATCTCTAAATGACAGGAGACTTTCCTTTTAAGTGCTGAAATACCAGAAACTGAAAAATCTGGAAATGGAGGTGAGAATAGTTCTGTTACCCATCACTACATGAAATCATGGAGAGACTAAACAAGCAGACTGGCCTTCCATAAAGCCCCACGACAGAGACATTGGTGCAGGGCATGTTGATGGTGTCCCATCTGGCTTTCACAGTGTTTGCTCCAGCAGATGCATCCCTTTCTGCAAGTGCAGAGTGTACCCATCTCCTGGGGACTTACCTCAGCTGTATAGCAACGAGAGGGACTTGAAGTAATTCTAAAAGGGAGTGGTAGTTAAAGAGAGCAACCCTGAGGGAAAGACATCATAAGCTGCATCAAAATTCAAAACAAGGTTTCAAGGAGATGATCCTGAAGCATTCACACTGAGCTCAGCTTCAGCACGGAAGGAAAGCATTGCCTCAGGCCTCTGTGTCACACCTAAGCAACTGAGGTAAAGCACATCTTTAGCTTTAAGCATTTAAAAGTTAAGTGTCTACATTAAACCAGTAATAGCAAAGAGTGAGGCATAGCCCAGGGATCCCTTATCTCACTGGCACCAGGGGCACGAGCGCATGGATTGCTGTTCTGCACTGGCCACAGTCTGGTTCCTCTCCTGGCACCTCACACACACAACATCACACACCTCTATGGGGTAAAGGCATGTAATCCTAATGATCAGCCTTCATCTGCCTTGTCTTTGTATCAGAAAGAAATTATAGTTTTATTCTATACATTTACTTTTAAACCACGTCACTTTTAACATACCAGGGCTAAATGGAGAGATGAAAACGATTTGTAGGGATGGTGCTCAGTCAAGACAGCATCCATGGTGCTGCAGCAGAACAAAGGGAAGCATGCAGGGAGACAGTGCAGAGAAAAGCCTCAGAAAACCTGCAGTGCAGCAGGATGAGTAAACTAGCTAACGAAACACTTGATGTCTTTGTACAGCAAGCCACAGCAAATGAGGCATGAAAGAATAATCTGGACATGCACTTAGTGAAAGGAACAGACTGAAAAAGAAAGAACCAGTCATATAGCTTCAAGCTGTGATGTTGAAAAAGAAATAATAAACAGTTCAGGGTTAAAGAAAAAAATTAGGTATATATGGAAACTGAAATAACCCGAAGTATGACTTGCTGTTTCTTTATTTCACAGAACTTAAAGACAGAAGAGACCTATATCATCTATTTTGACTTCCTGATTAATACAGGATTTTATGTTTCTCTCCTCTTTAATACTTAGTTTACCTTTTCAGGTACATTTAAACCAATGCAATGCTTAGCTGCACGAAAACAGGTACCCCTGATTAACTGTGTCATTGAACTACACTGTCAGGCTAAAGGACAGAAAGATTATTTCTGTCCTTCTGGGAATAAACAGTTCCACTCCACAGGCAGAGGACAGGGAAGACAATTCAGCTCATAACTGAAGCCATGCCAAGAAGATAATAATCCACACCACTGACTGAAAAACAAAATCAAAACCTATCCAAACAGCTGTTTTTCCCAGATGCAAAATCTGTATTTTCCCCAAAGCTGGCTAGACTTTAAGTGCGCAAAGAAAGCTCATCAGTATATTTACCTCCAGAACAGGCTTCCCATTTTTATCCTAACCTCTGCTTGCTCTTTCCATTTTCATCCTCAACAAATGGCCCTCTTCATCAGTTTTGGAGAAGTCAGGAGAAAAGCTAAGCAAAAGTCTAAAATAAAAATGGTCAATTGTTCTTAAGGAAAGAGAAGAGGGAGAAAAAAGAAAGAAAATATTCTTCTCCATTCTTACAGACAGTCATAAAGCCCTGAAGCATAAGATTTGATTAAAACCATATATTTATTTAGAGCTGCAAGTGCTGTGGGCATACCTAAGGCAATGCTTAACCCTCTGTCCCCTAAACGAGACTCAGTGATTTCCACAGGGTTGCTTGAGAGCTGCAGCAGAGAAGACTCCAGCATGAAATATTACTGTGGAGAAAGAGCTGCAAATCCTGTAGATACAAGGGGAGAAAAGAGTAAAAAGGCTAAGTAAAGGTTTCAAAGTAAAAGAAGGAAAGAACAGGGGAATATAAGACACCTAAATACACAAAAGATTATCCAGTTTCATACTTAACATAAAAGATGACAGGATTTTGCCTAAAGTTGAATTCAAAGACAGAAATATATGTAAATCTCATTTTAACAATGTCAAACAGAGAATCCAACACTGTCTCGGATCCTCTATTTATTCACCCTCAACTTACATCTGGATTGAACACCCTGTGTTCAGTATTCCTCTGACACATACAAGGTTCACTACAGACAAGGTCATTTTCCTCTTACTTAATATTCTCTTGTCCTTATATCCCAACACAATATCAGTCTTTCATGATAAGCCTTTAACACAACTCTCAGAGAGGTGTTTATCCATGAAGGCATTATTCCTCCTTACTGGCTAACAGGGGAAAACAAAAGAAAAAGAGAAAAAGCATATAAAGAACATCAATGTCTAGCTCTGGATACAGTCTGATGGTATGATCTTCAGATCTACCAACTGTGCTACCCTGGCTGTTAGTCTACCAACTTCTAAGCTGGTACCTCACACCAGTGTCTATCATGAGACTGTTCTCATGATTTACTACAACTTATTATGTCCTCTGCAGACTCACTAGTAATGATTTAAATAACAGTTATATTTCTTGTGAGATATATATAACAAGTTTATCTATTCTGAGATACAAGTATCTCACAATGGACTTCTTTCTTGATATGTTTTTTTAAAGTGTCCTGTCATTGACTTCAAGTACATCAGTGTTTTCATTTGTCTTTTAAATGGCTTATTATTAAAGCAACCAGTTTTCTGGATTTTCACAAGTCATCACTTCTCACTTTCTTGGAAGGAAGGATGTAAAAATGTCCCACCATCTTTTTTTAGTACTGCCTACATGAAGGTGATGATTTCACTACACCAACAATCATTTCAATTTTGGGGAAAATGGCAGTTCTTAAAGCTCTAGATATATTCATAAAAGTTTGTGGTATATTCTGCTCACAGAAATGAGCAGAGAACACATGAGAGAAAAAGGTGATTTGCACATAAGCAAACATCATGTGTTTAGGCCAGAGACACCTTTTTTATCCATAAAAATAAAGTCTCATACTTATTACCTTGTGCAAAGTGGTGGATCTTGCATTAAGGAAAGATTGTATATTAGTATAAAGTTTGTTCCTCGTCACATCAAATCTGCAGGAAATACAATCTGGGCTGAAGCTATAAGTGAAGTTATTGTGTCTATATGCTTGTAGCTGCCATATGCAGGTAAAGGCCATTTTTATGTTGATTTACTGTTTTTATCATCTTACCTCACCATTTTCTGCATTGTTCTGCCCTGGCACAGGTTTACTGCCTCTACTTGAAACACTCCAGGTTTATACATGGGTGAGAAGAGGAGCTTTACCAGGTTGCTGAGGAAAGAAAGTGATAACAGCACCTGCCACCACATAAAGAAACTGGAAAAAGAACTGACCTGAAATACTGCAGTAGATACAAAGAGCAAAAGTCCATTGCAGTGACGAACTTGCACAAAGACAAGGATTAAGCAGTGGTTTCCTAGGAAAAATAAGCAAGGGGAATAAACTGCTTAACCTAATCCCATGACATAAAAAGGAAACAAAGGCCAACTGACAGAGAACAAAAAAGGGGAAAGAGAAAACAAGGGTTTCTTTCTTTTCTGTAGTGTCTGTGGTTTATCAGATACTACACACCTTGCAGAGCAAGTTAATTGGATGAAGAGCTCTCTGTTACTATCCAACCACATAATCACAATAAAGTTTGACTTATTCACTTCAACCAGAACAAGTAGGTATCAAAGGGTCAGGGAATTATGCAAATTGGAGCATGCATTTCTCCATGAACCCTGAAAGACTCAAACAGACTTAAACTATAAGAAATGTCTTTATCCTCCTAAAACTGATTTTTCAAAAGCAAAATTCCCAAACAGGTATAATCAAACCTGTGTTGTTGACCTGTCCTCTCAAACAAATCAGCAAGTGATGTATGTCACCACAAAGCATGTTAGCTATTTTCAGCAGCTTTTCATGTGTGTTATGAACTGATCTGTGTCTTATTTTAACTATATGTAACAGCAGCTGTGGGGTAAAGAATTTGAGATGTCAACACCCGACAGAAAATGGTCTCTTGTGGCTTTTGAGTACGTCATGCAATGGCTGCTCTGGACTGTAATTCTTCCCGATAATCATCTAATTCCCTCTGGTGTGCAGGCACAGAAAGCGGATGCAGCCATGGTGAGAAGGGGAGATGAATGCTTCCCTGCAAAGTGGCAGCGAAGAGGAAGGAGGCAGGAGGAGAACTGAGAAGCAAGATGTGCAGCAGAACCCCTAGTTCTCTCCACCAAATCTACCTGGGCACCAAATTATGATCTCTTCACATCCATAATTTAGTTTCTGTGCTGTTTTTTGGAGCTGAACCCATACTTTAATCCAGATGCCATTTAATATGAGCATAACACTAACACCTCGTTTCACCTTTACTTAAGTGGCCAGCAATTGCATTATTCACAGCTGCTACGTGCAGATCAATGATCCTGGCCAGTCAGGCCTTTTTTATATGTCATACCATTTTTACTTATTTCATGCAACTTAGAAGATCCCAAACCATTAGAGTATTGTGAGAACTCTTTTTGTTGTTTCAGTGTGCAATAACAGAAACTAAATATACAGTAGTGAAAAGTGGAACATAAATGCAGTTGAAAATTGTGATCCTTTCCCTGTATTACTAAACCACCAGACTTCCTTACTACATTTGAAAGTTTTAGTAGAGATGAAGCTGTCTTTCTGCTATTGTTTTGATGCTAGCTGGAAGAGTCACATACTTAACATACAGAAGGGCTTAACTGGCTCAGTGAGATAGAGCTTTTTCATTTTATTTTAAACTTCCTGCAATTCACCATTAAGATACATCCACTGTTTAAGAATAGGAAATTATCAAAGGGTCTGGGAATTCTCTCTGTTCAGGGCAAAGCGATGAATTTTCTTACACACTAGAGATACCAAGTAGCACTTCCACAGGAGTAGGGAAAGGACTGAAGTTAAGATGACTCACACTAAAGAGCTCTCAGTGTCTCTCTCTCTACTCCCTTCCCTTCTCTCCCCGCCTCTCTCCACATTGGCAGACAAGAAGGTAGGCAAGCTGGAAGCTTTCAGTTCTGCCTGATAGTCTAACAAAATACCTAGTACAGATGCAGGGAGTCAGCATAAAAGCATGGTGTCTGATTAGATGAGATACCAAGAGCCAAGAAAAAGATTGCGGTGTCTGCTGAGTTGAAATGGAAGTCAGGTTGAAAGGAGGTGTTCCTCACTCAGGCAGGCAGGACAGACATTGGGGAAGAGTAGGAAGTGAAAGACAAAAAAAAAATTTAGGGAATGCTAATGTTTTAGAAGAAAACCTGAAGCAGATAGCAATTAAAAACCCCCATCAATCACATTCTCTAATCTTATCACAAGGGGTATCAGTATCACTAAAAGACACTTCAGGATGCATGGAAGTAGCAAGCAAGAAGGCCAAAGAGGAATTTCAGATACTCTCTGCCATCCACAAGGCTGTACACATGGTTTAAAATATATATGTCTATGCTTAAACCCCTTCCTGAACAAAGCTATTGCATTACCAAGCTCAACTTTCCTGTCATCTGCAGAATAGAACAGAATAGAAAAAAACAGAAAGAATTGTTCTGTTGGGAAGGACCTACAACAGCCATCTAGTCTGACTGCAATGTACATCAGCTTTTTCATGAATTATAAAATATGACAAAGGTGTTAATAAGTCTAGAATTTCACCCAGCTGGCTGTAGTATCTTCCTTCCTCTCTGGCACACACAAATAGGTGGGGATACTAAAACCAGAAAATGGGTGAGCAAAAAAGGTAGAACTGAAAATGTCACTGGGGTCAGCAGAGAGAGTGAATCCTTTAAACAGAAAGAGGTGTACACAGTCGAGGAGAAGTTCTTAATCAAAAAAGAACTAAGCAGACTACCCCCACTGAACTGATTTGTCTTTGTTCCTCAATGTTATTACTCTCACTGGCTGCTCCATTTAATTATGATTAGCACTTGTGGGAGCCAGAAGTGGGTGATGGGCAGGGAGACACAGGAGTGCCTGTAATGCAGCAAGTGACTGATCATTTCACCATCCTCCATGACCTCCTCTATCCCTCTTAAGTGGGAGGGTGAAAGCAAGCAAAAAGAGGACAAGCCATTCTTTCTCTTTTTCAGTATTATGCATTCCACATTTCTAGACTTCCTTTAACTCCCACTAGACACTTGAAAAAAATCATGATCTTAAATATCAGGCTTTAAGAAATTTTAATTTAATTTTCTTTAAAAATAAATATTTGAAAAATATTTTTTAAATGTTTGCAATCATGCAGATGAATCTTTATCAAATCACTGTTCAAATTCCTAGTCCCTGTATAATTACTTGCGTAAAACACCTCTTGTGAATAGAATGTAAATCATTAGTGATTAGATTTTTTTGGATTGTTTTGAAGAGACCCAGCTGCTGTCTTTATGTCAAAGAACATCCATAAGGCACCAGTGATTAAACAGCATGGTATTTTTGCATGTCAGACATCACATGCTTGGATATTAATCACGCTTAGTGCTTTTCAGATGTGAACTGAGAAGCATCTCAGTGAAAGACAGTTATAGTCCCTGTTTACAGACTGGGAAGCCAAGGCACAGGCCAAGTGACTTGCTCATTTCACGCAGCAGATCTGAGGTCACAGTCCAGATTCCAGCAGGGGAGAATTCCCTTTGTTTCCTGACTTTCCATCCACCTTTTATTTCCCAATTCAAATGCCGAGACAAAGAAAAACCTGGATCATTTGATGATAACGAAGAAAAAAACCCAAATTACAACACAAAAAAAACCCCAAAACCGTAAGAACAGGGCAAGCATATTGCCAAGATTAGAACTGAGTTTAAACTAGAAAAAAAACTCCTAACCTTGTATAATCTTACTTTTTTTTCTAAAAGGAAATACAGCAAAGCATTTTCCAGAATAAACAGCTCTTCATTTGCCCTAAATCACCAACTGAAAAATAGCTCCCCTGTCCAAAAATTGTCATCTTGAATCATAGCTCCATCCTCATTACTGAGATATATACGTAGAAAAAGAAAGCGAAGCATGAGGATTTCTCTGCTTAATTGTGATAGCAGCAAGAACTATTTAGTATTTCTGCAAGACATGTTTTCTGCATAAAATATGGTGGCTTTGCAAGTGACTCTCAGAAGTAATTTTTCACTGTTTATATATAAAAATATACATATGAAACATTCATTGATGCGTATATATAATGTTTCATAAGCCAAATGGAACAACAGCTGTAAATCATTACCAAAGTGAGAAATTAAAACCTTCTTTTGTGTCAGCTGCGTAGAGGGCAGAGTTATTTATAAGATACCCTAAATATATAGTTGAGTTTCCTACTGAACTCAAAAAAAGGTACAGAAGCTACTCATAAAGCTGAGTCAGTGACTGTAAAAAGATGAGTTTGTGGAGCAGTGCTGAGCTGGACCAGAGAGATCATGGTGACATTTAGTGGTTACAATACCACTGGAACAGCAACCAACTCCTCCAGAGGAAGTGGTAATGTGCTTACTCAAATTTTCTGCCCTCCCTCAGGTTCCTGAATTCACAATCTGAAAGTCTTCAGCAGGCTTAAATCCAGAGACAATAATGCTCCTCCACTTCCTTGCGCAGGAAGCTTTAAATTACAAGGATGGATTATTTTAATTGCTACTCTTTGGGTTCTCTGCTTGAACTATTGGTAAACATCTATGGCAAAACATATGGATGCTGAAGCAATAGCTATATCAGACCATGGTGTTTTGCAGCCACTGCATTATAAATTTTGCACCCAGTGTACTCAATAAAGAATATAAGTGGAAATATTCGTAAAGAACTTGTAGGCAGTAGCTTTATGTCCTAACATTAGTAAACTGCCCACTAAATTAACCAGCATGTGTTGTCAGTAAGCAAGTCTTGAAGAAACGGAGCAAGCTCTGAGTTGCTGCAAAAGAAAGTCAGGGACCTCAGTGTTAAAAGCCTGTTTCAACAATTTTTATTTCTGCATCCTTCTGTTAGTAAAATCCCAATGTGAGTGCTTCTATAAATTAATAAATAGAGAAAAGTTCAAGCTCAAATTCTGGATCCAAATGTGCTTGGATTATGATTTTTTCAGGCTCCTTAAATGAGAATTTGGGTCAAGACTGCTGCTACCAAGAAATATTTAGCAGAATTTAAAGGGACAGTTCCTTATTATGGGGATCACAAATCATACCTTCCAGTGCAGAAAGAGAACTGCATAAAATGTCCTGCAACTATCTCTGAGTCTTTTCCAGGCTGCTGGCTGTCATATGCAGCTCAGGAAGGGGACAGGGCATTTATTCCATCCTCGTCTTCGCCAGCCACTAGCCTGGCTGCCTGCTGGAACTCTCCAAGTATCAAGATACTTGCTGCTTCCACGTTGGATGTCATACAGCCTGTTTTCGCTTTCTAATCTGAAACTACCACAGCCTCCATGGGCAAGCCTGAGAAGAGACAAAGGACAGGAGGGAAAAGAGAAGGAGGTGAGAGCTCCTGTTGCCCAAGGAGAGGTCACAATCAATAAAAGCTTTTCCATTAGTTTCAGCAGAGGATGCAGCTAATTCTTCTTTCCTTCCCTTTTCTGAGACGTTGCACCTCACTTCCTCAAGCCCTCAGCATCCAATTCCCTTTCAGAGCTGGGCTCCCTAGGCCTTGTTGCATTTGGGGGTGAGGAGTCAGCCCTACCTTGAAGTGCATGTTCCCAAGCAATAGCTTGTAGTAGTAAACAGCACCATGCTCCTCCATAAAACTTTTTACTCCCTTAGGGCTGGAAAGAAGGGAAGGTTTCACTGTTTCTATTTTATAGAGGGAAAAATTTAGGTTCTAAAAAGGTCATCCAGTGAACAGGAACAGAGAGCTCCTTGGGCTCTTACTGACCACAGCTGAGGTGTCTTAGGGTCCTATTTCACTTTCAGTTTGCCTTTACAGCAAGAAGGCATGCATGCAGCATATATCTACACATCTGAGTGAACAGTTGTTTGTTCCACATCATGACTTTATATCAGTTAAATTTCAAACAACGTGGTGCTGCGTACAGGGATGCTGATCAAGGACTGTATGAATTGCAGTGCTCTTCCACCTGCCTTAACATGCAAACTGCTGTGTGAAGGCAAGAGGATTGTAGTGTACACGTGCACAAGTCCCAGGAGACACCTGAGTGCAAACACAGCAGATGGTGACAAGGCAGTAGCAGCAAAGAGATAAAACTGTAAATTTAAAGCTGAGCCTAAAGGCATCTCTACCATGCTTTTATTTTCAGTGGTGCTGAATTCCCCAAAGTTCTAATATATAGTTATAAAGAGGGTAAAGAAGGAAATACTGGCTCTTTGGTACACTGTGGGGTTCAGTTTGCTCTAGCTGGGCAGCAGCTGTCTCCTGTGAGCCAGCCAGGGTGAGCGCACCAGTGCCAAGGTTTGCTGGGACCACAGGCTCATGGGAGCTGAGCTTCTCCCCTCAGCCACACCTCTGGCCAGAAGCTGGGCAGACCTAGTGCTTTACAAGGGAGGGGACATACTCAGGATAGGTGAAAAACACAGCTGGTTCCCCCACTGCCCAGAACAGTGGGCAAACATCTGCTTTGTTAGTGGCTTATGCAGCTATGCAACACTACCTGAAAAATCAGGGTGTTCCAAATAGTCCTGTGTTAAATAAAATACAAACCCAGATAAAAGAAATAGGGGAATGTGTATAATTTATCTTCATCCATTTTCCAGCTTACCACTTAATCACAGAACCAAATAGTTGATTCGTATGGACTCGTAAGGGGAGGCAGTCACACACAAATTGTCTTTAGACTCATTAACAAATATTCTGGAAAAGACAGGAAGCAAAGTCCTAATCTAATTGTGCTGTTGCCTGATGCCAATAATTTTGTACCCAATATGAGAGCTAAATTACTGGGATTTATCTGTCTTATAAAAAAAAAATTAGATTAGCTTGTGTTTTCAGCTAACCAACATTGTTTTCATTTTTAGTCTTGTTCAATCTCCTTGGTAATTTTGCAAAGGATTAACGCACTTTGGTTGGCTAAACTAGTTCTGGTTGCACTACCATCCCAAATGAACAGATTTCCCTCTTGTTCTGGTCTAGTTACTTCTTCCACATTAAGAGATCTTGCTCATGGGAGCTCCAGGGTAAAGAGCCAACATGACCAGCCCTGAGATCCCTTCCCCAGACAGTACATCTGTAAGGTTTAACAGCTTTTTCTATTCCTTTCTTCTTTTCAAGGCCTGACAGTGAGCTCAGGTTTGAACAGCTCATAACCCTAGCTGCACCCATATTGCCTATAAGGACTGAGTTTGATTTTGCACCTAAAGTTTTCCCAACCTATGCCTGAAGGATCAGTTACCTCACCCCAACACTAAACCAGGGTGGAAGGCAACACACAGGCTGTGGAAACACAAAGGAGCTAACATAACAGCATAGGCATTCCCACTGACGTTGCAATATGCTTCCTTCAAGCTATTAACACAGGATTCAGATCATGAGTCAGCCCCTTTCCCCCCCTAATCTCTGCCCCTTAAAGCAATGAGTCTGGCTTAAAAGGTGTAAACACATACATATTTACACACACACACACACACATATATATAGATATATACACACAATTTTTTAAACAATAGAGTTCTTACCCTTTTAACCTACTACCTTTTAAAACTATTAAGATTTTCCTTATGTTTTTTTGACTAAAACGGGTCTATTCATCTTTGGAAAAAAACAAATGAGCATTTTTGCATAACTGCCTGAATCCAGGAAGTGGAGAAAGCTAGCAATTTGAGCAAAATGAAAATGCTACAATGAAAGAAAAGAACCCTACGTATGGGTTTATGTGCTTTACTGGACTATGTCCAGCCTGGTATGAATGCAAACCATCAGTGTCATGCCTTCAAAAATAGGGAAGACACAGGGGCAGATCCTGCAGGGAAAAGATATTAAAGGAATTTTTTTACACCACAAGCTGGAGTTAAGACAAATTTAATGGAAGAAGTCCTGACCATTAGAAGTCAGTGAGGAATGTGCCATCACCTGTCCAGACAGAACTTCATTTTTGCTGTTAAATATAGTCAGCTTGTTGTATTTTATTATCACTTATCTTTTAAAAAGTAAAATTTTGCACTGCTAGTTCATTCATCTAAGATGAGCATAGAATGTTTTCAGGCAATGGAAGTAAAGGTATTACCACTATTTTAAATTATTATAGAAAAAAATGAAAAGCATATTAAAAAGCATATTAAAGTATATAGTTTAAATTAAAATTAAGAGCTTATAAATGTTTTGCATGCTAAAGTTGCCATATTAGGAGCCAGAACAGAATGACACTATCCTTCCTGTTTATCTATATCTATTCATTTTCACAGCACAAATCCCTTTGTAACACATTTTTCCCTCTGGTGGCCCAACTACTTTAGAGTTTTTCGTAGTCATTATTTTCTAAAAACACTGCAGCAATTTTAATCCTCCAGACATGTAAGACTTCACACAAAAGAGTAGAAATGTCCTACAGAACACAAACAAGTCACTTTTATATAAAAGCAGCCCTGACTAGATTAAGACTCTGGCACAAGAAGCTGAGCATATAACTATTCAAGTAAACATCCATTTAGGCTATATATTAAGCCTTTTTATCACTTGCTGTATTATAAGAAACAATAAACTATTATAGCATGATTGGTACAGTTCTGTTCCCTGGGAAGTAGTTTAAGGCCTCTTTCCTCCCCACTGCAATTTTATACCAAATGATACACTCATTTCCTCAATGGCAGGCTTCTTGTATAAAACTCAACAGCAATTTTTAAATCATTCTTATGCATATGATTCAAAGTAAATTTATGAGCAGAGCACATGTATGGAATATTTAAAAGTATTTATCTTGATAGCCACCAGGAACTTCTCTTTGACTTTTTACTTAAAGTACAATGAAGAGCCTCATACTCTCTGTATTATTTTTTAGCTGGAATTTTCTATTTTATACAGTCCTGAAGTTTCAAGGACAGAATTCTAGAGGAAAAATATTTTTTGCTTTCACATATCACAGTCTAGACACTTGCGTTGGCTGGTGGTGTTATTCCAGCTTTGAAAAGGTTGTATTTTTGTCTATCATACAGACCTACTGATCTTTCTGGAACCACTCAGTCTCTGAAGAAATGCGCAGAATTGTTTGTCTGAAATTCCAGACTTAGAAAAATCCACATTTGATGTGTTGCTCCAGTACTTGTAGTAATGAAGTTAAGGATGACAATGTGCATAAGCATTCACAGCAGCAAACTCTATAAGATCAAAAGTGAAAGAAGCTTGACCTTTCTGGAGACAATAGATACTTGTGCTATCTTGAGGGCAAAAAAAATGGAAAAAAGAGTGCAAAACAAATGGCATCTTTTGTCAATTCTTCAGCTTGCCACAATCCACACTGAGAAATGGGGCAATTTTTATACAGCAGTGCTCAAAGGATACACAGATAGAAGGAAATACTAGGATGGCTCAACACTTTTTCTCTGTGAAGGTAACTGATAAACATACAAACACAGGCTTTCCAGAGAGCCCAACATGCATGTAGTGAGCTCATGCCATACAATGTGCATTCCCAGAGCTTGTCCATCATTTGCTCTGAATCGGAAGCCAGACCTCTTAACTTTTGTTGCCGGGTGGAGAAAGTTAATTGTTTCTTTCACAGACCATTCTCCTTTACTTAAGGGGCATATAAGGTACTTCCATTACAACACTATCAGCTTGTCTGTGTGACAGGAACTTTTGGGTCCAAAGGACAAACTCTGGAGGAACAAAATCTTACTCTTCCCAAAGCAGGAACTAAATGGCCCTGAGAGTCTCTAACCTTCTCCTGTAATGGCTGTTTCCAGGCCACAAATCATGTTAACAGCCAGTGTGGGTGATGTAGGACTGAATTCCTGGCACAAGTCAGGGATTGCAAGGAGCTGCAGGAGGAGACCGTGTTCTGAAGGTCTCTCTTCAGAGAGATCAGTTTCAATTACTTCAGACACTTGATCAAGGCAAGGAGGTATCTTGGTTCAGTTTTCCTGTGGAGTCAACAGAGAGAAAGAGGGAGCTTCCCAAGGCAAATCAAAACTTCTCAGCTCTTAAGCCACTAGGTCCCTTCTAAAAGGGTAAGGTAGTCAGGTTTATCAAGGCATTACTGGGTAAAATAACCTCTACAAATGTTATTGGATGTTATTGAATGCCCCTCCTTTCTGCTCTAAGAGGCATCCATCTCAAAAAGCTTCTGATTTGCACTTCCTTTTTGACACACTGTAAATCAAAATATTTTCAGGGAGTGGTCCTCAAGAGGGATATTTTTTTGGCTGATTTTTAATGCTTAATTGTAGTATTTTTTCCCACATCTCGCTCGAGTCATATCTTCCTTGTTACAGACGATCTTTGTTTTTTGCAAGATGACAAGAGACAGACTGCAAGTCAATGACGAGACAGCATTGCTCATTTTGCTCTCATTGTGGCTTATCCCATAATGTGAAGGTGGAGCAGGTGATGCACCTATTTTAAGGAAAAGAGAGTTCCATGCTGGCTCCCGCCCTGCTCCGTTACAGATTCCCCATAAGGAAACAGCTCAGAGGAACAGAAGAGATGCTGGAGGATTAATCACACTGCTCCTTCCTGATGAGAACACAAAGCTCAGCTATTAGCTGACTTCAGGTAGAAAGCCCTGGGATTTGCTGCAGAAGAGGCTGAGGGTGAAGAGAATAGCTCGGGGATAGAGAGCGTCAAGTTAAAGAAAGAAAATTATACTGTTTGAAAGCCTTGGCACAGGCAAGGGAAAAGCCCCTGCAGCAAAGACTGAGACAGTTACTGGTATCTCAGGTAACATTTTAATAAGCTCAAATCTCAGGAAACTGAATTCTGCAAAAAATAATTTGAGGTTCATTTCAGTACTGAGAGAACCTGGAGAAAATTTTAGCAGGGAATCTCCATGGGAACGTTCTTTCTGGAACTGTACACTTTCCCCAGAGCAGTATGACCCTCCACACACTCCTGCCACAGACACCTCTCTCAGGAAGTCTCTTTCCTGGTAAGCAGAAAGGTGCTGACTCAGATCAGACAGGAGGAAGATGCATTGGGCATGGTGAGTAATACGGCAAAGAATGGCAGAGTTGAGCCATTTGGTGAGGGAAGGCAATGGGTGTCTCTCCATGAGAAGATTTTGAGCCACAGTTTCACACCCTGTGACTGTAGACAGGCTGACGTGGTTGCATAACATTACAGATCAGGGAGACCAGCTGGGCCACCACAGAGGATCAGAGACCAGCAGAGAGGTCTTGGCCACTAAAGGCTTGCTGCGTGGGAGGGGAACATGAGACTGCAGAAAACTGTGGGAGCAGAAGACTGAAAAGAGTTGACAGGTCTGGCTGGTGGGAAGCAGGGGACAGTGTCTTTATAGGCTTTTCAGAGCTACTGCAATGGTATTAGAGGCAATGTCCCAATTGCTTGAAGAAGCTGAACTCAGCCAGATCTCCCAGCTCCAAGTGATTCCTGAATGCACACCTGCATGCTCGTCTTCTGCAGGGCTCTTCCAACAGCTGAAACCCTCCAGAGGGTTAGATCACTCTGAGTGCTGGGGATCACATGAACCCATCCTGCCAGATTTCTATCTGGCCCAGATGAGATGTGTTGAAAACCTTTCTAAATCCCAACCTTCCTAGCTGCCTCTTGCTACCTATAACTGCATGTATTCAGGTTTGTAAATTAGCAAGTGTATCTAAACAGAAAAGTCAAAACAGACTTTGTACATGTTCTTAAAACTAGGTTTTGGGAGTTGTTTTATCACTCTGCCCTTATCATCTGACAGCACCTCCCCCTTAATTCTGTTCATTTCTCCTTCAAAAAGGGCTCTTGCCCATGTTATCCCTTTATGAAAGCAAATTCACCTCTTACATGAGGATATAAATACATGGTTGTATCCCTAGAAGAAGCACAGACAGATGGGAAGCAGGGTATTTTAGGAAACCCAAAAGGTGATGAACATTTCATGACTTAAATTAGATATAAAGGTTACATGTATGTATCTCAGTAGGAAAAAACAGCACAGCCACAAAGGACTGACCCCTTCCTTGCTCTCATTCTGACACCATGACAAAAAAAATCAAAATCATATGAATCCACTGAGAACACAAGGACACGACCTGCAGTCCTGCAGTTCCAAATAGCCATGACTCAACTTCCTGTACTTGAAGGAGAGTCAGAACAAAAGTATCTTGGAGTCAAGTTTCTGAAGTTAGAGAGAAATGATTACATGTTCAGTGCAATGCAATGTATATGGTTCCAGGTCTGATGTGATCATGTGTATTCTCAGGAATCTGAGAGCTCCCAGTGCCAGTGAAGAGGCAGCAAATGCTCTGAGCTCATGACGCCAGGAAGCTCTGAACACACACTGATGTGTGCACTCACTTTATCCTCCTAAAATACAGAGCCACTGTGCTTGGATAGCATGTCTTAATGGCACACAAAGAAAAAAGAAAACTTGTGACCTGACATCACATTAAAAGAAATGTTTAGCAAATAGATTGCAAAAATTATTTGGGAAATTTGCCATAGAACATATTCAGCCCAACCTGTCTTTACTCTCCCCTCCAGCCCTCTAAGCAAAGATCTCTTTTCGTTTTCCCCTTTTTTTTTAGTTTGCTTTGTATTGGTAATTTAAAACAGGAAACAATTGCTTGACAAAGGATTTCTTGGTGCAGTATGAAGAATACTATTACAAATTCTAGTCAGGAAAATGCTCCTCTGAGTAACTGTCTTATTGAAAAGAGGGCAGTGGGAAAGAAATTATTTACCCCACGCATTCTTGCCTCTAACTCAGAAGAGAAAAATGCCATGGCTAGAAACTTCCTGCAGTCCAGGAAGTTATGTACTGCATGGAAAACAAAACTGAGCTTTCTAATCTCATATTCTGAGCCAGGTCAATTCTTCATGCTGAATGGGGTGATCTTGGAGTGGTCACAGGCAATGAGCAGTATCCTTTGATGAAAAAAAAAAAAAAAAAAAAAAAAAAAAAAAAAAAAAAGGAAATGTTTACTTTAAAAAAAAAAAAAAAAAAAAAAAAAAAAAAAAAAAAATTAGGGAAAAGTGAGCAATCTGCAGATATGGAGAAACATTTGATCCATCATCTAATTAAGTCAATTGATCTACTATACACCATGAATGAACACTAGATCATTCATGGGCTGGCTCAAAATCTCTCAGAGACTGCCCTTCTATCAACTTCAGCTGGCTTTCAGGCCCACAGATGCTGTGCATTGAGATACACCATGCAGCTAAGTAAGCACGTATTTAACTTGCTCCATGGTAACAGTCCCATTGAACTCCCAGGAACACCCGCTTATGTGCTTTCCTTCGGTCATTGACCAGAATTTCAATAGTATTACTCCAAAAATTAATTTGGCTCCATCTTTAATGAAATACTGGAGAGATTTGAGGATGTTTGAACAAAATTTAGCACCAGTTTCACTGCAACAGTAGACAGAGAATAGCAAGCAGTAATTATTTCTCTTAAAAATTTTCTGGTGAAGAAGGCTAGGAAAAGGTCTCTACCCAAAGCATTACAGTCCATCATTATGATCACGTCTGACATAATGGGGATTTCAAAGCAGGGCTTAAAAGTGGCAAGAGCATATCTAGTGCTTGTTAACTGCCTCCTGTTAATCTTACCTGCAAGTGTTTCATTTGTTGTAGGGGGAAATTTCCAGTGGAATTGCCTTCTTCGTTTTTTCTTCATCTTTTTAATAATTCCCAAGGAAATACTTCTTTAGGATGACTGTTATTTTTTCATGAACAGGATTGTAAATATGTAATGGAACATAAATATTTTGTATTTAGACTAATAAAAAATTTAGTTCTATAAAAGATTTATCCCCACTAAAAATAATTTGGCCTCAAATAAGAATCAGTGGCAGTAACATATGAAGCAAATGTTCCTTCTGTAAGAAAAACAGAGAAGCTAAGCAAATACTCCCAAACATGTTTGGCAGAGATTTGTACAAACGTAAAAATGAGTTTCTGTTAGATGTGCCTGCACCTGAAACAACAGGGAAGAGTCCTTAAAACATCCTAAGACCCTATATTATGGGCAGGTAAACTCAGATGATAAGATAGCATCCTAGAAAAGTGTCCATTAGGGAGAATTAGACCTCCCACACAAAAATAATTATTTTATGGAAACACAGCTACAGAAAAATTGCATTCACTCTCTGCTTGTAGGCAATGCTCTGGTCCTGACTTCATTTTACACTAAAGCCTACATCTTTCAGATGATCTGTAAAGACCCCTTCCACCCAAACCTTTCTCTGGTTTTATGATTTCTACACACCAAACAGTTTTTAGAAACTAAAATAATTCCATGTATGCAGTTCATTGGCCCATCCCAGACAGACTTCATCCCGAGGCAATCTTTCCCCGTTCTCAACTGCTTTCACTTCTGCTGTACTCCTGCCATCTCATGTAACTAACTATGAACAAGCACAATTAACTAACACAGCTCAGGTTTTCAGTTCAAATACTTGAAGCAAATTCTGTGTGATACCTCCTAAGCATAAAAATAAATTTTCAGGAGACCACCAGGCAAACTAAAGTCATAAATAAATGTCTGGAAATTACGACCAACTTGCAGACTTTCCAGGAACCAAGAAACAGACTAGTTTTGGCAGATCCATCTTTCATAGTGAATTATTCACCCCTCTCTTAACACCTCTACTTTAATTATTTTTAATTTCATTGTTGTTGGGCGGAGGTGTGAAACCACAATAGTAAAATGAAGGTAGCCTGAGGAATTTCTCTATATGAGTCAAACTGAAGGAAAATGCCTTAAGAAGCACTGACCTGAACATTTTCAGTGTCAATGCATTTTATCTCTGCTAAACTGAAGGGTGCTCCACCCACACATGCATGGCTGGTCTACCGTGCACTGGCAGCAATTGTATGGCAAAAAGTCTGGACAGGAAAGTCAGGAGCTAGGAAAGGTATCAGGGCTGCTGCCACTGCTGCCAGTCCTTGCTGGGCAGTCCTCCACAGCTGATGCACATTACAGAGCAGCTTCAAATCGTTAAGGAGTGATGAACTCCAGAGGAGATCTGTAGCTACCGCACCTCACTCTCTGGAAGCAGCTGGGATTTTAGCCCTGTGTTAACTTCAGGATTTCCTCTGAAGACTGGCTAATTTACAAGTATATCTTGCTGCAAACAAACTGGCAGACCCTGTGTGAATTGCTTGGGTCAAGCTCCTCAGAAGCACAGGGGCTGGAAGTTCTTGAAAGTCTTCCAGTACCCATTGGTAAAATGAGGATAGTAATCCAAGTAGCTATTGCCCCCCACAGCAGACCATGAGAATCAGAACCAGGTTAGTCCCTTAAAACTCTCTAACACTCCTGTGCCCACAAGACTTTGTTTGACAAGGGCTGAAGTTCCCTATCTCAGAAGCAATTCATTTAAATGACAAGTACTCCAAATGTGGCCTGTCTTTGGGTTTTGCTCACCACTGCTCTGATCTATTGGAAGGAAACACACTGTACTTGGAAAGAGCAAGACAGAATTCCAGCTTTAGAGTAACCAAATGGGATTTTTTCAAAAAAACAAAACCCGTTAATTCTAGTATATTTTTTGTGATAGATTAAAAATGCAGAAGCATTAGAGTGGAACTTATGGAAAAAGCTAGACATTAATAAAATCCTTACATTAACTAATTCCTATACTCCCACATTGGATTTTACATGTTGTTCAGGCTGCAAGACAGCGTGACATGAGAGGTTTCTGATAAGGATGCAAAAAAGTCTTCCCACAGACTTCTTCTTCATTATATTTACAAATGGAGATGTTATTTTCCTCTGAAAGATCATGAGAATATTCATAATAGGTGCCTTTTTAGCACTAGAGCTCATATACTTCTGAAAGGAAATTGTAGTTTTCCACTGAAGATTCCATCCATCCTGCCCAAAATTGCATGAAGTACAATCCTAAGTAATGAAAATGTCTACAGAACAGTAATTAATAAAAAAAAACCTGAAGAAATTACAGATTCTTAAAACTACTGACTTTGTTGTAAAAATATTGCTGAAATTAGGGCTTAATTGCTGCATTTTAATGAGACATCTAAAAAGATGAAGATAAAATATACATTTCTTGTTGATATCCTACATATTTGAAGCCTAAAGCAGAATACTAATATTCCAGTCACAAGCTACATCAGTTCTGTATAACAACCCCTTAATATTCACAGATTTTACTTGGCCATATATACTTACATAAATCTAAGAAATTTTTGATATCTACAGCTCATCAGTGCCATATGCAAACTTACCAGACTGAGCACTGCATCTGTCTAGCACATGCTTTTGGGTCTGTAAAGAATCAACTTGGAAGCCCAAGCCACAAAACTATTCTAGCTATGCTTTTGCATTCTGAGTCAAGGTTGTGGCAGAAAGTTTAAGAGATGCTGTCCGGTTTTAGTGGTTTTGTGAGCGGCTCGTGGCTCTCCGAGGGTGTGATGTTCTCACCATGATGTCATTTTAGTGACTTGCTGTTCTCAGAGATAATTCCAGTATCCCAGGTGCTCTGGCCTACAACTTTACAACAGAATTAAGAGATTTCTTCTAATGCATGGTAGTCTTGAGAGTGGGCAGAGAGGAAAGAAATTAACTTCACTGCCATCCCTTGCATATGCACTAGACAAAATACATGAAATATGAATATGCCTCTGAAAGCAGCATGTACAGAAGAAGGCACCTGATTGCTTGGTGAGCATTTAAGCACTGGCTGCACTTTGCTAGAACTGTATTTGCCCAAATTTATGCTCATCCTGCTAATGGAATTTCATACTTTTGTCAGTGACTGTCAACTCCAACATTTTCTATTTCCTTCAAGTTTACATGTCCCTAAAGAGGTACAAGACAAAAAAGGGAGAAAGGGGGTGGGCAGAAGGTAGATTCAGCGTTTCTAAATTTGCTTTCTAATAGGTCAAACTGACTAAATTTCCAGATGGAGCCTGAAAGAATGAGAGCAAGAAGCAGATCCTTCTCCAAACTGAGTTTAGAATAAATGAGGGCTCAAGCCAGCAGGTCATTCATCTCTAGCAACTTAAACTGGCATTAATCAGGAATTAATACCACAAAGGCTCAGGCCATTGCTGAAGAAAACATACCAGCTTGGTTTTCATAAAACAGGCAAGTTACTGTCAAGAACAATGTTTTGTTTTAAAGATGGAGATGCAAAATGAATACAAAATTCTCCGTGGATAAAGGAAGGGTCTGGAAAGGGACTTTCAGGAAGCAGCCCCTTTGAAAATGTGCACTTTCTTTTTTTTCCAGCTAATATATGTTGTCTTCTTTTCTAGAAGAATACTGCAATTTTTCACACTTGGAATCAGATCTGTGAAAGTCCATGTTAAGGGGAGGCTTCAGTTGTGGTGGTTCCTCAGAGGAAGGCGGAGGTTGTAGCCCAGATCTAGCACTCACTTATTGGTCATTGATGGAATGCGATTATTCCAAAGAGGTATGTGACTGAAACAGTTATCTGTCTGTGCTTTGTTAGGAGGAACAGTTTACTTTTGAGACACAGACAAAGCTTTCCAGCTTTCTGTTACCTATTAAGGTTCAAGGTTATATTGTTACTGAAAGCAGACACTAGGTTCCTTACACAGTTTTATCAGTGTATTTCTGTAGTGCATTACAATACCCATTCTGTTCTTCTAGAAGTCTTTTTATGAAATGGAACTGTTTTGCAACTTGGACAAACGATTGCAGCCAGATTTGTTTCATTCACAATTTAATCCAGACATGACCATATCAATCCAGTGCAAAAGATTTCTATTTTGATTTTTTTTCTTCAGTTTGAATTGTTTCATCATACATGGAAAATCCAAAGAAAGAAACAGAAATAGTCAGAGATCACCTATAAATATCTTTCCAATATATTCCAACCACAAAAAAACCCAAAGAAAATTTCTACCTTGGCCAAGAAGAAATCCCACCCAAAATAACTATGCAAATGCCCTGAAGAACCCCTAAATTTCAGTGAGCAGGTCGAGGGATTATATGTGCCCATGTCCATTACCTCAGTTACACAATGTCATTATTTTCATAAATACTTTTCATAACTCTGTACATGGTCCTCTGGGTCAAAACTACACCTGGAACCGAGCAGAGCAGATCCCAAGGGAGCTGAGCCCATTTGGTTATGAGCATCAAGTAACCTGGTCAGATGGTGTCACCTGACTGCTCCTGACCTTCCATGGCAAATGCAATCACAAGTCTCTTCTGCCGAGAACAGAAGTTGCAGAAAGTTATTATTCCTCATTTGCAAAAAAACTTCTAACCTTCAGTATTTTTATCACATGGTTTATTAGTATTCCAATGTAGGTTTTATTTTACTTTTGGGATTGCACCACCCCTTTCCTGATTACTTTGTTTTTCCTAACATGTTAGCTGCTAAGCTATGTATTTAAATCCTGAGGAAAATATTAACTTCTATCCTCTGTGATAAGAAAGGGCAAAATAAGCCCCCAGTAAAAACATTGTCATCTCCAGGGCACTACCTAGGCTTGCACCATATCACTGAAAAATGAATGTGCAATATTGGAAAGCTTTTCTCCATGTGGTCTTTGCACACGACAGTAGCCTCTTAATCTATGTAAACTAATGATAATAGTTGCCTTTGAAAAACTTTCCAGTTGTAACTTATATTTACCTCAGTATCTATAATTGCCATACTTAGTGTACTGTTAACTTCAGCCAACTGAGCAGACTGTTAAAGTTTACAGAGGCTGATAGTGACAGAGATATTTTACAAGGGATGTACAATTTCATAAATGAGACTTGTCTCCCAGCTGGTGACCATCTGGCATCCATGACTGCATGTTTGAGTATTAGTCTAAGTTATTATTGTGTCAGTCTCACACACACAGACCACCCAGCACCTTACTGGCCCTACTGCTCAATGCCATAACAGCACCTTTGTTTCTCCCTCAGGAGTGTCATTTGTGCACTGCAGACAACCTAAGGGCTGTTTCCTGCCCATGTGTTCTTTGGCCTTCTGCAAAAACACAGTCCCTCCAGGGAAAAGAGTGAGGTTTAATATTGCTGAAAAAAAAACACTTTAGGAAATATATTCAGAGCTATAATTAATTACATCAATATATATTTCCAGTCCCTTTTGGAATCTAATTATATTCTTGCCCTTGACTCTCTGTAGTTGTGACTTCCACAAGCTAATTACAGGTTGGCTGAAAAAGCATTTCCTCCTATCTCTATCTCAGTTGTTGCTTTGCACATTTTTTTCACATCAATCTCCTGCTATGAGTGTTCTGTTTCCAAGTTTCTTGAGCACTTTCAAATTGTTTTGAATAGCTCCTCAAAATACTTTCTTCAGAAGTCAATAATCTTTACTTCACATGAATTACAGATGTGGACATTTCTGATTTGTAGAAGAGTACATTAGTAATCTCCATTTGGATTGTACAAAAAAATTAGCTATGTTTCTGATCTTGACTTCAAATTGAGCTAAAATGTCTTGGCTGAACTATCTGTGAAGCAGTCTAGTTTATTCTCCTGAGTCATATTGATTCAGCATCACTTCTAGATGACATGTTTTTGTGCTATAGCAATTTCAGTTGTCAGTTATCAGAACAAAGTTCTGCATGAGTGTTAGAGATCTATGTTTTAATTCAGACAGAGGCAGTCCTTGGCTACTGGTAGGACATTTTCTCGCCTCTAAATAGAAGGAATCTTCTCAGGCACAATATGTAGCTACCAAAAGTCAAAGTCAAAACGCCTAACCTCTATCATGTGCATGTTTGCGTAGCTACAGCTCTTTATTCCTCCAAAGGGGGACTCTCTCCATTCTGGTGTAAATTCCTTTTTTACTCAAGCTGACAGGTGAAACATTTATTTAAAAATGTATTTCCATATCCAGGCACATTAAAGGTACACTTACTCTCCATATTCAGGCACGGTTTTTCCATACAGACTTAGAAGACTTGGCATCACCGATGTCTTTACATATTTGATTTATTTTGATAACTTATTCATTTCTCCCTAGTCCTTACCACCAAATAATATAGGAGAGTTCAGTACATAGAAAACAATTAGAAGCTAAAAGCAGGGGAAGGAGGGGTTTAGTTCCTGCCTATAAAATAAAGAAAAAGATTCACCTAGGAGTATATTTAAAATGCATTAACAACATTAGAGCTATACATTAGAAACAGATATGTATATTTAGACTATGTTCATCTTGTACCTCATTTATATCTTCTCATTTACCATGCATGAAACTGATGACATTTGAATTTCTAGCATCAACGGTAGAATTGCTACTGCTTTAAACATCATGCTGAAAAAACTTACTTTTGGCTGAGATCACTGTCTAGTGGCAGGCCTGCCAGTGCTGACCAAAATACCAGGAAAATTCCTTGAAAACACATGGAAGTCAGTGAGGAACTGCCAAGGTGCTGTCAGAATGTCCCCAATTTGTGTGATAGTATCTGCTCTGTAGAATTTGTGCAAGGATCCCTTATGATCACCATCCAAATCTCAAATGGAAAAGAAGCAAACAATAGCATCTGTCTGACATAAGGTGTGGAAATGATTTATAACAAAATAAACCACTACTCAGAGGGAGGAACAAGAAAGGATTTAAACCTGGCCTCAAAGACCTTGGGCAAGCACTGTGCAAATAGCAAAACTTGTAAACAATAAACACATTGTTGTAGTTCTGAAGCCAGTTAGATATCTAATAGCATGTTGGGACCTTATTTATTCAGCAGCATGTGTGGTCAACATCTTCCTCTTTTTGGAGGAAGATCAATCAGATTCTGCCACATCCCTTTTTCCCTGTCCCAAGTAAATAATTACATCAAGTTGTCTAGAGCAGCTAATGAGGCTAAAGAACCTAGTGAATCAGAAATACTATCTCTCATATAGGTGAAACCATAAGCAGATATCACTTTAGAGATTTCCTCTGTTTTCTGTCGTAAAACTACAACCTCCCTGTCTCTCCTAGTTCCCCCATAATCCCATCAAGACTGCTTCATTTCTGGAAAACAACAGCAGAACTACCAGCTGCAGAACCCCAAGACCTTCCTGATTCCAGAGTCTTATGATGGTCCCCTCCATCCCAAACTAACTGTGCACCCACACCCCTGACCCCACCAAAAAAAACCAAACATGACCCTCCCCCTCCACTCATGCTAAAGAACATGGAACAGCATAGCTCCCTCTTTCAGAGATGACAGAGCCTGGAGCTAGTCAGTTCCACATACTTACAAGGGTCAGCTGTTGTTTACTGAAAGAAGTATTAGAAATGGGATTGCAAAAGAGAAACAGGCTCCTAGCTCAGGCCCTGAAGTACAGGGATCTGAGGGAGGCTTTCATAATAAATAGTAGCATTTCATCTGAGCACTTCCCTAATGTTCATGAATCAGAAGAAGTCCCTTTGAAAGGGATGTGACAACAGGTGCTCTCAGCACTGGAGAAACAATTTGATTGCTCCAAAGGTAGGAGGGGCTGCCCTTTCTTCAGTGAGAGGCATAATGCATCCTTGGTCCCATTTGAGAGGGAAGGGATTCACCTGGAGCCTGACCACTTTAGCCAGGACATTCTGTGACACCCTGCTCTGGTCCCCATTTCTAAGTAACATGTATGTTCTTAATTTCTGCAAACTTACAGCATGGCAGTTTGGAGCCTTATTCCTCTTTACTGTGTGCATTTTCTTTTTCACATAGAGGCCTCATATGCTTTCCATCCTCTAGCTTTCTTACTCCTCTGAAGTAGATAATGGGTTATTTTTGAGCATCTTCAGCTCCTCTCTTCCTCAAAGTCCACTGCTGTGTGAAGTGACATCAGAATGGAGAAAAACACAGGTGTATCTGTGTAGGAAACCAAGAAAGAGTGCTCCAAACTGCTCAATGCCTCTTATTATACACTTCCATAATCCCCCAAAAGGTCAGAGACTGTGTCAGTACACTGAAGAATTTCTGGTGACTCCCTGGTACACTCTGCACTAGGTGGTGAAGGTAAGCACAATGACGGGATTTTCTCACAATATTTTTTAAATCCAAGGAAGGATGTAGCCTTTTCCTGTTGCAGCAATTTCCAAGAGCAGGACTCAAAATCTCATTTCTGGTGTGTATAATGTCTTGAGTCAGTAATATCTTACCCAAGCACATAGAAAATTGGTTTTGTTTCTTTTCTGTCTGCATTTAAGCTCTCTAGTTTCCCTTTGTTAGCATATTCAGTGGGCATCTCCCACAGCTTCCAGGCATTTCAAAACAGGTTAATACACTTTGGGACTGACCTGAAAACAGGGCCTGAGTGGTCCTTTAAGTCTCTCTTAATGGATCAAATTTAGTAGGTCAAGTTACTATACACAAGTACTTGGGTTCAGTACGTTCATTAAGATACTCATTATTTGTATCATGATTTTGCCAGAAATGCATAGATATTAGATGGCAAACAGCACAAATGGGATTCTCTGGGGAAGGGCATATTGCAGAAGCAAAATAAAGTTGCATAAGATCACACCCTCTCAATTCTTCCCACCAGAATTGGAGAATTAGTAGTCTCAGCATATTAAACAAGAAAGGTGGTGGCCTGCAGGACTTAGCAAATCAGACTAATTCAGCTCAAAATGAATTTGGTTTTAGTATTGTAATAAAAAATTAATCCTCCTTTTAAATGACAATTTTGGGTTGGTTATCTAATATAAGCAAAGTAGCAGCTCTCATCTCAGGTGCTATAATTATGGAGCTGAGCTAATCCACAGCCACTGAGATCTTTTCCAGCCTTCTATTCCAGGAACAAGGGGCATAACAGATTGAATATAGCTACAAATAGCTATAGGCTTTGTCCTGTTTTCATGCATTTATGATTTCATCTTAAAGTCAATGCTGTTATAACGTTGTTTACTGAATGTTTAATTTGCTGAACACACAGAATTCCAGCTGAAGCTAATGTGAATTGCAGGTGCTCAAACTGCTGAAAAGTAAACTGCCCCTTTTGTATTTAAATGTATGGTAATAGGGATCCATCAGGTTGCTGTGCTTCCACAATGATTAAAACATCAAAGAAGTCAATAAATACATTCATAAATAAATAATTATTTGGGAGAAAAAAACACCACCTCACATTACATTGTACTTCCTGTCCTTCATCCCAGCTCTTCCCAAAGGACTTGAACACAACTTCCTGAAGTCAGTTAAAATCTTTCTTTTGCATTTAGCAGACTTTGAGCCAGGCTCTATATGCCTGAGAAGAGACATGAGCTTATATGACCTGAGCAATGTCAATGTGGGCCACCACGCTCCAGTGCAGGGGAGCACCGAGGGGTGGGATGTGGCTCACGAAGTGTGGCTTTCTCAGCCCGGTGTTACAGCAGCAAACCCAGAGATCCTGGCATGCAATAGAGGCTGTGGTACACAGCAAACCAGGACAGGGCTGCAAAAACACATTTGTAGGCAGGGTCTTGTTCACCTTGCCAGCTCTGCAAGGCTGAGTTCTTGGGCTAAGCACGGGGCTATGTTAACAGGATGTCAGGGGAGATTATGTATCATTTCTACCATTCATTTCCTTTCCTGGACTTCAGCCTAACTCTTCAGTTCTTTTCAGAACATTTCAGAAAGCATTACATAAAGTGAAAACCTCAGGCTTGCATCTAAAATCCAAAATTAAGCTGTTTTTCATATCTCCTGGTCACCTTCAGATAAAGAATAAACAATGCCACTGGCCAATACATTTGCCAACTTTTGGGGGTCATCTGGTCTTGGCTATGTGACTGAGAAACTGCTTAGGCTTTAGGACCATAAGCAAGGGAGGACCTAAAAAGAGAAAAAAAAAATCTCCCCTACCCATCACTGTTTAGTGGAGCAATGCCATGGAGTAAATTTTTAGCTTACACAGTAACTTTACAGCCTTGTCTGTGGCAATACATCCTTCAGCCATCCCCTTTGGCTCACTCCCCTCACCATACATCACGGAGAGAGTTACAAGACAAGGGTAAAGAGGTGACTGCTTTGGGGCAGGTTGGTTGTTTTAAGATTTAAAACTGTGGGATTAGGATCAGATATTGCCCTTTCATATTTTTTAAAGCAGTTTTTTTCTATATCTGTGGGGGAAAGAGAAAATTAATGTAAGTTGTGGCCATTCTTGAGAACTTTCCAACATGTTCATTTCTTGGCCTTCCTGACCATGAAATCTCAGCTTCTGAGCTGTGTACATCCCTAGGACCAAGTGCAAAACTGCAGACTTCTGAGAGGAAATTTTATTTATTGAGCAGGCAAGAATGTATTGTGAGTCACTGTGTTTTTCTGCTGTCTGCATTAAACTGGAGTGAAATTGAAATCATACTTCAGTCCTTATTTAAATGCCTTTTCTTGGCAGGAAGAAGGAAAGTTTGGCCTCTGCACTCTGACTAGCAGCATGCTGCTTGGTTGGTCACCAGCACTCAGCCTTACTGGGTCCTCCCTGTTGTCAACAGGACGGATCTTTTCCAACAAAAGCAACATCCTGTCAGCTACTCCTTCTTCCAGGAACCTGTCTTTCCCTCCCCTGCAACTGCTCTCTTGCTCCAGGTTCGTGCAAGAAAACAGTACTGCATGAAAGAGAGAGAGCTACAGAAGGAATAGCCATCAGACTTTAAATTTGTGCTTCCCATGGGCTGTATAATATTCTTCCCCATTCATAAGGTCAGAAAGAGTGAAAAAAATGCAGCCTTTGTCTTTACCTGTTAAGGAGAATTAGAAAAAGGGGGAAAATATTTTCATGTGAGGAAGTCATAAGGAAAGAAGGGGAGCTATTCTTAGGAATCTCTCCAAATGTCTTACGAATATGGTCTTGGGGGTGCAGCTACAGGAATCCCAGAAAGGAAAACTGAGTTATCTGGGACAAGGAGAGCAACCAGGCAGGTAGTACAAAGACAGTGCTCGGCTTCTTGCCTGCATTCTGCCACTGAGACGAGATCTCACACCTAAAGGCTCTTCTGAAGGGCATATGATGATGTATTTCCAGACATTAGAAAACAGCTGTGTGAAAGTGGAGCATTCTGGGAAGAATGAGAAAAGGAGGAGACAATGAGGATGGCTGCAGCCTAGGTGTCAGTTTCTCATTTCAGGCTGGACAGACAATAGTCCTTTTTTTGATGATTCTTCTCTAGGATTCTATATTCCTCTGTCTTTAGCCCAGATTTGGAAAAACATAAGAGAGATATGATCCATCAAAAAGAGGGGAGAAACAGAGCTGCTCACAGATGCAACTGTCAGATCAATACCAAAGTCCTTCGACTAGCTCCAAGGGATACTCAGGACTTTAGACAGTAAAGGAGAGGGAGAAGACCAGGTGTTGCTGGCCAAGAAACATGCATACATCTCTTCATAAAGGAAATATATGGCAGAGAAATTGCTTTCTTTCACAAGGGAAAAGGAAAAGGCTGAAAAGCTGACCTAGAAACAGGGGATAACACAATGGGGAACATGCAAGAGAGCTGATGGCAGCCTTAGGCATGACTTCAATATAGCCTAATAATTTAAAGGAATGGATTAGCTGAGAATATCCCATAAAGAGTGCACAGTGTTTTCAATTAATACTTAGGTATATTCCATAATTATAAAATACCTTTAGGTTATCCATTTTTCAATGACGTGTCTATATTAATCCTGTATGTTTTTTTCACTAAGTGATGGCTGCTACTGACTGCTAAGAATGTTCTGCTTCAGTAAACTTTGATTTCACTTGCAGTTGTGCATTTATTAGGCAAGATTACCATCATCCAAGTTTCCAGGGTTGGGAATTCATTTGAAAAATATGGTCTATTTGCATTTAATTATCACATATTTACTGAGTAAAAATATAAACACGCTTGTTTTAGGCAAGGAATGGAGCCAGTAATGTACTGCAGACTTGGGATTGTGCTTTTTAATATAATCAAACTACTGTTATAAATAATTCACAGTTTCCACTGTGGAAAAAAACTGAATATGGATTTCCTGATAGGTTGTTGTGGGAGCTTTTTAATGTAAAAAAAAGGACATTTTACAAAATACTAAAATTACTAAGATTGTTTGTAGCACATGAGATATTATTAACATTCACCTTGAAAGAGGATGTAAAGGAGAAAAGAATCCCCTCCATGAGAAGTAGCTACCAGCTCCAGCTGCTAGGAGAAGAAAAAAAATAAGAAATATATTTCTATAATACACCAAAGTAACACAACCAGATAACGAGATGAGGAAATGTCAAATTAATTTTTGGGAAACAAATCCTCCGTTCAAAGTTCACATAGTTCCAGTCACTGCACAGACACTTTATGTTGTCACCAGTATAATTGACTCACAAAACACAGATGAGGGATTCCGACTTTACAACAGACAGGCAGAATTATTGAACTGCTGTTAAAGAAGAGAAACAAATCTCATGGCATTTCAGAATTCCTGCATTAGTTATTTTCTTGTCCATCTACAGTGGTGTCCTCTGTACAGATTTTGGTGGACTCTAACTGGAAGAACAATCAGCCTCCTTTCAGCAGAGGATTCTCATCCTTCCCCAATGAGCTGAAGGACTGTCACTGACACTTGCCAAGCTATTAGTCAACACCAGCACTCTGGCTGGACTGGGCTGGAAAAGATAGACCCTGCAGGCTGCTGGTGGGCTGATGGGTGGGTGCTTGCTGCTGAGCTAAGGAGCAGGTAACATGGGGGCAAGGATGTAGGACTGAAGTGAGAGGCTATAAACTGCTGAGAAGTAAAGCTGAAGATGTCAACAGGGTTTGTGAGGCATGTCAGGGGCAACATGGAGGTGACTAGAACAAGATGAGAGGCTCTATGAACTTCACTGGTAGCCCAGACACCAAGCTCACAGGTAAATACACTGTCAGAGACCTGAGCAACTGTCTTAATACCTGAGATGCCCAAAACATGCTGGTGTGACAGACCTTACAGAACACCTGCATCTTCTCAACCAGCAGCTGAAGGCTGGGCAGGCCAGCCCAGGGTGTCTCAAGCAGTGCCAGACACCTGTGTTTAAGTAACTGAATCCCACCTTAGGTGAGGAACACAGGTGCTGCTTCATGGCCCCTGAAAGGGACCCTGCAGCTGAGAAGAACTCTCATTAGGTGAGGAGAAAGGAAACATACTGCATATTAAACAAGGTGGGGAAGCATCCCATGTCATGACAGCTGTGGGTGGGGCAGAAGACCTTCATCATAGTAAATTCAGAAGTCTGCACATAAGACTTCCTCAGATACCAGTCATTTCAAGCTGGTAGTTCCCCTGATGCGATCTTGTTGAATTACAATAAATAATAATTGCCTAAAATTTCCACTTTAAGCAAGTTCAAAGTGGGTTTCTCCCTTTTTAGCTTGATTTCGGGACTCTCTGAATGTTTGCTTGAAAAGCAAACATTTTAAAATACGTATTGTAAAACATTACATATTGTAAATTTCTAACGGTTTCATTTTTTATTATTGAACAAACTAATATTAATTCCTGTTCCTGCTACTGCAAGAAGTATAATATTCCCTTTCATTATATTGCTCTGTAATTAGTTTTTGTTTTTCCACTTCCTTCTTCCTCTTTAGATGGTGTCATTGTCAACTTTGTCATGTCTGTCTTGCACAGTCTTGAACTTGAGAGTTTGGTATATCAAGTAAGACACAATTTCTCTGCACTAGTATGTTCTTTCAGAGAAATCAATATTCAATGAGATTCTAATAGCATGAGACAGATCCAATTTCATATTTTTAATAAACATTTCAAGAGCCTCTATCTTTGCCCTAAACACATCATCCCTTGCTTTTGAAATTACTTGGAAAACAATTTGCTACTTCTGAATTTGATTTCTTCTATCTGCCTTTTTAAAAATTAAAAATTGTATAGGGGTGTATACATTGCCAAAAGCAAGTAAATTTATGCCATCAGCTAAAGATTTGTGACAACCAAAACTTCAGTCCTAGGTTTAAAAGATGTTGCACAACCTTGTTTTTTTTCCACCTTCAATTCACCCCTACTGCCAATAGGTCTACTTAGCTGTGTAAGACTCGTTTGTATGAATAAGTACTGGTAGTTATGTGCCATGAGGAAAACAAAAAAGGCTTCGGGCAATGGGCCAGCTGATTGTTGATGACTTGACATTTATGCAACTCATTCTCCCCATGAACAATAACATTTATTGTATTGAGAGTTCAGGAACTGAGTGTAACAGGAACCAGCAAAAGATGACTAAAATTAAAGCTAAGCAGAAAGGAAGGCCATAATGTAGAGCCATGTCTGTTATTTAATATGCCCTCAGAAATGAAAGGAAAAAACAGGACCATTCTTTTATCCACTCTTCTTCTTGAAAAAGAAAAAAAAAACCCAAAACAACAAAACAACAGCAACAACAAACCAAATGAACAACAACAAAAACAAAAAGGAAAAACAAATAAAACCCCCACCAAAACAAAAAAACCCACAGATACAAACCACATAAACTCCAGACCCGAGGTTCTGGTTTGCAAAGATTCAGCTTTTGCCAAATGGGCATAATTAAGAGTGTGGGATGACTCCAAATGAAAGCAAAACTGAAGGTGACTATGAAATATCTCATTCCAATATCCACTAAAGAGAATGGCATCCTGAGGACTGAAACACCCCTCATCTACATGCCAAACACAGGATTCAAAGGGAATTAAATACAGCATCCATGCAGAAAGACAGCAAGGAAAAAATCAGCCTTTTTTTTTTTCCATTTTTCCTGAAAAAGCACCTGAAAGGGTAATTCCTATCATCTTGCGCAATAAGGAGAGAGCAGATGGCCATTACTTTAGATGAACTTACTCTGTACATTTCTCTGTACATTACTGATGTACAGTGCTGTGTAAGCAGTTTTAAAGTTTTTTTAAATATTTAGATTTTCATTTAGAAATTAGAAAGAAAAATAATTCAGTGGCCCTATAGAACGTCTAAAATGAAAATCTGGTCCCAGTGAGGTCAATGCCTGGGTTTTGATTCTCTTTAGCTGGTCCAAAATTTCCACCACAGAGCTTTTAAAAAATCCCTGTAGAACCTAGGCTTAGTTTTTATCAATAATGATGAATGTTTGACTAATTCACTTGTGATATTCAACCAAAAGAGTTCTCAGAAAATAACTAACTTATTAGAATTGACAAGGAGTGAGAAGCAGAACATGCACCTCTAACTTATGTTAGCAAATTAATTTTTCAGATTGCAACAGTACTGTATGTAAACCCCAAAATGGTAAGCCATAGACATTATTCCTAAAAATAGAGGAATCAGCATTATTTTAACCTGGAATAGCTGGGATATCTTGATGCTGATTTAAGAAGGGGCTTTTTACCCAAGGCAGTTTCTCCTTCAATTGTACGCTCTCTTACAGCATCTGGTCTGCAATATAGTGAAGAGAAACAAGATTGAGAAAATCAACATACAAAAAGTCAGTAAACCTATTCTTCCACCTGGAAAGTATCTTGGATGTGTATGGCTTCATATTTAATTCCTTTCCTGATGGTGATTGGTAATTAGCAGCATCCTATTCAGTTGACCACACAGAGAAGTGAGCACATAATTATATTGGCCAGAAAGATAAAAAGAACCCTTCCTGTGGGCTTTCTGGTTCATTCACAGCTAGAAAAATGGTGTAAGAATTCCCCATCCTACAACATTTCACAGGCCTGTTTTCACATGTTCTTGGGGAAAAGAACCCAAAACCAACAATTAAATCGCTGTGAAAAAATAAGCTACAAAAAACCACCCCAAACAAATAAGCTAAAATTACCTGATGTCTTTTGATCTCATTAGATTGAGGTTGAGTAGTTTGGGTAAATTCTTCTTTTATCAGCATGGTTCACAGGTTGCTACCAAACATGATTTAACACAGTGTATTTACAAATTCTCGCTCTGTAAAACAGAAAAGCAAAGAAAAGCTGTTAGAATGAGCTTATTCTTACTGCATGTACACCAGTCCCACTTCAGCAAAGAAAAGCCTTATTGTTTAACAGATTGAGACATACTAAAGCAAAATCAAGTGACTTGCTGTCTATTGGACAAACTATTGACTGGAACATTATAATTTATGCTGATTTCAAAAGGCCAAATCTTACAAAATCTAAATGAAATTCTGCTACAGTGCATTCAAGAGTGATTGAATGTAATAAGAGGTGGGGATGGTGGTTGTGCTACAGCTTAAAGCCTTAACTGTCTTGCAGCAATTATGAAAATCAAAAATTGCCCAATCTTTTCAATTTCTGTATGACTCTCCAAATATGGGGAATGGAAGGAGAAATATTTCCCTTTCAGATTGCGGATTTTGAAGGGGAGAAACTGTGAAATACAGCTTTTTCTCTAACAGTAATTTACTTCATCAGATCACCACACTCCTTAATTCATGATTCAGGAGCCACAGCACCATTCACAGGACAGGGGGAAGTCCAAAGGGAGAAAATGTGAGGAAGGGAAGGGAAGGGAAAACTAACAGATTCAGATCAGGAAGGTGCTGGATGACTATAGAGAGTTCTTTCAATCAGTTTGCTGTATTCCTTCC
This sequence comes from Dicrurus megarhynchus, assembly GCA_013399195.1. NCBI lineage: Eukaryota > Metazoa > Chordata > Aves > Passeriformes > Dicruridae > Dicrurus > Dicrurus megarhynchus. Next base: position 126,238 of record VXAD01011634.1, on the reverse strand, counting down.
AACTAAATATTTATCTTATTTCAAGTAAGCATTGGTACCATCAGTCACCTGAGTCATTCTGCCCTAGAAGCTCCTCAGTGTGAAAGCAAAATCTGTGCAATGAGGCATCTGCAACCTGCTCCTTTTTCACCAGTGGTTCTGCTTAGCCCTGTTTATATGAAAGGAATGACAGAGCAGCCTGAGGAAATGGCCCTTTGTCATGCAGCATGAGAACTCATTCCTTACCTAGCTGAACAGAAGAGACCACAGAATGGACTTCAGTTTTGTCCATATATAAATACATAGATGTAATATGTGTTTTCAAATCACACTCATACAGAAATATATTTTATTATACTACACAATAATTTTAATATATAATATGTATTGTATGGTATTAATTATAGATAATATTTACATAGATGTAATATAATTTTAAAATACCCAATTAATAAAAATAAATAATGATACAAAATACTTTTTGTATATTGAAACTCAGCTTCAGACAGTTATTTCTGAACAGAGGTCTGGAACTTGTAAGCTATTTCCAACACGGCATGGGCCAAAAATGGGATCAAAACAGCATTACTCCTGAAGGTTCCTGATGTGAAATGGCCAGCTAAGTGCTTTTCAAGTTGCTCTGACAATATGCATTATTTTTATTTTCGTTTGTTTCTGACATTTGGGATATTTTGCAGAGGAATACTGAGTTGCAAAACAATGATGTATATTATTAAAACCACTTAACCCCAAAACCTTTAAAATCCACTGCTCTTAAAGAATTTCTGAGAGGCCTAGAAATTACATAAAACTTTAGTTTCCTCCTCTGTCCATCAATGAAAGTTGACTTTGGACATAGGTACACAAAAAATGGTGATGGCGCTGAACAAATTAACATTTTTCACTGGAAAAGTACTCAGCCAGGCCTGCATTCCTTTCAGTGGCCACATAAGCCCACAGCAGCTGAATGAAATAGGATTACAACACAGTAGTTAGAGTTGTGCTTACAACTTTTCCTGGCTTTTGTAGTACAGTTCAACTTCAGCACCAAAAATAACAAACAAGTCAGGCCTCCAAAACACACACGGGTTGTTTAAAAACTCTGAACTTTAAAAAAAAAAAACACATCTGAAAATACTTTATTGCATTTTGTCATTTTAGTTTCACTGTACAATCATAAGAGACATAAATACAAAGTTTAAACCAGGGGCAGAAAAAAACACTCCAGAAGATAAGGTCTTAAAAAAAACCCTGAAACTACTAAACTTTTGTTAAAATATGAGAGGAGAAAGCAGCACAGTACAAGCTGGAAAGATGTCATGTGTGAATGTATGAAATTCTTGAATGTGTTGACTGGGAATTGTGCATTGCAATGGGAGGTGGGACAAGTGACAGAGTAGCAACAAAAAAAGGGACCATGGAATGTATTGGGCTGTGAGAAGGAAGGAGAGAGTGCTCTGCATTCCTCTCTCTTTGCCTAATTTCACTCTTTTTTAAAAATAAATTCATCTTTACTCTTCCCCTGTTTCACAAGCTCCCCTTCATGAAGGCTCTTCATTCCGAGTAAGGAGGGGTGATTTGTTATAATTAACCTACCATAATTAATAGATCAGGAAATGTGCTTTGCAATAACATCTATCAAACACTAAGTACAAGTAATTTGCAAAAATATTCCCTTACAATAGCATTTCCTATTGCAAGAAACACTATACTGGGTTATAAACAAGAGGACTTCATACCTCCACCTCATGAAGATATCGAGTTTGCCCTTGCAACACTTTTTTTTTGTGTGAAACCATCTAAAGGCTGGACTGGGGGTGTGTAGCAAAACTGAGCTGAAGCACATCCTCTTAGGACTCTCTTAAACTCCACAGCCCTTCACAAAGTGGTGCCCACCTGGGTCTGCCAGTGCTGGCTTCAGGTAAGAAGATGCTTTGAGACCCCAAAGAGGGGCTTTGCAGACTGACTGCAGCCTAAGGATCCTTGGAGAGAGAATTCTTGCTCTGGAGTACTTGAAATGAGGGCCAAACACTGGAGATGAATCAGTGTGGGCAGCTCACTAGAGTGGCACAGGCACCTTCCTAACAGAAGTTCAAGGCTATGACTATCAACAAAAAGGATTTGTTCCTGGCAATATTTCCGCTACTTGTCTGGACTGAGCATAAAAAAAAAAAATAAATAAATAAATATATTCACAAAATGAACAACAGCAATAAACCCAACAGGACTGTACAAAACATCAGTGTGGGTCAGAAAGGATCACTGTTGACACTGTCTCAGTCAGTTTGGTTTTATAAAGCAGTAAACCATGCTTATGAAACCAGTAAATTTAAACTTTTGAAAAAAACTTCAATCTCTTTTTTTATCTTATAAATCTGAAGAACATGATTGCTTGCTCTGAAGTATAGTAATTTAGTGTGTAATGTAATGCAGTGTTTGATGTAACTAAAAATATTACTGCTTTAAAGAAAGCCTTTAGAAAATATACTGTATGTTTTTCTTGAACTGATATTCCAAGGTATACAGGGAGCATCTAAAATGACAAACAATACCTCAGTTTACGAGATTTTTATGCGATCTTTTATCAGAGAAAGACCATAGAAGGAAAATTATTTGTTTTCATTTATCCTTAATAGATTGTTTTCTGAGTCCAGTTGCTGAAGTAGATTATTATATTTTGCTTTCCTTTCAAAAGCTGGGTTAAAACCTGCTTAAGTTCTGTGAGAAATGGGTTTTGCAATATTAGGTCAGTTGCAGCTAAAGTTCATAGATAAAATTTGTACGAAAAACTCACAAAGAATTCAATTAGAAAAGAGCAGAGGCCTTGTCTGAAGAATAGCAGGAGGCTGCTGATCTCATAAGATAGGACATATTGTACTTGATCCTAAAACCATTCAACAATTCCAATATATTAATTTTACTTCAGTAGTCAGAAGGACCCCCAGTCCTAGGCATATCCAGAATTTATTATGCTGCTATATACAATGATAGAGAAAAGTCCTCCTGTCCTCATCCCAAAGAACTTGCAACACAAGTTCACATTTTAATAGGATTAGCATATGAATAGATATGTTCTACCTTATTATCTTTAAATGTATAAAATATCTTTGAATGTATAAAATATCTGTTTGCACACATGCTTATTTTATTTCCTATGTTTAATGCCCTTGTTCAAGGCCCATGGAAACCAATGGGAATTAAATGTAAATTATTACATTTATTTTCTTAGTCTTTGTGTCAGGCTAAAAGTAGGATACAGCTCTCTTGATTTCTGGTGACAACTTTGCCTTCTATATTTGAGCTACATGTTTTGGTCACTGTTTTAAATAACACAACAGTTCTCAGGCAATGGGTGCAGGGCACCACTCATCTGATCAAGTATCAGTGTCTGCTTTGGGATGAGATTAATCACTTTCTGGGCTCAACAGCCTGGGCAGATTGGGTCTTCATGAACTTTTAGGAACTAAGACATCCTTCCTGCAGAAACCTAAAGCTCTGTGTGCTGAAACCCACCTGAGGGTATTTAGGGAATTTAAGAACTGAACTGGTTGCTTCCCCTGTTATTCTATTATATATGCACAAAGAAACACAAATTGTCAGTTATAAAACCTGTATATTTGCATGGGCAAGGATTTCCCGAAAAGGTGAAGGACAGGGTGCAGCCACCTCCCATCAGCTCTCTCCGTTTCAAACTGACAATGCTGCTTGTTGCAAACCTCCAGCCTACAGAAGCACCAAACCTTTCCCAGCTCTTCTTGCTGGAGCAATAAGCTGTGTTGCTCTGAAGCAGCTGAGGAATACATCATAATTTCCTGTTTCAGCTTCTTACCCAGCTTGGTGCACAGAAGCAGAATGGTGCATGCCCACCGCCTCTCTCATTTGGGACTGTTCATTTATGCAGGTGCACACACAGCCTCATGCTCACATGCCAGTGCACAAACCTGTTAATTTCCATCCTACCTAAGACCCTGTTCACTGAAGAAAGACCAGGATAAAGTTCCAAGCCTTTATTTATTCAGAATACAATTTTGCAAGAGTTGCATGTGTAATTCGTCGTGGGTGATGGGGTTGCAACATCAGGCATGAACCAGTCAACCTATAGAGACCCAGCTTGAAGGAATTCACATACTGCTACACTGCTGGCTAGAGAGGAACAGGCTGCAGGGATTTTGTAGCTATTTTCGTGGGAGTAGAGAGTGAAATATATAATTTCCAGGGCATTATATCTATCAAGGCCAAATCTCACAGACGTAGTCTTTGATATTCTGCTGGTAACTATTAGCTGTGCCGGGGTTACGCAGAGATGAGCATACACCAAACACTTGAGCTGCACTGATACTGAATGGATTTTTTCACACAGAATTTTAAACCTACCATTACACTGCTTTTCATTGCTTACAAAGATTCATCTCCACAACACCCTGAAAAAAAAAGACTGTCTCAAGCCCTAAACACTCTTGAGATAAGTACGTGATGGCTCAAGCTGGAAATACAGCTCTGGTTTTCAGCTGGAAGCCAGATATCATTTGTTGTGTCCACATGGTTAAATCTTAAATCCCAGGAAGCAAACACATTTCAAGCTACCATCATGACACTGTTTTCATCTTTGCTTTGTCAATTTAAAAAATTAGTGTTAGATCCCTAGCAAAACTGTAACACCAAATAAATATTATGTAAGGGCAGTACATAAATAGGTTATAGAAGGGCAGGGTAACATCATAAAGGGAAAGTATTTGTGACTCATTTTTTCTAATTCTTTTAGAAGTTTTCCTAATGTGCAGTGCACAATTCAAATAAATGGAAAGTTTAAGAAATATTCTACATAAGGCAGAGTCCAAAAATGCAGAAGGTTATGCAAGGCTAACTGTAAAAATAAGCAGATGAGTCTTCTAAAATAATATTGCAACATTTTTTGGCTTCCATTTATTGGTTGCCATAGGATTTTTAGTCAGTGAGCAACTGCTAAACACAAGGCTGCCTCATACCATAGCTTGGCTTTTAAGAGAAGAAAAACATTAACATTGTTTAGTGAACACACTTGTCTGGAGAAGTACTAGCAAATGGTAGGAACTCATTTTCCTACTGCCTAAAACCAGAGAGATTTGCAAGTGTTGTGTTTATGACATTGTGCCCAATTTGAATCTTCATCTCTGACAACACGCAAATCTCTCTCCCAAATAAAAAGCAACTTGTTTTTGAGGGAAGTTATTAGAGGAGAAAGTCCAAGAGCAGACAGGTTAAAGTGCCATGTACACAACAGAAAGGATCACAAGGCACTTTTAATGAGCTATTTGAGTTACACCAGCTGCTTCTGGGGTGAGAGAGAACATCCACTGATGGACACTAAAGGGAAGGAATGGAAAATGCTTTTCTAAAGCACTTAATTTCTCTACTGAACAGGTGGTTAAGCCAGCTCCATGTAGCACATCCTACATGGAGGGATAACAAGAGGAAAATAAAATAGTGACATGCTATAAAAAGTAAATAAATGCATTTGTTTTTGATCTTTTATTCGGTGTCCCAGTATATCTTGATGTACCAACATTCATCACTACTATTTTTTGTGATGGTGATTTATGCTCTTTCTGCATTTGGGTTTATTTCTGTATTTTGTCCAGTGACTGCTAGATGTAGAAGGCTTAAAGCAGCCATGTGTGTCCATGGCTGAGCACTTACGTGTTATATAAGTCAGGCTCCTTTGGCCTGAAACCTTCTGGGTCAACAACATTTGCTAGTTTGTTTCACAAGTGACCATTTCCAAAGAGGGAAGGAGAGCATTTTCCTACATAAATTACACATGTATTTACATTTTTTTAAACACCCAAGGGCTGACTAGGAAACTCTCAAGCTAACAAGAGAATCCTGTTCTGAGACTCAGGTTTATAAAAGTTAAAGTCTTCTGGACCACCCTACATAGATGTGTCCACTCACTGCCATTTGAGATGCTTGAGGGTACCCCACCACATCTCCATCTGTCTCTTCACAAGAGGTCCTTCTTCCATAGCCTCTGTCTCTCATCTGCAAGTCTTGTGTGGATGTCTTGGATACATGCTGTATCTCAAAGGGAAGATGTCTTTTCTGTGTATGCAAACAACTTGGGCTCTGGCAAGCAGGGAGGATTATTCCCATTTAACTTTAGACATCTTTGCCTGAGCTAGTCATGCTGAGCTCCTTTTATAGCCAGCAGAGAGAAATATAGTTGTCAACATTTAGCTGGACAAATCCTACCCCCAAATTCCACTTGTGTAAGCCCACTACTTCCAGCTTCAATAGCATTAGATAGTCTGAATCTCGTCTTTGTCCACCCTGTTACATGTAAAGCTGTAGTGGGTTTCTCTGCAAGGAACTTGATTTAAGAGCTGAGCAGAACAAAGCTTGGGCTTGACTATACTGACTTCAGAAGTGCGGTCAATCTCCCCTGCTGTGCTCTGACAGGGTAACCTTTTCTTGTGAAAACAATCTTGGAACAAGCTTTGAAACTGCCTTAAATTTCAGAGTCTTTGGTCTAGTTCTGCAGCAAGAGCATGATGATTCCACCCCAGACAATGAAGCCTATAGCCTATCTACTAACCTCCTGAAAGAAGGTCTTTCCCAGGTCTCTGGGGGTTATATCTGTTATTGATTCAGCTGACTGGAACTCACAGTAAATTGATGGTGTCAAGAAGTTGCAAAGAAGTATAGAAAAATGTGGTTTTCTTCTTTCCACTTCCCTGAACAATTGGCATCCAACAGCTACAATGTTGGAAACATTACTTATGGATGGGAGCAGCAACATTCAGAGTTTCTTAATCCCATCTACTATTAGAAAAAAGATGAGAAGCCTTCTACCCTTTAAAAAAGTCTGGTGTTTCTGAGATAGCCTTTGGATATAATACACAACACACACATTTCTCTCTTACTTCTATGGTGTGCTCACCATAGTGGCCTCCAAATGCACTCTGAGTGACCTGGCAGCATAAACCCCATGTCACTTACAATTGCAGTTGTCCTAAATAAAAGCAAAGTGTATTGGCAGTGTGGAAAAAATCAGAAGATAAAACTATTTAAACAGAATGACCAAGGGATTTTCATTTTTGTTTTGTAATTTTAGAAAACAGATTACCAAATACCTATGATTGCTTTCATAAAATACCCTGTATTTGTTATGGTTTTTATCTTTGAGACTTATTTATAGGCAAGACTATTCAAAATAAAAACTCAGTTTCCCCAAAAATTACTAACTACAGAAAACGGTGATGATGCTGTTGAAAAAGAACTGTAGAAGAAGGAACAGATCTTGTTAAATCATGGCATTATTTCAAAATCAGTTGTACAATCCCAGCATGCTTGGTGGAAAATATAAGGTACAGCCCCCCCCTTGCTCAAATAGCAAATAAGTAGAACTCAAAATACCACCTGGCCCTTGACAGGTTGGCATGACTATTATCCTGGAACAGCTCAACAATGTTTCTACTACACAAGGGGCAAAGGGCATCATCTTCCCTATCTTTACCTATAAGAAAGACCACTCATAAAGGGGAAAAAAAAAGAGAAAGGACACAATCACTCTGCATCTCATGTGCTCTGAGGACATAAATGCAACCTTGACCTTGTCCTGGCTTTCTACACAAAGCTAAATTTATCCAGGAAAAATTTCATCCTGCAGTAAAATGTGGGTTATCCTCATGGCCTGATCAATCAGCAGGGATGAATTCAGGCAACATTGATTATTCCAGTTTTATCAGCTGCAGACAATAGCAAAATGTCACTGGATTTCTCTGAATTGTGCATTTCACGTTGCTGATGTTCCTCTTTTAAATTAAAGACAGCACATTGTGAACTTTCTGACAAATCTCACTGCTGTCCTGAGGTTACATGAGATCACTGGTTATTCCTGTTAGCAGCTCCTCAGACAGGGCAAAGACTCGATAACCTACACAGTACCAAGAAAATGGATTTGTCAACATTTCTCGTCAAGTTGAATAGAAAAAAAAGGAAAAAAAAGGATTTTTTTCTCTGCCATAAATTCTCTGTTGCAATCAGGCTGTTGCTCTTCCAAGATATGTTCCTTTGACTGAATTAGAGAGTTTTTAAAATGTAACAACTGGTAAAATATGCATGTACTTACTCATCTTGAGCATCTTGATTTGATTGGCCTTGATTTGAGCTACCAAGGAGAGTAGGCATGTTATGTAATTTTTGAAGCAACGTTTATTCTAATAAAAAGTTTGTACGTAGTAAAGTCCTTTTACCCTAATGCAGCTGGAGCCCTGTCAGAAACTCAGTACCCAGAAGAGCTGCAATTTTTACCCACAGATGCACTCCATCATACAGCAGCTCTAAAGGCTGTTTGCATGGATCAGACACATTTTTGCAAATGTGAAAACTAAAATTAGTAATTACAAACACTTAGAAATTACCAATAATCTTCTGTTGTGGTGATTACACATAGGAGTAAGTAGAAATCAACACAATATGAAGCAATAAAATGCCCATTGATGACCAGTAAGCCAGAACTCTCCTCTTCTAGCAGGCAGATACTGAGCTTTTAAAATTAAACCACAAATGCATGGAATTTGACACCTTTTTCAACCTATGATAGGTTGATTAGTCAATTCTGACTAATTCTAATTCTGTCTAAACTTTTTCCTTATTTTCAGGGACTGAATTAGACCAAAATGTAACCCTACACTGTTATGAGAGAAACAATGAACACATTTGGAATTAAAAAAAGAGTAAGGTCTCAACATGAGTAGAAATCAGACACTTAGCCAGCTCTGCCCCATACCTTGAAGAATTTGGCTTGATCCATAGAGCACACTATTGCTAGGTGTCCTCTTACTTGGTCTGTTCAGCCTGGAGGAGACTGAGAGGAGACCCATTTGCAGTTACAACTTCCTTGTGAGGAGGAGGGACAGACACTGATCTCTTCTCTCTGGTGACCAGGGACAGGACCTGAGGGAATGGCCTGAAGTTGTGTCAGGGGAGGTTTAGGTTGGATATCAGGAAAAGGTTTTTCACCCAGAGGATGGTTGGGCACTGGAACAGGCTCCCAGAGAAATGGTTGCAGCACCAAGCCTGACAGAGTTCAAGAAATGTTAGGACAGTGCTCTCAGGCACAGGGTGTGACTCTTGGGGACAGTGCTCTGCAGGGCCAGGAGTTGGACTCAGTGATCCTTGTGGGTCCCTTCCAATACAGCACATTCTGTGATTCACGGTTACGGGTGGAAGTCTCTGTTTATAAGGGTACGTTTGGTCACAGCTGAAGGGAGATATTTGCTTTCTGTTGCTTTACTCCACGTCTACAGCACATCCCAGCAGATGGGAGAAACAGAGGCAGCGTGCCTTGGTCTCCCATGGCAGCAGCTGGCGCTGTCTGCGTGTTCTGCAGGGTCAGCAGATGAGGCAACTGTCGGGAAAATGGGCAGGGGCTCCAGGCAGAGCCAGCAGCAATTCTCTGCTGACCAGTGGCCCACACTTAGGTGAGCAGGCAGAAGAGGAGTGTTTATACTCTGTGTCGTAGCATCCCTTCTTATTTTCTCACTTTGATGGGCTTTGAGAACGCCAGAAGTTCAGACCTGGACTCCCCTGCAAGGAGGGCCTGTCCGGCACCCACCTGCAATAAATTGTGTGCTCAACGCTGATGCTGGAGGTTTAGATGGAAAAAAGTCCCACCCAAGGGTAGCACCACAGATTTTTACAGGAGCTTTATCAACATGTTTCAGTCTTTCCAGGACTGACTCTGATGTCAGGGTGAGTGGAAAGCATGGTCAAACAGTTTCCTTCTTTGTGCACTGCTCTCTCAGTACACGTTTTGCCAGCCTAATCAGATGGAGATAAACACCTTGCAATAGACTGTGCCACTGACGTCAGCTTTTTGTGTGCTTGGAATGATGTCAGCACCAGCTTTGCAACGCTTTAACCTCCTGAGCAGAAATAAACACAATAGCAACTAACCTATTACCTTCCACAAGCTGCCACACCAAGGTTATTTCCTTTTGCCCTGCTGGCTACAGATGCTGGGTGAAGGAGGCAGGAGAATCAGAACAATGGGATCCACTCCTGTACTGAGCCAGTTTTTGACAGGAGTCTAAACAAATTTAAATTGAGTAATATAAAGAATAAATGACACCCCTCAGCATAGAAGTCAGGCCTTTCTAGGCCCTTAAGAAACAGATTCCGCTCATTTATATCAGCGCAAATAATATCAAATTAATTTCTCAGAATTTATACTACCATCACTGTAAATGTATTTTTCCACACATTTGCATACACTCACCAATATACATAAAACTTTACAAGTCAAAGATGGCCTAGAGTTTCAAACTTGTATAGAGGCCTCTGGCAAGGCATCTCTAGAGGATCAAAATTTCACTCTAATAGCCTACATTTGCTTAATTCAGATGTCAAAAAAGCAATAATGCAGACATGGAAACTGGTATCAAGAATGTAACTGTTAAAAAGACTGGGAAAAGCAAAAGTCAGTGTCAGAACTGGCCTTCTTTAAAGGTTTTTTTGGTTTCTTGTTTGGGTTTTCTTAAGAAATTTTCCTCAGCTGTTTCTCCTGTTCCAGGGGAATTACACCATATTACAGGTCATTTATACCCCACTTTTCTTACATTTTGATTTCAATTTGTCTCATCCTGTTACCAATTTTCAACATTTGCTTCTACTGAAAGAATAGGAAAGTTACAAGCTAGTTAAGCTGTTAGCTAGACTGTCACTTATTAAATTAGCAAGTTTTTCATAGAAATCTTAGCCAAAATTTTAAGAATAAAGAACTGATTATTACTAACTCTTTTGGTATTCATTATGCTATTAGTCACAGAGCTCACTCATACATTTCCAAATTTCAACACAATCATTTCAGGATGAAGAGTATTATTTTTTTCCCTTCTTAATAATTTTTCCTTGGCATCACATTTCATCCCCTTCCTCTCCAATTGCCAGGAAAGCGCAGTTTGGGATTCAAGAGTCTTGGGTTGGGCTTTTTTAGTTTATTTTTTCTTTCCAGAAACACAAGTTATTTCATCTACAAGAGAATGCATTTTTAATTGACTTGTTTATCTCCATAACACATGCACACCTCAGCAAAGCTAAGGGATCAGGTTATATGACATCATGGTGCCAAAGGAATAATTGTCACTTGTTTGTGCAGTCCTGAGGAAAAGCCTGTAGCTTGAAATCACACACACTGAGTGCTGCACCGACAGAATATATTTTGTAGTAAATAAAACCCAAAACTCTTTTTTCAGCTGGGAGGGGTAGAGGAGAAGGAGGGGCTGGAGGGCTTCCAAAGCCTGCCATGGGGTCATATTCTGTGAAACGGTTTTGTTTGTAGACATGGCTTTTCACCCTGCAGAGTTGTGAGATGATCATCCTTTTCCCCAGGTCTGAGAGGCAGCTAAGACTATCTGACAGTCTGCTCAGCAAAACCCTGAATCCCACTGCAGTTGCTACCCAAATTGAGGGCTAAGCAGCACTAAGAAAGCTGTCTCAAGCATTTCTGCAGCAAGCAGTGCTACACCTGTGTACTCAACTAGCAGTGCCCATGAAGCAGAAATAAAAAAAAAAAGAGCCGGGAATCAGAATCACAAATCCCCCTCTTGGGTTTAGATTTAGGAAAAAAGGAAGCTCCAAAAACAAGACAACCTTCCCTTCAGCATTTTACAAAACTGACTTCAGCTGCCAAAGAATTCCTCTGCAGCAAAACCAAGAAAGCTTTATCCTCAAATAAAAAATTCACTGCAAATGAGCAATCATTAGTCAGCTGCATTTTCCGTATAATTACTGGCAGTGAAAAAGCAAGCGTGCAGGTTGCTGAAAAATAAGGTCTAACTACTTCCACCCAAACAGAACAGAAGCTGTTCACATAAGTTTTAGTGGGGGAGACGGAAATCCTCAGTGCTCCCCTTCTCTCTATGACTGATTACAATCTGGTTTTATTCTATAAAGCACATTTATTGTGGGAGTTTGATTTGAAAGAATTTCAAGTCATTTAAACTGGCTGCAGGCATACAGATCATTTAAAAACTGATCTTCAAGTGTTTCTACATGTTAATAACATTTCTGGTTGGTGCTATAATCAACAGTTTTAATTCTCAACCTACCAGCTTAAACACACGCCAGGAATTACCTAGGATGAAATCATGGAGTTCAAAGTTAGCCAGGCTGACAGTCAACCCTGTGCTAGCAGTTTTGGTGCAATAATCTTTATTTTGCAATGGGGAGTCTTGGGGCTGGGGGGTTTCTTTAAGGGTGACTGTCAGCCACCCACAGCTTTTTCAAACTACAGAGGTGGTGAAAACAGCCTGCACTGTGATTCAAATCAAAGCCTAGTTCAAACTGTCTTTTTTTAATAGACCAGGATTCATTTGTCCTGCCTCACGTTCACAAAGCACCTTATTACCCCACATGCCCTTATATATGATGTCACTACCTGCATCTGTTAATTATTAAGGTAAATGACAGAAACAGAATCTGGCCTTAAATAAAAGATATGCAATCAGGAGGTGATAATTCAGATCCATTCTCAGTCTGGAACTGAGGTGCAAATGCAAGATGAGCATTACCCTGGGATTTTGGAAAGTGCAAATACCAGCTCACTCCACTTTGGTATCTCTCTTCATCAGCCAAAGGGCCTCCCACCACCAGAGTTCTCACCACATTTCAATACCCTTCTCGAAAAAGGTAAATGGGTTTGGTAAGAGGCAGGGACAAGCCAAAAGAAAATAAAATAAAAGCCAGTTTTATTCATAGCAAATGGTAAAATATTTGATGAAAAGGCTTATAGTGTTACCTTGTATATAAGTGCTAAGTTTTCTCAGCTCGTGGGACTGGCAAGAGCTTGTCAGCAACACAAAAAATACCACCTGAATGATCCTAACAGAGCAAACTCCTGCAGCACCTCAGACATTCAGTAAGAATACTGTTCACCACTGAAGTTTAGTTAAATATGCACAATTTTATTTATTGAAGAGATTAGGACAAAAACATTAAACCAAATACATGACAAAGCACCAGAGGCAGTAAAACCCCACCATGCACATCACCAATCTTTCCTCCTATAAGGTACTTATAAAATAAAAAAAAGTCCTTCTTGACACAGCACCATCTTCAGAGTGTAAAAACATTACTCCTTTATATTCTTAGTTACCAAAATAGAACCAAGGCAGGTCAGCTGCAGCTAGCTTTGTCTCTTGATAAAGAACTGTGAAACATCCTCTTGAGAGTGGGACCATAACTTTCCTGCAAGGCAGGCAAATAGCATCCATACGTCAAATGCCAAGTAGCTGTACGCACATGCCACATACTATAATTAAGCACAAATTCAAGTAACATTTACATACTACAGAGTCCACATGTACCTACCCAAAAAACATGACCACTTCACAAAACGTATACAGGCAGTAATATCAGAACAACTGAGGTACTGGAAACACAAATATTTATGCCAAGAGATTTCAATATCATACAGCAATATAAAAGCAGTAATAAAAACATTTGCCAGTCTAAATCAAATAAAGCTATCTAGAAAAAAAAAAAAAAGAAGCTAAATAAAAAGTTATTTAGGGACAGAAATACCTGAACAGAAAAGAAGTGTGTTAACTACAGCATGTAACATGTCATCCCAAGTCAACCCGTAATTGAAGTACTGGCTTAATACATCACTACTGTGACATTTTCTTCAATAAATAGAATAAGTCTTGACAATACAAAAGGTGCATATTACTGTGTATGTTTCAAGAGGAATATCTGTAATATAAATGTTCAGCTTATTAATACCCTCTTATTTCTTAGTCTGGACATAAACAAAAATCAAAACCAAACAATTCTTTTCCCAAGTTTAAAGGAATTCAAAGAAAAAACCCACAATACTCTTCCTCAATAATAAAGAGCCCTCTATTTACACATGGGCCAGTCAGTAAAGAAGAGATTGGTTCTCAGATGAAGACACCATTAAGGGCTTTCTGCCCTCTCTACTCATATACGTGCAGCATGGCAGATATGGAAGCCAGTATCTCATATCTTTAAAAAAAAATTATACAGTTTTCTTGTTTTCTTTTTTTCCCCCCTATTATAGCAGTAATGCATCTGGAAGTTCGAGTTATAATAGCTTCCTGCAACAAACCATTTGACACAAAACAGAACAGCCTGTTAAATGACAGTTACTTCCCCTTAAGGGAACAAAGCATTAAAATGTCATTTCCTGACAAGAATATTAAGTAGTTTATTTAGAAGAAATGACTTGAAAATAGCTATCAAGAGACATGAACTGAAATTTTGCTTGTTTTTAGCACCCACTTTTCATGTCCATCTTTGTGCACCTAATTTCTTTCTTGTATTAATCCCATTAATTATTAGACATCTGATTAAAAAAGTTAGCCAATTGTATTTTCCCTGAATAATGGCTGAAGTTAAATATCTAACAGTGCGATGCCAAGATGTGAGCTGAGGCAAAAGTTTCTATTTGTTGTGAGTTACCACTGTTTTTAATGGAACAGAAACAGGAGTGATACAGCTGCACCAGAATCGGCATGTGCAGTCTCCTTGGCTCCAAAAAGGTGAGAAGCTACAATTGCTCCATGCTGCCTTTTCTCCTCCAAATCAATCTAACCTGATAGCAAGCTCCCCCCGCCCCCCCCAATCTGTCCCCATGCTACATTTGTTATATTAGCTCCTTGTGGAGGTTCCTTCTCAACCCGAGGACCTCTGAGTGTCTTTTGCTACCAAGCTAGGCTGATGCAGGATGTGATTGAACGCGGTCAGGAAGGGCTCCTTCATGTGTCCATCTCCAGGTTGTGTACCTTCTGAACACCAGTCCTTGTGCTCAGTTAAAGAATGGGTCCAAGTCTTCTTCCATGTTGACATCAGGCACCAGCTGATCTGATACTTCCTTAGCACCATATCCTGAATTCGATACATTAAAATCTGTAGAAAACCATGGATGGTCCAGAATTTCCTGTGAAGTCAGCCTTTCTGATGGCTCTCGACGCAGTATGCTACGTATGAGGCATTTTGCCTTGGGGGATAGAGTTTCTGGAATGTTAAACTGCCCACGACGGATCTTGCTGAAGAGGGAACTAGGCTCAATGTCATGGAAAGGATAGCGTCCAACCAGCATGGTATAAAGCATGACACCTAGACTCCATACGTCCGCTGCTTTGCCAGAGTAGCTGCCATTTGTGTTCAAGATCTCTGGACTCACATAGGCTGGGCATCCATGCTTATCAGAAAGAGAGTCATCATTTCCTCTTAAAATATAAGCATCTTCTAGGCTTTCCAATTTCACTCTAGTCCTGCGGGCAAAAAAAAAAACAACTCTATCAAGGTAAGCAAACATCAAACACAAATTCTGGCTGTTGCAATTACATGGGTATAATAGTCATACTCTACAAAATTTGACAACTGCAGAAGTGAATCAGTTTAAAATCCTACTTGCAGCAGTTGTAACAGATAATTGATATTATCTCTTCCATAGTGGTTAGAGATATTAGAGACACATAGGGAATAATGCCACACAGACAGATACAAGATTTCAAATACAGTTATGTCCAGTAAACTCATTTAAAAGTTTATCTCTTAAAAAGAGAAAAGGAAGTGCCATATTCATGCTTTTGGTTAATTTTACATAGACATGATTTCCAAAAGGAGACATAAACCTCAAGACGTTTTCTGTGCTGGCTGCACTCTAATGTACCCATGTAGGATTCATGCCCAAATACAAACCCAGTCCTAACTACATAAGGTTACTTTGACATCTTCACGCTGGCAAAGCTACTTCATACACCTGTAATTCCACAAGGCTTAACAGTAATAAAATAGTCACTCTGACCCTGAATGATCCCTCTGACCAACCAACATTTTCCTTTACCCCAGCAATTTTAAGAGAAATTAAGAAAGAGCACTTTTAACAAGATTTCAGTCTTCCCAAACAGACTTTTGGGCAAAGGGAGATCAGGTGAGTTGAAGGCCAAGATTAACAGCAAGCTTATCTACCCAGGCAAGCCAGAGGAGCTCCTCGCACTGGAATGAACAGAGAAGCTGGCAAAGGAGTTGCAGAGATGACAGGGATGCCTTATCTAGATTGCAAACTCCTGCTGCCTGCAAAGCACTGTGAACTTGTCATTGTGCTGCAGTAATTATCTCTGCAAGAGAATTTTCTTCCCTTATGGATATCACACAGGAGCAGAAAAAATGATGCAGAGCTGCTTGTCATAGCACTAGACGAACATAACCTTTTTTTCCTTTCAATTCTCACTGCTACGGTGCGTATCTATATTTAAAAATCTGTCCCTGTTGGAGGCATCCAAAGGATTACCAAGTAACCTTTAGACTATTTCCCAGCAAAGGATGGTTTTGAGAACAGAATCACTACAATGCATCCAGTGCCTTGGGATGGCAGAGTGACCTAGCAGTAGTGCAGACTTTCCCTTCAACAATTTGGGGTCATAACTCAGCTTTGGGTATTACTGCCCTCATCCCGCAACTTCACAGATCTGTTACAATCACTCTCAGCCCTGTGTCATGGCCATGTTCCCATACCATAGACATTCACAGGCAGGGACTGAACTCCATCCCAGAAAGCAGAGCTTGCATCTCTTGACTAAAGCATGTAATTTAACAGGCATTAAAATAGACAAGGAAAGCCTTGTTTCTCAAATGTTTACCGAAGACAACATTGCTTGAGCTTGAGCTGCAAAAGACATCTGGGCCAGCTTTGGCTTAGACTTAGTTCCAGGGCAGCTCAGCCCTATCTTCTTTGAACCAACAGAAGAGCATTTTACTCCGTGGAGTACTCCAGAGGCGACTGTGCCATAAACTTTCATGACACTTGGACCTTTTCAACAGCTAGATACATTTACTAGCAGAGGTGAAAGCCCCTCTGGCAATGTGCCCCAGATGAGGAAGTCATAAACACAGAACTCCAAATACCTAGCTCCCAAGCACGTGTGTCAGGGCACCTCCTTCTCTCCTGAAATAGGCCAGTGTGTGCTCCCCCAGGTCGGTTCTGATGAGCTTTGCTCAACACACCTGCTTCCTCATTAATTCCCACTGCCAGCCTAACAGTACTTCTGGCCATGGACAACCCCCTCATTAGCACTCAAACAATACTTTACAGCAGCAGTGCCTCACACAGGAAGCAGGCTGCAAGGAGACTGAACTACAGTTACCAAGACCACAGAAATTTCCCTCTGTACACAAAGCAGAGGGTCCACAACAGGAGAGTGACTTGAGAAGAGTCCTTTCACAGTGCTCAGCTTTGACACATTCCTGCACCTGCACAGCACAGGGAGAGCAGCAAGGAGAAATGCCCAGAGGAAAAAAACATGCCTAAGAGGGCAGAACACAGAGAAGAGGAAATGAAAGGGAAGGCAGGGACATGAGTTGTGGTTCCATTTGCATTGCCCACCTCAGTTTTTCCATAGAAAAGCATGTGTAGCAATAAAACAGTGAGGCCAGCTACTCAAATATGCATTAAGTCACTGAACTGCCAGACAGGAAAGCATCAACTCACTCCTGCTAACTAACAGAAGCAGAACACACACACAGGGAGTGGGGCAGAGCAGGCTATTTATAAACAACTTCCAGGAGGGAATTCACCCCCACACACACACTCGCCTGCCATCCCAGTGTCAACAGCACAGGGAAATGTTGTTTACTTTCCCATCCTATTTTACATTTCTGGGAGTTGCCAAAGACTTAAGAAAAACAGTTCAATAAGAAGCTTTTATATTACATAAAATTATTGGAATTCCCTAATCTCTCATTTCCTACAACGGACACAGTACAAAACCACAGAGAGCAGACTGCAAGATGTGTCAAAAATTCGTATTTTTTTCCAAGAGAAGAAATAACTTCTTGATAATAAAACAGAAGCAGCACATAAAAGCCATATCCCCGCTTTGCTTTCCTCGCAAGGTGCTGCAGCCTCCACACGATACAGCGGGTTTTGTTTAAGCAAGCAAATGGAACAACAGCTGGCCCTTATCTGCCTGCTCCTCTGTAAGCTGTGGGCAAATGACAAAAACACTCAAACCGGGTTTTTCATGCTGCTAAGCTGACAGGCTTTGAGGAAACAGAAGGTCCCAAATTAAACAAAAACACAACCTTCAGTCCTCTTCCTCCTGGTCGGCCCCCAAACCCTCACAACCAGAAACACCCTTGTGTGCAAGGTGCAAGTGGTGAAATGGCTCCTCTGCAAGCAGGCAGCATTCCTGCAGCACCGGGCACGCATTTCTCCGGCAGACTGCAGGGCCTGCATCCCCCGAGCACGCACTGCCAGCTGCATGGCCTCAGTATGGCTTTCTCCTCTCCCAGTTACACCCAGACACAACTCAGGTGGTTCCCAGTCTCAAATGTAAAGCCCGGTGTCTTTGCAGTAGATGACAACACAGGTTTTCCAACTGTACAGCAAGGAGAGCACAGGAGTATGGGAAGGGCTGCCTGACTTGACACAGCTGGCAATAGGAAGAGCTCACAGGGTGGTTCTGCCAGCACCCCTCACCACCAGCCAGGACTGGGGCTGGGCAGACCCACTGCAACCCATTTTCAGTGACAGATGACTTCACTCATCTCAGCCTCGCAGACGGAACGCAGTCTGTGCAGTGCTACCACTGGGTACTGCGCAGGTGCACATGGCAACTTTCACTCCCCTTTTATCAGTCACTTCACATCTTTTCAGGCAATCAAAAAGGAGCAGCCTGGCTCAGGAGCTGCTATTTCCCAGTGCACAGCACCCCATCCCTGCGAGAAACAGCTTCCAGCTCTGCTGGTCTGCCTCCACATTTCAAGCTTTGCCTAAAAGAGCCCTGCTTTCTGCAAGCGAGTTTTTTGGGTTCATTTTTGGGGGTTTTTTTTGGGAGGGGACAGCAGGCAGGGAGTATGGAGAGGAATGGGAAAAAGGGGAGTCAAGGTCTAAATATACAGAAATGCAGAGACACACTGAATGAGAAGCAATCTCTCCCCCACACTTTCTCTCTCAGAAAGCACTGAACTCAAATACCCAGGAAAAGGAATAAAAGCCAACAACAACAGACTCTGAAAACTACAAGTCGATTCTGAGAATACAGAACATCCACAGTAAAGGGCAGGGAGTGCATCCAACTGCAGAGTAACTGGACAACCTGAAATTTGACATCTGTTAATGCAAAACCAAACATGAGATATGAAATCATAATCGACTTTGAAGTACCTCCCATCACAGAGAAGAAAAAGGAAAAACAAAAATAATTCTCTAAAAAACTCTCATTCTCTAAATAATTAACTCACATCAGTCTACTAAAGGATCCCCACAAGAGAAAAAAAGTTTTCCAAAAGCACCAGCATTTGAGCTCAACAAACAGTTGCAACAAAATTAATCCCTAAAGTTCAAATGTAAGCTACTGCCACAGCCGGATGAGAATCCCTTCATACACATACTGTAGGGCAACAAAGACTTTTGCCAATGCTTACGTAATTACAGTACATAATTTCAAGTTTTAATGCAGACCCCGAATAAGCCTTGGAAAAAGAGCATTATGAGTCTATCAGATCATTGATAAAACACTGCATTAGTTTAATGCATTAAAAAAAAATACAGCCCTGAATCATGGCTATTTAAAAAGGGGAAGCTATTCTGCCTATGAATGCTTTCCCATTACTGGTGAATGAAACCACAGAAGTGCAATCAGAGGGCAGCAGCAGCACTCGGACGGGAAATGCATCTTTGTCCCCATAGAAACCGTCAGGGAAACCCATGAAAAACAATACCACTCTGAGTTTCTTATCAATATGCCATTCATTACTTGACTGCATTCAGACTTTGCTCTTCAGTCATGTAACAAAACCTAATCAATTAAACGTCTTCTAGAAGATTCTTCAGTGCAACCTCCTGAGTTAGCACTCACCTCTGCCTTTGTTGCATATCCCACACCTTTTTCTGACAGATTCACATTCTTCTTCCCTGCAGAGCTTTGGGACTACCGGCAAATTGCTATCCTGCCTTTTGACACCGAAGCCAGGGCTGTAAGAATCCAGCATTCACACTTGCTCTCCCAAAAGCAAACAATTTCCATACCAAAATCAGTGGAATTATTCAGAGGGCTCTAAGAGCATAAGGCAGGAGAAAAAAATCTAGAACATTTAAAGCAGAGATAACAACTGATAGTCTGAGTGTTTCAGAGGAAAATATCTTCACTGTAGTGAATAAGCAGTCACTAGTAAAGGAGCCTGCACCTCTAGTCTGTCCCCAAAGCCATCTGTATGAGAAATAATACCTGAACAACAGCTCAGCCACCCTTCCCATTTTGGGAACATTAACTGCAGACCAGACCCACAATTTTTGCACAGCAACATTCCCCGTATGACAGCCAAATAAGCTGCTTTGGGAAGAGACTGAAGGAGCCATCCTGCTATGGACACTCCAGATACACCATCACGCCCTCCAATTGTTACTTAGGCTGGGTCAGATTAGAAGATCCAGATTTACAGATTCTATGCAGCAGACTCCAGCGATCAGGAAACAACCATCATTGCCATCTAAATTGCCATTTAATATAATTGCAGGTAAATATAAAATGGCAATTTCTAAAGGTGCTTCACAATATTCCTCCAGCAGTAAAAACTGAAAGCACCCATGCAATGTTATCTCATATTTCAACATTACTCTGACTGAGGCCAGGAAAGCCTTTCCCTAGGTAGAGGCACTCAAGCCACTGACTGCCCAGTAGACCAGGGATTGCTCCTATGTGGCCAATAATTTACAGATCATTTAATCGAGGTCACTTGCTCACACCCCATCATAAAGATGAGAAGAGCATGCACACAATTAGAATCACAAGGAGGCAAAAAAAATAAAAGGGAAGCTCGACATTGGAAGCAGTTATCTTTTACTAATTGATTTTTTTTTTTTTTAACTAAGGGAATCTGTCCTAAATAATGCAGAAGTAGGCTGCCATCAGGGAGCCAGTGAGACAGGGAAGGTGGTAACAAAACCCCAGGCAGATGATTTGCAGCTTGGTGCAAAGATGCATTCTGAACTCACAACTACCTGATCCCCTTGGGGGCAGAGAGGCACACAGGAGCACACAGGGGGGAAATGTTATGCCATCAGTTTAAATCCTTCTCCTTTCACCAATAGATCCCTTTCCAGTTTGTAACAGCACAGAGCATGGGAGTTCACCACACAACATCCTACACAACTTCGGGGAAGAAAAAAACAAACTCTGCACAAAGGCTGTTAGACAAACAGTCTCTTGCATAATGAAACAGGCTCAAGGATATGTTTCGAAAGACAACTGGGACTTGCAGACAGCACAGGTTTACAGGATGAACCTTGTTCCTAAGGGAAGATTCCCTCACTGGTACTTCCGCACAATAAGGAAGCCTCTAAAAATTACATCTCCCCCACCCTTCCTCCACAGGGATGCTAACAGCACAGTCAGCCCTGCTTGCACCCCCTCCTGATGTGCAGTACCAGCAACTCAGAGCTTTTAACTTGTTTTAAGCTGGTTTGGGTGTTTTTCCTACAGAATTCCACTTAAAAATGCTCTGACTCACCTCCAGGAAGGGCTGGTGCCCCAAAGATCTCAGCTTTATGACACTCATACAGGATTGCTGGAAACAGCCTGTCCTGTATGCCATGTACTTCATTTCTTCCATGCCCGTATTGCCTAAGCATGAAACATGCTCCCCAGAGAGTAGGCAGGTAGTGATGCATGTGTTGGGGTACAGGCTATGAAATCCAGTGCAGACCCTTCCACAGAGGAGCTTGGTTACACTACCCTGAGCAATCAATTTTTTGGTACGAATCTGGCTCAGGGCAGCTACTTCACCACCTCACTTTTATATTTTTACACCACATTGACGATCGGAGTTTTAAAAGGCTGTCAGCCATATGCTGTGTTCCCCATCTTCTCTAGGTCTTTTCATACAATTCATGATGAAGCTCCACAGGGAAAGGAGACCACAATTTTATTTTGTTAACACAATTGCATGTTGTGAAAACAGCCCTGCACTTTCTGAGCCTATGATGGGTACTCAGCATCTCTAAGGCAGAGCCATGCCATTATTTCACAACCTTACTGAAAACCTTTTGCTTAGATGTCTGCAATCCTGTCTCCAAGCAATACACATCTACCAAAAAAGCAGGTGCTTAAGACTAAATATGCCTCAGGTTGGCTCCTGTTTACAATTTCCACCTTTCCTCTCCCTCCCCAGGCTGAAGTAATCTCCCAGTGTGATAATAGGGACAATTAGAAGAGAAGGCAGCAGAAGAATTTCACTCTGACAATGCACTGTAGCTGTGGCTAGCTGGGCTCCTGCCTCCCTTCCTCACCCCCAGCACAGACATCCACAGATAGTAACTACCCTCAGCCTCCACTCGTAAGTCAACATGGACCATTTTGCAGTAAGTTTATGGATGGAGGTTTTCAAACCTTCAAAAGGACCAGCTGTTGAACTCAATTTGAGATGTCCTAAGACACATCTACTTCCAGGAACTACAAAACACCTTTCATCAGAGAGATCAATCCCATGATGGGCATCTCAGGAGAGGCACCACCCATGACTGGCATGACAGTCAACACATACTGCAGCATCCTGCCTGCACAGGGAGAGTGAAAACAAGGCCCTACTATGAACCACAGACAGTCCAGGGGTAAAACCTCCTGCAAACTCCAGCACTGGGTACAACAGCAAAGGTTTTTGACACTCATGGTCTCACTGAAGGCCCTCGAGCAAGGTCCATTTGAGTACCCATCCTCATCCCAGGGCCAGCCAGCAGCCAAATCTTCCCTGGCTTTTGCTTTAATTTATAACCTTAGGCGCAACAATTAACCTTTATGACTACCTGTGCCCTCAGGGGGAGATTTACAACCAAACCACATAAAGGCAAAGGGGGGCACGAACCCTTCTGTGGAAAACAGTTGTGCAACCACTTCATCTTCTACCCTAAGCCTGACAGCAAAGATTTGCTGCCCATGAAGAAATTCACCTTCCTCCCATATTCTAAGAATAATAATTTCTGGCTTGAAATCTGAACAGTGATTCTCCACTATTGAAGAACTTGTGCTCTTTGGTCCTGTGGCCCCATTCAGGGTAGCGTAAAGCGCTCAAATGACAAAAGGGATGAAGACTGGTTTTTATTTCTAAATCTTCAGGTACTTTAAGGGCATTCCCATTTTGTTTGATTTTCTTCCACTTTAGGACTCTCTAGGACTTAGGGAAAGCATTAACCTGCATGTTCCCTATGGAATTGTAAGGGTAACAGCAAGTTCTAACACACTGATGAAAAAGATGCTGACCACATTACAATTTGACAAATGCCAGGGAGAAAATTTACTACTAACTATAAAAAAATGAAAAGTCTACATGTAAAAAGGTTGGTATATGCATCTGTATTTTTTTGTGAGATCAGGTTTGTATAATGAGGATTGCAAACCACATAACTAGGTCATGTTAAAGCATCATCCACTCAAAGCTGAGAAATTATGGAGGAAAAAAAATATTCTAGGAGCACCAAGTAAATATGTTATGCTAACACAGACTTTCTAAATTAGTGTATTGTACTGGCTGCATTCCCCTGGCATAGAGCAAAAAGTGTCAAATCCTATTTATTTTTCTTGAATCCCACCTGCCTCATATTTACTCAAAGAATACAGGAAAATTACAATATCTAAATACCAAAATTATTTTAATTTTCCCTTCAACAAGTATGATGAATATACAAGGTCTTTAAGCTTCAAATATTACGACAGCTAATATTTTAATATAATTAAAGGCTTAAAAGCGCACTAAAGAAATTAATAATTCCCTGACAGCAGAAATGTTCTTGTATTAAGCAAACCATTGAAACAACCAACACAGAAATGCTTCATTTAATTCTGAGATCTTTCAGATGGCTCTTTCTCAGAGCATCTGCTATGGATCAGACTGATGAACTGCTTTATTAGCTATATACTGTGTATAGCACTATTTTCAGCACAACCCAAAAAAACCTGCCTGGTCTGCAACATCGTTATGGGACACCAGCTAGGAGAACCGCACAGTTGCTCTGCCCAAGGGCCTACTATGAGGACAGGCTGTACATGGAAAACAGTAAATACCATGCCATGAACACAGATAAAATACTCAAAAGCAAGAGCCTCACAACATCAGCACCAACCTGGCTTAATACCCAGGACAAAAAATATTTAACGTGGATGAAAGCAGAAAACATACAAGACCATATGTTTTATTGTAAGTCATCCACTGTTTTGGATTCAAGTTTTACTCTGAAGTGTAAGGACACAGTTTTTGAAGGATTTAAGTATCTTAGAGGTACTTTAGAAAGTCTGTTGAGACTCAACATGGCAAGTCAGGGTTGTTTTCCATATTTTCAGTGTTCTGGAAGCCACTGCGCTCATTTAATAGATGTGCTGCTGCTTCCTAACCCAGTCTTACAAAACATTTCCAGCCATGCTGTAATGTCTTAGAACTTCTGCTTCATCAAAATCAGCTGCAGGTTTATGGAGTTTAACTCTAAAATTTCAATACTACAAGACTGGCTACTTCACCTGTAGTTTACAAAGGGATCCACAGACACACTTCCCCCTAAAAGCCACAAATGCACTACCTTTTACACAAAACAAAAAACCCATGTTGCAACAGCACACATCATTTTTATGGAATGCGATTTACCCTATCTTCAAACTCCTGCAGTTCGGGATTTAAGGAAACTATAAATTACCTTGAAACACAGATAAATTTTTCTGTTTGTTTCCACACTGGAATTCTGAGTTTCATTCTAAGTGCTGATGTACGTACACACACGCCATAGTGTAAGACATGATCAAAGTCTGGCTTTGATTTAGCACATTAAGAGAACATCTCTAGTACCATTTGGGTCCCTACAAAATGTTCAGCGCTACCAGCCTACAACAATACTTTATTCCACCTTCTTACCTCCCAGCTCATTACAAACCTCCCAAGGCACTGTGATTTGCAGCATCCAAATAACATGCATTTTTAGCAAGGACATCCGTTGAAGCAAAGAGTACTCATGGTGCTGCTAGATCAGAAGCTCAATCTTTGCAAATTACAGCTGTAATTTAGGTAATGGGAATAGGGTAGAAAAGAGTTTCAACACTGTATGCACCCACTTGCAGAACTTCAGGAGCTCTGTTTTCCTATTGAACCACCAGGACCTCATTAGGATCAATGGAAGAAGATGTACTAAGAAATGCTTTAATTGATTTTCTTTTTTAAACAAATGGAACTGCTTCCATCTAACCTTCACATTCCCTCTGGCTCCTCCAGTATGGCAGCTCTCAGATAACAGCAGACAAGCATCTTACTAAAAAAAAAATAAAACCAGCAAATTATCCATTCATGTGTTTTCTGCATGCTGGATTTCACATCTTTTCTTGTACCAAAATAAAAGCCATGAGAGTCTTCAAGAAGTTTCAAAGTGGTAGGTACTTAAAATGAATGGCAGAAAAATACGCTTGAAGAAATAGGAAAAGAATTACTAAGAAAAAGCTCTACTGAAGAGCAGGTGATGCACAGCAGCAGAGTTCACACACATTTCTCAAAACATAATTTTTATCTCTTCTCTCCCTCTTTGGTTCCTTATGAGTACGAAAGAGCAAGGGATGGTGCAGCACCCATCTGCCAGGCACTGCTGCTGAAGGCAGCTCCTCAAGGACTGCTCAGCACACAGGCATCCTCAGCAGCAGCCTCAGACACATGGGAGCCCGGAGGGGTGCAAGCAACACACAAACACCTCTGCGAACTCAGGAGGACCAGGAAGATTTTTCAGTTCTAAATATAGCAGCAGATTGAAAGTGATGACTGATTACAGTATGATGATCAGAGGATGTGAAAAAAGGCAGTCACTGCTGTTTGGTTCTATTTCTATCTCACATTATTTCATCTCTGTTTATGTAGCAGAGAAAGGATTACAATACCTTCCTACTTACAAACCAACATTACATCCAGAAGAAAACCGCATTATGATTATCTTAAAAATAACCAGCAAGTCCTATTTGACCTTTAAAGTGAATTATTGTATAATTAGAAGACAGTGCTCAAAAGTGACTAACAGTGTCATTTTGCAGACAACGGCTAAGTTAAAAACATTCATAAAAGCCAACATTGCTATTACAGTACACACCACTTTTCTTGGGTGGCTGAAGGATTTGACCCTATGCCTCCTGTGCTGCATTCAGTTCCTAGTAAGCAGCAGGGTAGGAGTTCAACAGCATTCAGCACAGGCCTACGTCTGCTCCCACTGCACTGCTCTGAGCTCACGCTGCCTTCTCTTGGAGGAGCTTTTCCAAGTTCTGTTCTTCATGTAAAACCCCACAGGTTTACACATATCCCCAGGAAGAAAAATCCACTTTAACATTAGGATGTTATCAGCTACAACAGAAAACAATCCCCCTCTCAGCTATTTTGCACAAGTTTCCTTCTTATCTGCATCAGAGGTGCTACAATGGTGTTTAATTATTAAACTGGGAGCAAAAGTTGTGGAAGTGCAGTTTATATCTACCTGCTCTGCATTTCTCTATGAATAGACACTAAGCTAGTTTAATTTTAGGCTTTTTTTATTTGAAAAGGATGAGGGGGCAATCGGACATTGAGGCTGTGGTAGAAAAATAAGGAATAGCTATTTGCTTTGCAGACAACTGTCTGAACTGAATTAAGAAGTGAAAATATGTCTTATTTTTCAGGCTGTAAATAGATTAAAAGGAGAAGCCTATTTTGCAAAACTCAGCTTGCAATAAAATTTAAGTAGAGATTATTTAAACAGGATAGATGATCATCTTTATGATGTCATTTTTATTTTAAGACCAGGAACTTCTCTTTCCTGAATGAATTGTGTACTAGTTTTTTCTAATTTTTGGATCACCAACTTCCTGAGCCTGTAGAGAACTTCAAAAACTTGGCTGTTGCTTGCAATTGCCCCAAACAGAATTGATATTCACTGGTTATTTTTAACAAAGCTCTCCAGAACATCCATTTCACTCTGCAGCAGTTTAACAAGTTTTCAGACAATTTTTAGGATTTAATTAAAAGGGCAAAACATCTCCTCATCCTCTACTAAGATAGGAAGAAGCACAAAGGCAGGCTCTGCTCCCATTTAGATGTTTATTTTTTTTTTTAATGGCCATCTTCCAATTTAATCACTCTGTGAAAGCCTGACATTATTCTGACAATATTTATTGCTCTTATACCTTATGTGGAAGTTGCAAATAAATTCATCATTCAAGACAAAGAAGACTAGTAAACACAAGGAAAGAGGAAATTTTCACAGGCACAACAGTATAGCTATTGTTCCACATCAGAAAGAGCACTTCAACAATATACCCAGAGCATCCAGTGCTATTTCTTTCCCTCTCTTCCCATACCCCTTCCCCAAATCATTTACACAGGAGGGTGTGTAGGAAGGAGATATTATTTAAAAAAAAAAAAGTAGTTGCCCAAGTACCACAGCAGCTGATACGACACACAAGCACCCACAGAGCAGTTTTAGTCCGAGTACGATTAGTGACCACATAATACCCTTACAAGCAGCCTCCAGACCCTTCCAGCATGGAAAACAAGATGTCCTCAGAACAGCCCTACAGAAAACACTTGACTGTTCTTCCTCTTTATGCCTCCTCACTGGAACGAGCCATTTCAGTCCCCAGTTCTCTTTAACATATTGGATCCTCTTTCCTCTTTTAACACCAGCAGCCTTTACAATAGTGCAGCCCTTACACCAGACACTCTTTCAGAGCTTTCCTGCAGCAGATGTCTTCCCATGAGGAATGAGAAAACTCCTCTAGGTGGAGATGAAGACGCCAAGCACAGATGCAAACAGTGCTCTACACTTACTTTACTCCAAAACCTAAGCCAGAAGATAAAATGACATATCCACCCCACGATCAGGTTGCAGAGGAAAATAAAGTGTACCACAAACAAATGGTACAGTGACAACAAAGGGCACAATGTCCTGCAACTCCAACTGCCTGACGTCAGGCCCCCCAGCCATAAAATGAGGGAGACTCTTACCTTTCTTCATCCTTGAAAATAAACTTTCGCAGCTTGAGATCTCGCAGTACCAGTCCACCATCATGGCAGTGTGCAACGGCAGAAGCTATTTGATAGAAGAGTTTGGCTGCCTCCTCTTCTTTAAGCTTCTTGCAGGTACGAACAAATGAATGCATGTCCCCATAGCTCCTTTCAAAGAATACATAAGCTTTTGTCTCCCCAAGAATTATTTCAGTAATTTGGTTGATATTTTTATGCGCAGGCAGACAAAAACATGGTGCTAATAACTCCTGGTAGCAGCCAATATCAAACACCTGCAGGAACAATGACAGTAAAGCCAGGGTTAGTGACAAGAAGGACAGCGAAGTCATGGTACATCTGATTCTGCTAACAAAACCATCTCTAAGTACAATTTATGTTGCTGCTGAAAGCTACACCGATGTAAACAGGCTGTCACAAGCTCACGGCACTGAGGACAAGACAAAGCAGATTGTACAACCCCACACAGAAGACACACATAACCTTAACAGGAAAGGCTAGTCTTCAAAACTGGTAGCAAGCATAGTTAGATTAGCTAACAGCTGATCAAATCTAGAATGTAATCTAAATTAAGTTGTGAAGACCAGTGATGTATAAGGGCAATACTTAGAAGGAAACGTGTTTATCTTCTATTTTCCATCCAAATAAACTTATAAAAAATACAGCCAGTAGCTTTGTATTGAGAGAAGCTGTCACATTAAATCCACCCTGATACACATGCCTGACTCTTCTGATTTTATTAACCCATTAAAGCCTTAAGGATTTTCAGTCTTAAAGTATCATCTATTGCTATTCCTATTTACTTCCTGCCTTTCTTTCATCTCTGAAAAACAGCAAAGTCACTTTCACTTTCCAAGTCTCAGTTCCACAGTGGCTGTTTATAAGATCAGAAGGACAACCCGGGAAATAGCTCTGCCTGTTGGAGCACAAACACCCTTCAAAAGGCAAAGACAAAACCACCCTGAACTCTCTGCATTTCAATCAAGTGCCCCATTAAAAGCAAAGTGTCCCTTTACTACTAAGTATGTTATCACTGATCTTATGAATGAGCTGTAAGACCTAAAAAAGCTGCTGGGAAACCCAAATATAAAAAGTTACTATAATCTGGTGATGACGAATGAATCAGTATTTGAGTCAATTGAGAAAAGACCACATTACAAGAAAATGAAAGACTTCATTGAGAACAACAGAAGTCAGTGTGTGCTGAAAGAGACTAAGAGCAAAGTATTGATAGGAGTGATTTTTAATTTTAATTATACCTGCTGCAGAGGACTACAAACCAAGGATTAGCATTTCCACCAGCATAAAAATTCAATTAATATGTAACTTACTCGTGGGTGTTCTGTTACTTTGGTAAAAACAATTTAAGGTAGTCATGTGTCCTTCGAACAAAATATAAAAATGAAGAACTGGTCTAGTTCTCTAACCACTGCTTTAAACTTCAATTGTTTTTTTCCTTTCTGTATTCTAGCATTTGTGTTCCGATAGTGGGTATTTGTATCCTCTCTGAGAAGCAAATCTCTCCCTGCTTTCTCTGAAGCTTTAAAAATTGAGTGAGCAAGATACAGTTCAATCAAAATTTACCTGAGGCTTCAAAACCCGCATCATTTAATGCTTCAGAGCACAATCCTAATAAACTCCTTCCACGGAAAAGGGCCCAAATCCCAAGAAACTGGAACAACCCCTCCTCACGCACCTCCTTTTCCCTTCACTCCATACCTGCTCTGCCATACCCCGGCATAGGGAAAAACAACCTTCAAGGCAGACTGCCAAACAGACCCAGCACATTGTACAGGAGGGAGGATTAGCACCGAGGCATTCTGGTGACATGGTGCACCAGGGAAGCAGAACCAGGGCAGGGAGGGGGTGTTGCTAAAATCTCTGGTGTGCAATTCATTCCAGAGGAGAATTCATTGACATTTGGATCTCAAAACTTGTAACTACTACATTGTAAGTGAATGGCTCTTCTACAAGCAGCTGCTATAAAATAAAATTTAAGCAGGAATATTCATGTAGCTCAAACCCTCATGTGAAAAAACGTCTTTCCAGAATTCTCTCCTAAACCAGATTATCATAATGTAAATTAGTTACATTTTATGGTTCTCAAACTATGTTAAATAAGTAGTTGTGGATATGTACCAGAACTGTGTTTGAGAGGGGGTAAATAGGAAGCACTATCATCCTGCTACAGTCTCAAATACCTTCTATAAAGGGCTTCTTTGTATCCCAGCTTTTAAGATCCCTGGCCTCAATTCAGCAAGTGTCCAATAAGCTGCAGTTTGATTTAGTTCTCGCTGGGAATTGGAAGTGAGAAGTTACCATTGTTTGGATGCCACAGAGCCTTCAAGCAAATAACGGCATCTGTACAGTCGGTGGGTGCAGCCAAATGAATCTTGAGAATCATCAGTACGTGTCTGTTATCCAACTCAGCGCTTCTGCAAGCAATCTCTAAGAGCATCTTCAGTAAGATACCAGAGAGCAGGTCTCTTCGCCGGAAGGCTACTTGACAAATAGTTGTCATGATACTGCAGGCATTTTAAAGCGCACATTAAATTAAACTGAGTTCAGGACTGACAACTCCATACTCACAAACTAGCAATCCAGGCTAAGATCGTATTTTTGGAGCACAGCTAGTAGTGCCTCGCACATATGGAAAAACTGATACTATTCAAATGTCAGGATCAGCTCAAAAACATACAGCTTAAATGGAAGGGGAAAAACAAATAACAGCCCAGTCTTTGTGAGCTGCAGTTATACTGTTCATACTGTTATCAAAACAGTGCCTTAATCCTGCAAACCAAACAGGAAACAAAGAAGCGCATAGCCCCGGTTTCACCACTTGCTATGCAAGTTCACCTAGAATTTCATGAAGAGCAGCAGCTTTGTGGGATCTGTTTATTTCATGAAAAGATGCCAACGTCCTAGAGTGCAGCACTGCACTACTGCATCGAGCTGGGCTTTCATTCTCGAAATTCTCATGTTCTGTTTCGGTTTAGTAACAAAGCATCCAGTTCAGCATGCAATATTAGTTCTTTGCAAAGCCACGGGCCTTTTTTTCCCTAAATAATCACATGAAGTCCTAGGCTGCCTTCATATCAGGTTTTATAACTCAATCAGTAAGCATATTTAAATTGCCCTCTGAACTCCAATCTTCACAAATAGCAAGGAGGAGCAATTATTTTCACTTCTCTGCTACAGCCTAGTCCATAACTTTTTATGAATCAAGTATGAGAAAATATGAAACAGTCAGCAACACTATTATTAATCCCTGGAATACTAGTAAGCTATAATACATCTACTTTTCCATCTAGAAATTTGCCAAATGGCATAATTCCGTATTTTGGGAATAATACAATCACTGCAGCATGTGTTGCAAGGTTGCAATTTGCTACGTAGTTATAAAAACTACTACTGGGTACTGCTTCAGTTTGCTGGACATAATCTGTCTCACTACAGACAATGAGAATTGCAATTTGGGAACAAAGGATAATATTCCCCCAGCTCAAAAAGAGAAAAACATCCCTCCACAGATGTGAACGCATGTGGATTTCTTTTTCCCACAGCTCACCTTTTAATAGCAGGGGCAAATTGAGAGGAGGCAGAGAAAAGCCGGCAGGCTACAAAGAGTGGGATAGTTATTTTGTCTGCACTTCTAAAAACCGTAGGTGTGCAGGTTTTATTCTTGCTCAGTTGGGCAATGGGGGAGGATGCTGTTTGCAAACAATCTCCACCGTGAGGGAGCTCAGGCTGATTAATTAAGATGTGGTTTTTTTTTTTAATCACTTTTAAGACAAAGCTGATGTCAGTCTGCCCCCACCCCCCACTTCTCCATCCTCTTCCGTACCCCAATGCACAGAATTGGGGGCAGTAAAAATAGAAGAAGCCAGCAGGTCCCAACACCTGAAAATTAGCTGGGGATTCCCTACTCCATTTTGAAAAGTGAGAGTGGGGAAGATGAGGCTTTCTCCTGGTCTGAACTCACGTTAAAACCTACTTTAAGAACGGCTCTTTCCAGAACAATATCCCCCTGCCAATAGAAGGCAGACCTGGCTCCGGGCCACCGCTATAACGTGGCCATTGTCTGGAGAGAGGGAAAAGTTACAGGATGCGCCTTTAATCCTGTCTCCCCGCCTTTTGTTTCTCCACCGTTCAATAAATGAGGTACACGGCCGTGCTCGCCCTCCTGCAAGACACGGGAAACCCAGGCGCGACAGGGGAGAACTCGGGGGCGGGGGGGAGAACAAGGAGAGGCATTACCTTGCAAACCAGCTCCTCGGCGCTGTGCAGATGTACGGCTCGGAAAACGTGGTCTCCCTCGAGAGGCTCCAACAATAAGTATTTCCCGATGCAAGAAACGCAATGCGACAAGTTCGGGGTCTCCGGCGGGCTCGGCGAGCCTAGATTCGGGCTAAAACTCTGGCTTGGCTCGATGGACCGTATGGACGAGAGCTCTTCAAAATCCTGGGTTTTATTCCGCGGTCTCCCATATCGTGCTATCGTGATAGGGGTTGACCTTTGTATGTTCATGAGTATGGAGAAGACCAGCGGAGACGCTGCACCGGAGCCCTGGCGTGGAGCGCGGTCCCTCGCCCGTCCAGCTGCGGCTGCCTTTGTGTGGCGGGGGGGGCGGGAGCGGGAGCGCGGCGGCGGCGGGCGACCAGCCTCAGCGCCGCGTCCTGGGCACAGGGAGANCGGGCGGCGGCGAGGCCAGGGCCGGGCGGCCGCCGCTCCTGCGGGGCGCGCAGCGCGGGCGGCAACAAAAGGTCGGTAACGCGGTGTGCGCAGCGGGACCGTCCTTCCGCTCCCCTACGGCCCGGCAGCGCCGCGCTGCCGCGGCCCGGCTGTAGATGGCGCGGGAGCCTCGCCGCTAGCGCCCGGGGCGCTCCGAGAATGCCCCGCGAAACAGCGAGGGAGCATTTAACTTGGGGCCGACAAAGGAGCGGGACCGCGGCGGAAGGCTCGGGGGAGCCGCACCGGCACCAGGGGAGCGCGGCGGAGCGCGGGGCAGCGTGCACCGCTCCGCGCCGGCGGAAAGGAACGTGCTGTCGTTGTCGCGACAGAACAAAAAGTGCAACCAGGGAATAGAGAGCGCTCCCACGCTCCCCCTACACAGCGGATTTGTGAGCGGGGGCTCGTTGCCTTCGCCGCGTTTAATGGAGTTCACGCACAAAGAAAAGAAAAACCGGCGCGGCGAGAAGGGGCCGAGTTCTTACTGCAGGGGCTGGGAGAACGATAAGCTGAAGGCCATAGGGGGCAATCAACTGGAATCGCTTAAAAAAATAAATGCAGGGAGCAAATTTTGTTTGACGATATTTTTTTTCCCCTTGGGGATAGAACAAGGGGAGGAGAGGGGTAGCCGCGCCGCTCCCCTCCACCGAGGCACCGTCTCCCCCCGGCGTATCAGTAACTACTTACGTGGCGGGGACGCTGGCTGCCTCCGTGCTCGCTGCCGGCCGCCGCACGCCCGCACGGTGCCCAGCGCGCAGCCCGNGCTCCCCGGCTGACAGAGCTCCGGCAGGTCCAGCCTCTCGGGGGATGCCCTTGCGGCTGGGGGTGAGATATTGTTATTAATTTTAATATCAAATAAAAATAATAATAGTGATAATGTTGGCTTAAGCGCCCCCAAAAGCAGAGTCCGCCCCGCTGCCGGGCCCGGGGCCGGTGCGGTATCGCATGTGCTGGCCGGCTTTTTTTCTCAATGAAGCAATCGTTTTTTTCCGGGCAGCACGGGGCCCCGCATACTTAGGGGAGTACAGGCGGTTGTACCCCGGTGCTGTCGGGTGGGAGGAGTTCTCCCGACTCCAGACTTGTCTTAATCCGTCCCAAAATTAAAACCGGGGGGGAGGAGGGTGTTCGGGGGAAGGGAAGACGGGGAAAACGTAAACCTTTTCACAGAGAAAGCCATGAATGAGGTCGGTCTGTCTCCGCCCAGCATCACTGCGGGCTATCGTTTTTTGTTTTTTTATTTTTTAATCGGTCCCCTTTTGTTTAAATAACAGGAGTTTGGATATATATTGAAGTTTGATGAGCGGTTCCCTGAACTCCTAATGAGCCTGACATATACTCCCTAATTTTTGTCTGGGTGTTGGTGGTGAATTTCTTTAAAACAACGACCGGAAAAAAACCAACCCAAACCAAATACTCATACCTCTTCCCCCACTTCCCCCCCACTTCCCCCTCGAAAAAAAAAAAAAAAAAAAAAAAAAAAGAAAAAAAAACACAAAAACCAGAAAAAAAAAAGGGAAAAAAACCCTAAGCCGACAGTAAGAAGAGAACTGGGCTGCGGGGAGAGCACAGCTCTGCC
This sequence comes from Dicrurus megarhynchus, assembly GCA_013399195.1. NCBI lineage: Eukaryota > Metazoa > Chordata > Aves > Passeriformes > Dicruridae > Dicrurus > Dicrurus megarhynchus. The sequence continues at coordinate 91,941 of VXAD01011634.1, read as the reverse complement.
CCAGAGCTGCAGCCTTTGCAGGGCAATGCCGAGGGACTGTCCGTGTCTTTGCGTTTCCTTTCCCCACATCAGCACAGGGGAGGATCAGAAATGGGAGAAGGGTTGTTTTGGGGTGAACACCTACGAGTTTGGGTGATGCCTGTTTTCAGGGGGTAGAAAGAAGTGAGTATGACAATAATGAAATAACCAAAGGAGGAGTCAGTCCCAAAGGTGCCTGCTTTGAGACAAAGAGAAATAACCTCTGATCAGGTCTCCAAAGAGGCTAGGAATGCTTCAGTCAGGGTCTAGTCTTGACAGGGAAGGCTTCGGAAATGTCTCTCTCCACAGCATTGCACCTGCCTCATGTTTTGTCCTCCACACTAGGAGCTGTACGTGCCCTGTTTTACACTTATAAGATAAATACCATGAGAAAAGGGTTGTCATGATCTTAAATGTGGCATGAAGACGAGCTTCTGGCAACTGAGGAGATTTGACCTGGTGAATGTCACTTGGGTAGTGAGGAAGGACATAGACCCAGTGATTTGCAACAACCCATAGGACAACCTGCAGACCCAGTGTTTGCTATTTGGTGTAAAATGAAAAGGTGCTTTTCCTGCCTTTCGTCACTTATTCCCATCACCTCTGAATACTTTGTAACTTTTCAATACCATTTTTAGAAATGAGATGAGCAGTGCCGGATACTGAATCATTGCAAATAAGGACAAGCCATAAAGTTATGCAATACATTCTCCAGTATCATATCCTGTGATCCAAATCAAACATTCTTTTCTTAGTAGATGGCTTTTTACACAATTTCTCCCTTCCTCTCCCCCTGCATTTTCCTCCTGGCTATGACAAAGACCTAGGCTCTTGCATCAACCTTTGTTCTGTAAATAAATGTTTTTTGTTTAACTTTCTCGGTTACCCAGCATCAGCTGGAGCCACAGTCCCTAGCAACTCTGGAAAGGCTACCCAGAGCCTCCAAGCCCAACAGGAGAAAGGATCAACAGGGGAAAGGAGCGAAAGGAGAAAGGGATGAAAAGTCTAATTCATCTTGGTTGGAAACTCCTGATTTTTATTGGAATCGGGATCTAAATCTGAAGAAGGGATTAAATATTCAAGTTTGGAATGAAGAGATTATAAATTTTGGGTTCTGAATCAAATCTACACTATAAGGCATAGAAGGATACATGTAGTGTGTAATGACACAGTGACCTAGGCATCGGACGAGTTTTACTCTTTCAGAATATTTTAATTATTTCACTCCCTTTGCTATGGAATCCCTCCTCAAACCTAACACTTTGTAAACTTTGCTTTTGCTCTCAGATATGTCAGTGAAGATACTGCCATTTCAGTCCGGTGTTAAAGTAATAAGCTCTGATGTGGCTCATAGAGACACATAGAGAATTATGTACATCAGGTGGACATAATTCTGTGCCCCTTATTTTATTCTAAGTCTGTATCAGTCAGCTGAAGTTGTAGAGGAAGATCAAATTATAACATGTGAGATGTGAAAATTAATGAGATCATAAAAGTCAGATCAAAGTCTGAATACCAAGTCAGCGTTGAAGTTTTGCCTGTGGCCAGTCTCCCATAGCTGTGGTGCTTAACCAAATGAGAGAGATGTGACTTGATACACATCACCCAGAATGTCAGGGCTAAAGAAATGCCATTGGCCGGTCCAAGCTTAAATGTCATGTTCACAGTACTTAGAAACTCCTGTTTGAAATAAACTGTGTTGGTAGTGGCAAATATTTTTTCATTATATTTTTCTCATTCAATTGAATGAGAGAAATTTTCTGAGTATGTATTATAAAACAGTTACTGAATCAATGGTACCTACCAAAGAAGTAGCCAGCAGATTGGCATATGACAAAATAATCATATGTCCATGTGATCTTTCTGGAGACACATCAGAATGAAGTTAGTTGGGAAGGATTCCTTTTAGGACTGTTTACTGACCAACTTTTGCTCTTCGGACTTCTTTGTGCTGGTCTACCTTGTCTGGAAACTGTCACCAAGAGAGACAATCCAGTTAGAAGTTTCTTTTTCTTTTAAACAGATCCTACAATTATCTACTTCTTTGATGATGTTGTCCAGTACTGTAGTGCTGAGTTCCTTCTCTGGAATTGTTCTTTCTGCAGGAAATGCAGCTGCAGGAGGGGAAGGCAGGGAGAGTGGGGGAGGCAAGGATGTTCGGGGGTGTGTGGGGTGTTTTCCCTGGAGCCTTTTTCCTATTTCAAGTATCCCAGAAGAGTCTATGGAGAAGGCCTTACATTTTCATGCTATGGAAATCATCCACCAAACTCTCCCCTATTCTATATCCAAGGTTTATCTGCAGGTAAACAGCAAAAACAGGTGTAGAAATAGGAGTTTCCTGTTTCAGGGACTAAGAAAAAATTACTAAGTGAAAAGTGTGTCATAAATCTGACCTTGCGCAAGGAAAAGTATCTTTTCCTGTAACTCTGATTTTCAATCTGTTTTATCTTTTAACATCTGCTTTTGCAAATATGGACTCTGTGTGGACAGGAGCCAACCCTCCCCTCCAAGCCAATAGCAGTCTTTCTTCCATTGATGTCAATGATCTTAGATCAGAGAACAAGTCTTGTGAGTGATCAAAGACAGTTCTGCATTTAAAAGACTTCCTTTTCCAGGTCAGTCTGCTCCTTGTCCCTTTACAGAAAATATATTATCAGTGTACAAACACAAGCTAGAACAAAAAGGATAATAATTTTTGAAGTGGTAAAAGAAAGACCTTAATTTCATTTTTTTGCTGATTTACAAAGTGCAGAGCTGAGCCTAGTGGGAACATTAAACAACTCTTAAGTGCTGAGAACTGTCATATTGAGAAGACAGTCTTATTTCAGCAAAATTAATCCAAGTAGCTAGCTCAAAATATGCTTGCAAGTACCTCCCCACCAGTTGTCAAGGCTGGATCCCCATGCCAACTTGAATATGTTTTTCTATTTTTTGTAGTTGTTTTTGCTTATCATTTACACTATAATTCTAATACGTTAGTAAAGAAGGCTAAGGAAATTGATAAATCATGGGACAGTAAAGGGACAAGTCTTTTCTCCATACATCGAAAGGGCAATTCAAAGACATGGAAACAAGCATCTCTTCTTTTAAAAATCTCATGATTTTGACTTTTGGTATGTGCATCCATTTTTTTTTTAAATGAGCTGCTGTCAAGAGGTAACTTGACAAGAAATGTACCCATTTGCATGAACTGCACGTGTGGGGCTTACGTGTGTGTGAAATAAGGTTACAATAAAGTATGTAAGGATAAATACCTATGTGCCATATCTGCAATCAGAATCAAGCCTTAGGCTGCATTCTTCACTCAGACAACAAAAAGAAAAGGTGTTATTGGATAACTCAGTGCAAGATTTACAACTGACTGCAGTGCAATAAAAAATAAAATCCACTCTAAAATATGATTTATGTGCAGAAGCCAGTTAAATGAGCTAGAGAGAAGCAGGTCCAACATTTCTGCTAACTGCCTTCTTGTTATATTGTACAATAATTGCAAAGAAAAAAAGCTATTAACCAAAGTGCTTTGAGGTTTGCCATTATATGTTTATTAATCTGGGACCCAAAAAGTGTCTTAGTTATCTCCAGAACAAATTTCTGTGTATGGAATAATGTTCTACCTAGGAAGCAAGGCAGTCCTCAGCTCAAGAGTCAGTGATCTTTCTCTCTGGTTCTGGATCCCAGTTAAGTATTAGATATTTCCAAGCAATAGTATTATATCCCCAGGTAACGACCACAGTATGTTCCCAGCCTAATCATTCCTGGTAGTTTACAAATCTACATCTGTATGTTGAATGCATTGCTGATGGATTTCAGCATCAGCAATAGCAAATTGACCTTCTAAATCACAACACTGCCCTCCAAATCTGACTGTCAAGGCTGTGGGCTGTTGGCTCCCACAGTAAGACCTTACATTTCTCTGTTACCACTAACTCTCATTATTCACAGATGGCACCATTCCCAGAAATTAAAAAGTGGTTGTGTTATGTATATCCATACCAATGTTATACCTTGCTAATTGAAATCAATTTTACATGGTAGAATTCTCTTCTGAACATCCCCCTCTTTTAGCTTTATGAAAAAACCTGAGGAAAAGCACTCCCTCACTGGTCAGATATAAGTGCCATTTATCTTATATTTTCCACATTTTAAGTTATACTGGTATTGCTAAGAGAAAGAAAAGGGGGTCGGGGGTGGGAGCATATTTCTTTTTATTTCTGTTGTAATGGGCCAGGTGAGTAGAGCACAGCCATGGATGTAAGATCAGGAAGAAAAGTGCTATGTTTGCACATTCCAGGGAAACCCTTATATGCAAGAGAAGACATGAAATGCTGTGACTAGTTATTCCTAACCTTTTAAGACTGAGAATACTCCAACCAGTTGCCATTAAGGTCTCTTTTCTTTTAGGGATGTATAACACTCATTTTTCACTTGAGGAATAAGTTTCCTTGGGAAATTGTTTTCCAGACAAGTGCATGACCTGAACCAAATTCCTCTTAAGCAGGTTCTGCTTCCTCAGTTGCACCCATCAGCATGATGCTGGTGGAGGTGAATGTGAGATGGAAACATGACAACTGGATGTGCTTCTAGGAGCTGTTCTCCAGAACCTCATTGTAATCCATTGTGTTGCCAGCTTTTTGGGTAGCAGTGAAAAATAAGCAGGCTCCCAAAGCACAGCTAGAAAGAAACACCACCCCCATCATTCACAAAGCCCCTCTTGATGTGCACAATAAACTCCCATTAGCTAAATTTGGATCCCATTCTTCATTCAAAACCATATTTTTTTAAAAATTACTTAAAAAGTTATGTTACAGATGCATTCACAGATGTAAAGGGATAAACTAGCTTAAGACCATTTCTAACTCTTCAGCATGGGTTATTAACTTTCCTGGAATTGATTCCAGTTGAACAAGAGCAGGACTTGAGAAGGACTACATAGAAAAGACATCCAGCTTTATCACAGGGAATGGTAGATGTTTGCAGTAGTTTCCTATCCTTAATGTAACTGAAATTATGTGCCTTCAACTTTCCATTGGACTTCCTTGTATATTTTTATACCAGAGCAAAACCTCCCCTATTAGGAAGTGTCCGTTCCACATGAAAGCACTTACAAACCATAATCAAGTTACTCCTTAGCTTTTGCTTTGATATACTAAATCTAAATAGACTTACCCTGTAGAGTCATTCCATTTTACTGCCAATTTTTAAAATCATATTCTTGTGGTTCTTCTCTGAACTACCTCCAATTTGCCAACATCCTTACTGAGCTGCTGCTATCAGGACCGACATTACTCCAATACCTTTATTGATGTCAAATGCAGAAGTAACAGAAGCCCTTTGCTGCCCTTTGATGGATAGCATCTCTGCACACAGAAAAAGACTGCACTGGCCTTCTTGGCAACATGATTTCAGAGGGCTCTGGGGCTCGTGTGGGGGTCTCTCAGGATCCATAGCTCATTCTTCAGTCTCAGCTTCCCAAAGAACTCTTATGTGAAGTAAGGCCTGAGATACTTGTTCTTGAGTAGATCCTGTATGTTGGGTGACGTGGAAACACCTGCTACTTCTTTTGTACCTTCTCCTCAAGCAATGCCAAAAAGGCATTGCCCACTTCTGCCCACTTTCAAATTTTGGTTCCTTGAAAAGTAGTATTAGCAAAGGCACTGCTTCCTTCTGTTTTGCTGGAATAATTGTTAATTAACACAGGGCTGATAAGCAGTCCCTGCAGAACCCACTCTCTAAACCCCACTTTAGGTTAGGCTGTTGGATCCCATGCTAACCAGCTTTAAAACAAGTTGGTTGTCTAGGAGAGTTCATCATGTTAGTTCTAATTTCCATCAGAATCACTCATAGTACTGTATGGCAAATGCATCCAAAGTCAAAGTATAAAATATTACCACAATTCCTTTTATCCACCAAATTTGTAGTCTTATAAAAATAGCACATTAATTTGATAAGATCTTTCTTCCATTAATCTGTGTTGATTGCCATTAATTAAATTGCGCTGTTCTAATACTTTATTAATTGACTTTCCTATCAGCAACTCCATCACTCTGCCTGGAATAGACGTCAAACTGACAGGCCTATAATTACCTGGTTGCCCTATTTTGTCTACAGAAGTATTGGCAAAATATTAACTTTCTTTCAGTCCTTCCTCAGATGAATGTTGGTTTTAGCCAGTGTGCGTCTCTCTCAATTGTGGCTTTTTGAAGATCTAATGAAATTTTTCTGAGTTGCTGTAAATTATTATTCACATTTTTGTTGGTTTAAATTTTCTCCTCCAGGCTGGCTGATACATCTCTTAATTTTTTTTAGCTTTGTAGAACAGGATCTTTCAGGGCAATGATATAAATTTTACTGGTTAGGACTTTATCCTGCTTGCATGTAAAACGTAAATTACATTTTAAAAGCACAGAAAACAAAGCCATTATGACTTCCACCTAAACAAACTCTAAATTTTGTGATTAATACTTCCCTGTCAGGATGAGGTCTAATGTAGAAGTTTCCCATGCCAGATACAGCTCTCTTTGAGTCAGGAAGTTGTTTTGTGTATTTTTTCTTGAAAATCCAGGAATGCCTTAGTACTTGCATCATGAGACATCCCTTTGCTCCCCCTTCAGATTTATCTAGCCAAGACTGAAAGTGCCATATATAGTGAAAGGCTTTTAAAAGGCTAATCATGAAGGTCACCCTACACCCAGAGGTAGGGCTGGTTAGATGAGCCAATTCTGTGTTGTTTGGAACAAAGCCTTACTTCATGCTATGCTATCAGTGTAACCATGCTGCTGGCACTGAAGACTGAAGTCTGTGAGGGGACTAAAATCAGAGAGTTTTCCTTGAGTACTGGCTTGGGTATCATCAGAACACTAGCCAGAAAGAGTTACTGGCATGATTCTGGCAGTTCTGTGCTGCTGCTGCCGCCCAGGTGTGTCACAGTCTTCAAATGATAAGCATCAGATCTGCCCCTATCTGGAGAAGAAAAAAAAGATCATTTCATTGTCCTTCTGCATCGGTGCTCTGGCTGAATGTAGCAGAGGTCTCTTTCAGGTCCCACGGAGCATGAAGAGTAGTAGCTCTGCAGGCACCAGCCTGGGCCTCTTCATTTGCAAAGTGCTTCCTGATTGGATTTCCATGGGCATTTTTTTACCTTCCATTTATTTAAGTGATGACATTGACCAGACAGAAAGATATATGATCTTACTTAAAATGAGCTTTTCTTCTCTTCAAGCATAGGAGTTTTGTAGGTACACTAAAACCATAAAACGACCTTACAAAGTCAGACCAGTGGTCCATCTCACACAGTGTCCTCTCTCACACACAGGGCAACAGCGAATGTCCGTGGCAGAGGACAAGAGCAGTGCAAGCACATAATCACACAGCCTCAGAGTGGTCTCTCTGGCTCCTCTCCCAATGGCTTGCAGCCCACTTGTTTGCTGAACCAAGAGCAATGCCTTTCTATTTGATAGCCATCAGTGGATTTCTGTACAGCAAATCCTTCTGATTTGCTTTTGAGCCCTCATGTGCTCTTAGAAACCGCAGCATCCTGTGGCCAGGCATTCTATAACTTAATTGTATATATGAAGAAGTTACTCTTTGTTTGAACTTGTGTCACTCAAACTTCCTAAATTCATTTGATACCCCCTTGTTACTGTGTTAGAAGAAATAGCAAACAGTAATTCTGTACTTACTTTCTCCTTCTCATTCCTGATTTCATAGGCTCTGTATTCTATCCCATTGCTTTTCCCAGCTGAAAAATCTCAGTCTATCTAATTCCTTTTATAAAATATCTCATTTCACTGTTCCTTTTCTGCTTCTGTAATACCCTTTGGGATGGGAAACTGGAATCCTTCTCAATATTCAGAGTACAGCAACTGTATATATTTATAGTGACACACTGTTTGTTCTGTGTTTCTTTCTAATAGTTGTTGATACTGACTCGCATTTCTGATCACTACTAATTGCTATACTGAATGTGATAGTCTGTGCCTATGGCTGTATTAATGATTCCAGTGTTTCTGTATCCCCTCCATGATCAGTGCCTATTGTTGGGTCATGCAGTTCAGGTTATTTTCCCTCTTGTGAACTGCTTTGCATTTATCAATGTTGGATTTTCTCTGCCATTTTATTACCCGGTCGTTCTGTAGCATAAAGCCCCTATGCAGCTCCTCAAAGTTGGTTTTCCTTTTTATTACCCCATATGAGCAAACAGTGCAGGCACATTACTTACTCCCATTTCCTGATCATTGTGAATATTGCCTGCAGGACAATATACGTATTAGGCGTTCGGTATTGAGAGCAGCTGGCACCACCGAGTAATGCCAGAGCCTACCTCCAAGGGGATGCAGTCTGTGAAAAAAGGCCAGACTAGAAAGAGTGAGCTCAGCCTTCCTGCAAGCTTTTTGGAGGTTCAGAGGTAGCCTTGTCTCCTTTTCTTCTTGAAAACAAAGTATGTAAGCACCTAAGCGGAAATCAAAGTCACCTTACAAGCTCTGTCAGTAGCCAGCAATGGCCCTCCTTAAGGATAGGTTAAATACTAGGTGAGCTAAAAGGAAGTTTTCTGTCTCTTTCCATCCACAATAGGTGAAAATTCTCTCATTGGAGATACTTAAATCAGGTTAAGCACCTGATTTAAGTATCTCCAATGAGATGGGATAATTCCAGACTTCAGTTTGTAGGCTTTCTTTGGTGAATTGTAGACTGTGCAGTTTTGCAAGCAGAGGGAAAGCAGAGTTATATTAGTATCACCTAGGCTGGAACACTGGCTATTTGAAGCATGTTATAGCTGATCTATAATTCACATGCTTATTTTGACAGGCTGGCTCTTGTTAGTTTTCAATGGGTGTGGGAGGAAATAGCAGTGCATAAAACTTGCACATTACTAATACCATTGCCATATAAAACAAATATTTGAATAGGAAGTTTCAGAAATGATTCAGTGCTCTAACTACAGAATATCCTACAGGAATTTTTTATAGTAACAGAATTAATGAAAAGCAAATCCTATTTCACCATGGGCATAGGGTGGTCCCAGTGCAGCAGAGCCAATGTGATACTCCATCTCAGGGATAGAAAAACAGCCTCTACAGATTGCTGGCCCCCTGGGTGACTGAAGCTTGCTTTGAAAGGACTCCTTGAGCTGAGAGGTTGCTATATGCTTTTTAAGTGACTGCACCAGATCGTGTGTGGGTGCAGCAGACAGGGGCTTAAAGCCCTGAGCTGCAATACAGAAGCAATTGAAAGACACTCTGTTGTTGCTGCTCTACCAACTGCAAAGGAAAACTCTCTTCCCACCCCTGCAGACTATATATTCTAACCACATCCTTTGAAGGTACTGAAGTTGTTCACTCACTTAGCCCACGGTTTTCTCAACATTAAGTCATAACTTGAAAGCTATGGGGTGAGGAGATAATTGTTACGTCAGTAACAACATTTCATTCAGACACTGTCATAAGCAAAGGATTTCTAGGTGCTGAAAATGTCATTTGACCGCCAAACAAAGAAGCCAAAATATAACTTTAAAAATAACCACCTTTGCACCATGGATTTTTAGTTCACTGGGAACAATTTGCACGACGCTGAGTCTCAGTTCTCTTTCTTATCTGCAGTATGACTGTTCCTCTGTAGTTAGGAACAGCCTGCAAAGTTTGACACAGATGCTGTGTCTTCTCGTATTTTGTGCTGACTTTATCACAAAATAACTTGGAGCTTTCTCAGTTTGTGTCTCAGATCTCTGTTGGAAAATGGGGGAGAAGCACTTCGTTAACTCCTGGAGAACTGTGATTGTTTCAGATGCAACAGTAAAAAGGACATACATGAATTTGTGAAGATGAAACAAATTTGATACATCCCTGGCACCGCTTTGGCAACCCTTACTATGTGCAGTGACACAACATTGTCTGTGAACTTCAACAGCTTGGCCAAGGAAAATTTCTATTATTTTCAATTTCCAGTAACTTTTAAAATGTTGATGAGTGTAGGATAGGTTTTTGACTCTGGAAAATCCACCTCAGACTGAAGAATCCCCTTTGTCTTTTTGAAAGAGGAAAAGCCTGCGTGTCATGTCTGCTTTGTTCCTAGAATCACTTTTAGACTGAAATGTATACTGCTATTTTTTACTTGTATCTATTTTAATGATCACATATATATGATACTGCAACAGGTGGGGTTATTTATACACATGGAAAAAGATGCTAGATCTCTAAGTTGTTCAAGATCTTAAAATAACTTGTGTACTGAAGGAATCCTTTCTGTTAACCTTAGAAAAGGGTGGAGGTGTGGGGAGGAAATGAATGTAAAGTTGTTTTATTTCTCTCACAAGGCATGAACTGTTGTCATCTAATCTTTCTATGTGGGTCTCCAGCCTGTTACTTCCTGGGATTTCATGTTGTTTTTTTTTTTTCCTGGCTTCCTCAGCTAAGATGGACAAATGGTTATTGAACAGAGAAGTTTTACATTTTAAAAGTGCAATAGACTTGAGAAGTGAGTATTTTTTCCCAGTCTTAGGTATGTGGAAATTATTGAAAACAATACTAAAACTAAAGTAAAGAGCTGTCCCTTAAACTTAAAAGCTTGTAACATCCTGCAGCGGTGATGCAACAGTTCACAAGACTGACTGAATAGCCAAGTGTAATTCTGATCCCTCTACTTTACCAGGCTGTGACACTGGCAGACTTCCAGAATAAGCCAATTTCAGAAGAGTGGAGCCTCCAAATATGATCTTCTGTCAGTCACAGAGATTTCAGCTCCAGGAAAGGAAAGATTCATCTGGCAGATTATAATCACTACTGTACGAGATGGTGAAAGAAGTGATCTTTCCCTGAGCGAGATGCCAGCTACTCCAGGACCAGTCAACACCTCGAACTGCGCTGGGAAGCGGCGGTGACTTAGCTCAAGTATCACCATGTATCATCCCACTCTTGTGATGCAAACCACTGTTTTTTCAATAGGTGCTACAACGGCAACTCCCAACCTGTGCTGAAACAATCGAAACGCTTCAGAGTTTCCAGAGCCATCCCCATTCTGGGCTTTTACAGAGCGAAATCAGCAGTGAGGCTGACAGTCGCATCTGATTTTTGGTCTCTCACTGCAGGACAGACCAGCCATCCCCAGACCAGTTCCTAGGGGATGCTCTGGTCTCTCCATCCCATTGTGGGGTGACAGCTAGATGTTTCCGTGGCTCAGTCTGGATAGTGTGTTGCAGTACATCAAGGCTTCTGCTTGCAAAGTCATGGTCAGAGGGAAAGTTTGTAACCACGAGGTGCAGTAGCATCTCGCAGCTCCCCTGCTGTTTCTATCTCCATGAGATCCAGTGCCAATTTGCAGAAAGAGGGGAGTTTGGGGAAAGTTTGGTTTTAAATTACCATGGGAAGTTCCTCAGCATAAGGTGTGGGACCCAGAACCAGAATATCTGCATTAAATCAAATAACTCTGATATACTGGCTAGCTGTAACAATAAATAGACCTGAATGTATTTCAAAACAACTAAAAGACTGTTGTTATTTAGGTAGCGTGATCTTCATAACCTTTTTCTAACCTGACTAATCAACCTCCCAAATTTTCTCTCCTTTCTAATTTTAGAAAATCTTATAAAGGAGTATACTGTGTCTGCGACAAACCTGAGTCACTTGGGTGGTCCTGATAATGGGATACTTTGTTAAATATGAGCTTTAGTTTTGGTGCATTCTGTGGCTCCTGCCAACACCTTAAGAAGATTACCATTTCTGGTAAGGGCTCAAAACATTAAAGGAAAACTAAAAAGAGAGCAAGTTCTTTCAAGAGAATAAAGCTGATGCTGTGGGCAATTGGAATGAACTACATCAGCTTTCAGAGATTAAAGAGAAAAACTGCAAAGAAGATTTACCAGTTGAAACTCTGTGTCATTAGTGATCCTCTTTTTTGCCATCAAAATAAAATTAATTTAAAAAATGAAGCTGTATGTGTGTTTGCTTAGGAGTAGGAACAAGCAACCATTCCTCCACCTACCGCTCAGCTGCTGCTTTATATAATGAGTGACTACTCATTTTTAACATTTTTGGTATCTTACCTAAATTAAAAAAAATGAAAGGGTGTTATTCATTCAAAGAAACAGCTGCCCATCTTGATACCTATAATTATCTATTATAACTTAATTTTATGGGCAAAAATGTAATAGTCTGGCAGTCAGTAGTTCCTTATTACAATTATGAGCAAAGTTAGTTGACTGCCTGATATTAAGGTTGACTAACTGTGTTAGTCAAGGGGAATGTTGTCTTTTGTTGTTTATAACCTTATCAGACTCCAACAAACTGAATTGAAAATACCCCTGCCAGGAATCCGTCTCAGCCTCATTTTATGTGTTTCTTTTTGGAAAATTTCAGTTTAAATGGTGCTTTGGACAAAAAAAAAAAAGACAACAGACTCTGTGTTTGGCCCCGTGTGTCATTCATGGCTCTTTAAGCCCTGTGCTTAAACAGCAAAAAAAGGCAAGAGAGAGAATTCTTTTTTTCCTTGCCACTGGAGAAATATTTTTGGTGGCCCCATGAAACAAAGCTACCTGGCCTACCCTAGTACTACTAAAATATGAGACCTAAGTTCACTGAGGAGGCCTCTGCAATGACCATGTTCTGCCAAGAGCTACTGAGGCTAAGCAGGATTTTCTGCACATTACAGGGGATGTTGCGGAAGCGCCAGGCAGGAACCATTCCCGCTTCTCCCTTCTGGGCTCTCCTCTCATTCTACATTATCAGATAGGTATAAAATGACAGTAAAGGTGCATATTTCTCGTGCTTTATTAAAGTGCTTAAGTTACTGAAGTGTTGATCTTCCTCTGCATTTTTCTCAATGTCTCTTGCATGGTTATCTATGAAGAGATAACAACAACGAGGTCAAAATGAGTTTAGTATAAATTCTATACAAAGTACAGATTTAAGGTAATTTGTTAATAAAACTGAAGTCCTTACTTTGAACAAAAGGGCTAAAAAAAATTAACCTGCACAGCTAGCACCCTTGTACAAAATGGAATTATTAAGGGAGGAAAAAAGCTAAAAACTAGTAGAATTAATATTAAAATTGCTAACATTTATGATAAAACAGTATTTTTAAAAGATTTATCTCTTGGGAATTTTGGTGACTAGCAAAGTTATCTGCAGATGTGACTAGCCTGGCTCACTGTGAAGAGTTCAACTTCATGTCTTAAAGAAGAGGTCACTGTTTCAGTGACAAAGAAACTATACCATCTACTAAAAGTTCAAAATATTTATTGTATTTACCAGTGGGTAGGAGGAAAATAGTACATATAGCAGTTAGACACAAATTGTCCCCTTCAATTTTAATGACATACCTCTCTCAAATTAAAGGGTCATTTACCAGAATACATGCCAGGAAAAGTTTGGGTAAAAGATCAAATCTAGGGTAGATTGATCAATAGTAGCAAGGAACTTGCAGTGAAAATTGCAGTGCTTTAACAACTCAAAGGCTACTTGGGGAATAAGGTAAATATTCTGAAAGGGTGGGTTTTTTTTAAAAGGGAATAAAGGAGATTTCAAAAGTTAAGTCTCTCAGCTTTCTTATTACATCGTGTTTACATAATCATATCCAGATGCTTTAGGCAATAGTCGCTTCCTGTGCTTACAGTTTGCTGTTGTCTCATCATTCCTTTATTAATCTTTGTGAGGATTAGCAAAACAAACAAGATAACTGTGAAGCTGAAAACAATTTCATGCTGCTTCCTATGAGAAATTGTTTCCAAGGAGCAGTGTTATCTTTTTACATAACCTAGATTTCCTTACAAAGTGTGTTGGGAATTTTTTGCTATAGGTATACCTTTCAGTCTCAGACGCAGCAAAGCATTCCTCTTTCCTCACTCTCAAGCATAGTTAGGATTCTGCATGCCCTCAGCTCACAGCAGGAGCAAGGCATTGGCTTTTTAAAGTCTTCCATCCAGCCATTGTGTGCGAGACCATGCACTCCCACAGTGGCCTGTAAAGAACAGCACCTTTCACATTATTGTCTAGCTAAAAATAGGCCATACACTTACTAAAACATGACATTTACCAAGCAGCTATTTCCTCTGCATGTCAGCAGAATAAAATATACATAAATAAAGTGTCTTCTACACACTGAAAATAGCACTCTATAATGATCCCAGCGCACAGGACGGAGTTATTGTGCAATGACAGCACACCTTGTTGAGTGATAGTACAGAGCTTTTGCCCTTTGCCGAGCAACATACCAAAGCATGGGATCAGAGTCTACACCCTGCCTTATTGCTCAATTAGGACCTGGCAAATGTCCCTCGATGTTACCCTGGCCTATATCCACATATTTTGCTAACATATGTAACTTTACATTGATGTTGTTAAGGATAGACATGGTTATGTGTGTTCAAGGTCTGAGGCTGTTTGTATCTTGGGTTCTCTTGCAGGAATCAAAGCCATCGGAGGAAGAGAGGCTTTCGTGGCTAATGCAGCACAGGTATCGTTTAACAAAAAGCCTTAACTGCTCAATCAAATAAATTAAGTTGAATATTGCCACCAAAGATTTGCAAAGTAAAGAAGTTGCAATAACCCCTGCAATCTCCTTGATAAAGTATCCTAAATATTATATATGTAAAATTACATTTTAAATGGAGAATATGTATTCAAAGCATAATAATCTTTAGAAAAACCTGGCTTTTTTGTTTTACTGTAAACGTGTGCAAATGAAAGGCAGTGATTTTAAAAAATTGTCATCCCAAGACTATAATTATTCAGGATTATAATTATTCAGGATTAGGTGGTCACTCAGAGTCCCAGAGAAGTAGGATCACTGCCTTTCTTCTTGTCATGGGAGCCACCATCTCATTTCATTTGAGTCAGAGGAATGACCACCTTGAATTCAACCTCTGTGTTAAACATGCAGCTGCTGGGAATTTCCTCTGCTTTAAGAGCAATTCAACAGTAAAGCATGTCTCATTTTTGTGAAATAGTAGTCACACAGAGTAAGGAATGGTAAAATATCTAAAAATGCTCTAATATATAAAAACACTTAATTGCCACTTCTTCTAGGTTTATCCTTAATTAGTATTTCTAAAATTGGCTTGAAATAATTTTATTAGTTTCCTGGTAAGATTTTACCAGTAATTAAGGTGATAATTCCTCTATCTTAGGAGTCAGAAGTATCTAATTGTACACTCGGGGTTTTGAAGTGATTTGGACAAGATTTGGAAAAACAGAACTCCCATCTAGTCCCCTCTTCTCTCCAAACAGAAAGGTTGTTTCTCCCAGTAGGAGCAGAAGCTCAACATTATGAAAATGTCTCCAGAGATATTCTCTTGAATTTCAGAAGATGTAATGGTAAAAGTTTTTTTAATTGCCTTTTTTACAGTTTCCACTGAATGATGTTACGAGGCCTGGTAATCACAGGACCATCGACGGAAGTGCCAGTTGAGCCATACCTTTGTCCTGGATAGCGCTCAAAGCTGGAGTGCTGCCTATGTTTCCCTAGGATTGGGTGACAACCTTCCTGAGTACTGAAAAATGCTGAGGTTTTCCTAACACATGCATTACAGGAGACCCCAAATTCCTTAAACAAGGTCCGTCACATTCACGGGACAGAAACGTATAACAGACAAAGTTGTATACAGTCAAAATGGACCTAAAATTAGCATATTAACAAAATTATGGAATATTTTCTAACAGTAAACAGGAAATAGAGGAAAACTTTTCAAATGAGTTCCACTAAAATTTCAGCCCTTGCTACAGCTCGGTGAAACCATGCCAGTGAGGCACTAAGTGAAAAATAGATTCTCTAGCATCAACTAGGGCACAATCTCACAGTGAAATTTTTGCAATGGTTGTGACACTTCTGTTTTGTTTTGCAGATGCTCTGTTGTGTAGTCAGGAAGGAGTTCATATTTCATCCTTACTCCCATTTGGAACAGCTAACTAGCTAGCTCTGTCCTACGCAGTTCCATAGTTTCAAAACACTTCTAGCAATATGATGACTATGAAACTTCTGTTTCTCTGAAATTTTTCAAGAGATCCAAAATGTCTTTGTGAAGTCAGGCAGATAGAATGATAGTAAGACTGATGGACAGGTAAGCGCATCATGGTTACCTTAGCCCTTATTCCTAGAAAACTAGATTTAACGGTAAAAAGAAATTATTAAATAATAAATAATATTTCACAGCAGCTTTAAAGCTTTAATGAAGAGCAGAATTATGCCTTTTTGTGGAAAAGTAATACTTAGTAATACCTAAAAGTTGTTCCTAAAAGAAGCCTGGATTTTAAAAAAAATTGAATAGGGTGCTATTTAAGAGCCTGCTCCTACAATCCTGTATGAACAGACTGAACTTGCACCAATACAATCATTACCTTTTATATGTTTGAATAAAGGCTTCTCTTGCAAACAAGCACGTGGTGTTTCCTTAACAAAAGCAAACCTCCACACTCTGGAGGATTTGAGTGCTTATGTGTTTACATTCCACAAGACCATCACTCTCATGGATGGACCTTTACTTCATCTTGTGGAAGATGGAACTTCTACACCTGTCTGATCAAGGGGATTGCAAAAAGTTGGTGATGTACAGAGAAGGAAACTGTAACTGCATCCAAAACGTTGGGACCATAAAAATTACCTTCCTATGTTGCAATTAGTTTTTCGCTTAAGACCAGTAAAAAAAATAAATTACAGGCTTACACATACACTCATTAGAGCGGTGCATGACAGTCAAAAAGCCTTTCCTAGTCTCATTAGAGTACAACAGAGTGTTGCGGCCAGACCTTTCAAAGCCAGGTTTTCAAATGCAAATTACCCAAGTCACTGAGAAACTTGATCCTCAGAAGCTCTAAGCACCAATGACTACCATCAAAACATTGAAGCTGCCAGATATTAAGATCGCAAGGCTTTGCAGCATAGGAATTTCCATCAAATTTAAACAATTGCAGAGTCAGCATCAGTTGCACCACCATTACCACTCTTGTCATCAGTGCACAGCTAAGCAAGGCTCTTACACGGGAGTAGACATAATATCATTGTTTGAAAATCTTCAGAAGAAGAAGGGAGAACAAAAGGACCAGCATCTTAGGAGAGATAACAGACTCTGCAAAAAGCTGTATCCCCTTTGGTTTGTACTAGATGGGCAGCTGGGACATTGCCCTAGAATTCACGCACACACCTTCTAAGAGCCCACGTTTGCTTAAGTGTCAGGGTTCATCTGGCCTCACACTGAGTGCATGAGTGCCAGTTCAGGCTCCATTGGCTTGGACTATCATAATTTTCTAGAAAGAAATGGTAGTGTGACCCCTGGTTTTACAGACCCAGATGTAATTGCACCAAAAAGGAATGTGTTCCCTATAGGCTACATTCTCACACACATCTCCAGCATAAACAAGCCATCTGAGGGCCATCATTTGCCCCTACAAGGAGATTCTTACCCTGTATGTTGAGGCAAAGTCTAGAACTGCTTTGTGCATCTTATTAATAGAAGAATTTTATCCTAGCAAAGAATGTTCCATGTTGACGCAACTGGTTGTTATGATAGCCCTAATTCCAGATCCATCCTTTAGACAGTGAGCTGTCTAAAGCTGTAAGATAGCTGTGTGCAGGTAGGCTCTTCATTGGCATTACATGATTCTGCATCATGTGGTAATGGTTTCACTGTCCCCATCTTCCTTCTTCGAGTTTGCATCTGTGTCTTCTAATAAATATTGAATATTTACAGTACCACTCAGTTAAGTCAGTTAAGAATGATATTTAAATTCTGTAGCCAGCTGAACATGGAGGTTATCACTATTGTAAGTCACCCCCTTGAGTTCAGTGCTACTATTCACTTTTTTGAATAATCCTGCCATGTGTATACATTTGCACTATCATGGCTTTAAATAGGATCTTTGTCAGATATTAAAGAGAACAAACTCTTTCAACCTTCATACTTAGCTTGATCTTAAGAAGAATAGAGTGCTGTAAGGGAAAAATTTACTCAATTACCAGACATTCAAGACTTCCAGGACTGCTGCACGCTGCTGAAGTGCAGAAGTGGATAACGGGATAAGTGTTGGTGTTTTTCCATTTCATTGTAAGCACAAACTCTTTCTGAAGGCATGTTGCAGTTGTTTATGCTCTGAAGGGAGCAATATTTTTAGCTTTACCACTTACAGTACTGGGATGTATTGCAAACTTTTTGATTAAGCATCATAGGCTACAAGAAAAGCTTGGAGCTGTAATGCCTCTAGCACATTTTTAGGCAGTTACCATGCCAACCGTAAAAATTATGAGCAGAATGAATACAAGAAGTCTTTTTGAAAATAAAATAGTGCAAAGTTAATGCAGAGCCCAAAGTTTTGGAACATGGTATTATATTGTTGGAAGATTTATCATGATCCATATATAAACCTACTGGTTGTATCAGGAGCTCATCAACTGTCACTAACATAGTCTGCAGACCTGCAGAGCTTTCACTCAAAGAATAAAGCATCTGTTTTAGCCTTTGCAGAGTTTGGAATTACTGCAGAACCATGAGCAAACTTTCAAGCAAAGAATCACTCAAAACTTGAAAGCTGTATGTTTAGACACATGTTAAGTAGTGCATAGGAATCATGGGATTCCATTGCAATTCCCAGATAAGGTCTCCGTAATGCCGGATGAAAGTTAGTATGCACAGAGAAGCACAGATGCAAGCTGTAAGGTGAGGACAGGGGGAGATCACTCACCAGTTACCTTCATGGGCAAAACAGACTCCACTTGGGGAAATTAGCTTAATGTATTGCCAGCGAAATCAGAGTAGGATAATAAGAATTAAAACCAAACCCTAAAACACCTTCCCCCCACCCTTTCCTTCTTCATAGTTTCAGCTTTACTCCTGATCTTGTTTCCCTCCTTGCCTCAAGAGGTACTGTGGGACAGGGAGTGAGGGTTGCAGTCAGATCATCACACATTGTCTCTGCCCCTTCTTCTTTCTCTGGGAGGGGGAGGACTGGTTCAGAGCAGTTGGGTGTGCACCCTTCTGGTCAGTGCAATCCACATAGCTTCATCTGGAGACTAGAAATGAATTTGTCAAACAATCAAATATAAAAGAATGCTAGTTCTTCTGGTGACACCAGAGATTGATCCAGGCAAAGAGGAGAGGAGCAGAAGAAACATATTGTGATATTTTGCCCTGTTTCTTGCATTTCTGTTTCAGGGTCAGTTTCAGCTAAAGGTGACAGTTTTGTGTTTGTTAAGACCCATACTAAGGACTGATTGGAAAGGGTCAATCAAGGAATGGCATGTGCCTTTGCTTTGGCAAACTGGACCCAACCCTCAGGCTTGGGTTTGATATTCCTCTCACAAAACCCTCTTACAAAAGTACTTAAAAAGGAAAGATATAAAGTTTACAGTTCTTAAAAAGCTGTGCTTGAAAATTAATTTAAATTTACACATGTACTAATTTGCCTATATGTTCTCAGGCATTCAGTCTCAGTCAAAGACAAAAGTGGAAATGCTGTACTTTTCATATATTTTCATAGTATGTTGTTCAAAAATCTGTTATATTCATGTTTTAAGACCAATCTTTATGACATCTCCAAAGGAGCTCTTATAATAGATCTAGAAATCTTTGAATGTTGTCTAAAATTATTTTTATAGATTTTTTTTTCTTCAACATCCTGTTCCAAGGATGGGATTTCCTAATAAATTTAAGGGATAACTGTTCCCTGTGATAGTAGGAAACAAGAACTTCAGATATTCTGCTATATTTACTTCAAAACAAGGACTTCAGCTCCTATTGAACAGAAAGGCACCTTTGGTGTTACTTTATGTTTTCAGTTTTGATATAGGATATTTGATTTTGGATACTGGTCAATGAGATTACTTAGGATTCCTTCTATATGATCAATTCCAGGCCACTGGCAAGGTCTAGCCTTGGGTGGGTGTAATTTGGAGTAAATTTACATATTTGTTAAATATGTAAAGTGGAAGAAAATCCAGCTGCCTTTCTTTATTCATAGCTTGAGGTGGAACTGGAGGAAGAGGAGGCTGTGTTAAGTGCAGGACACTGAATTTTGCAATAGATTTAGGAAGACAGCCAACATAAAGAGGAAAAAATGTGAGCAGCAGCCAACACACAGGCTACTTTACTCAAGTTAGATGAATGTTGATCTGTGTCTTGCACCAGGTCATGTAAAACAGGAACAAGGGGGACATTTCCAGCTATACCTTAGTGTAAAATAATTGTGGTTTAACAATCCACACAACATATGTGACAATAATTAATTAACAGTTAGCCTTTTGTAGTGCCCACAACTCAGTGCTTCTAAGCGCGGGCTTGCAGCCCTCTGTGCATTCATTTACCAAAGCCTCTGCACTTGAAATTCAAAATAATCAGTTTAGCCTCTGATAAGTTAATCCTCCTGCTTCCTTCCACCTCCTCTCTCCCAGACCCCATAAAGCCTCAGAAATTTGGGTTATGGAAAATTGCCAAATTGAACCCATTTAGGCCTCAATTACCAAAGTGATTGTATCCTAGGATTATCCTGGAGTATGAGCTGTTCCCCTCTTGTCACACCACATTGCACCTACTGCGAGTCTGTGGCTCCATTTGTCTAAGCTAAATTTTACTCACTGACATAGCCCAGTAGAAATGAGAGGAGATTCTGGCCCTGCTTTTAAATATTTGAACAGGGTAAAAGCCAAGAAGGGTTGGAAATTATTTAGCCTGCTATTAGGAGTTATAATTAGACATACTTGGGTATAATTAGACTTGGATTAAATAAGGGGGGAAAAAAGCAGCATGCAAAAACAGCCTTGCTAACAGTAAAATCCCTTATACATGGGAATAGGGTGAAAATGTGTGAAAACCACAGTGGAAATGAAGTAGGTGACAGCATAGTTCTTTTATCTCTGGTATTATAGAGGGTCAGTTTATACCCTTTGTTTGCTGAGCCACAAGCACAGGCCAGAGTTTGTGCTTAGGGATGCCATCATACCTGAGGTACCCCCGTCTGGCCAGGGGTTGTTGAACGGGATGTGTCATCTCTCTCCAGACCCCTGTGGGTTTCCTTGTGTAAGGCACAGTGTTATATTAGGTAAGATCTACAATGAGCCTTTTTCACTCCTTCAGCAAAGGTGAGGTTGTTTCTCAGAAGGCTCCGTTAGGAGAATGGCATAGGAAAGAATGATGCTGCTGCATCAAGCAATGACCCAGAGGAGAAAATCCTGAGACTCTTATGGGGATATGCTGAGAATTAAGACTTTTTAGCTCTACACAGCAAGCCATTCACAACTTAAGCCACAATTTTGCAGTTCTGGTAACTGAGGTTTACAAAGGTCCACCACAGATATTTCTTCAGAAGGTTAGCAAAAATAAAAACAAAACTGCATAAAGAAGATTACTAAGGTGGGAAAATCAAGCACACAAAATTTAGTGAGTTCAAGTAACTTAAATTCAACTATGTGCAATTCTAATTCTACCCTTTTGTGTGTTTTGATACAGTCTTTAATTGCATAATCACATATTATTTGGTGAATAATTCCAGACCCAGGGCTGATTTGGGATTGTGTGAAGTAAATAAGGCATGAGACCACACACAGTGAATGAAGTAGATAAAAAGGAATATTGAACAGCTGCCTTGTTTACTGAGTACCACCCACTAAATGAGGCAGTGATTCTAAAGAATTTAAAAAAAAAAAAATTGTACATGATCAATATAATTAAATACTCAATCATAATGCTTAAGAACAAGGAAGAGCAGAGAGGCTGTGTGGGCAAATCAAGCCCCCTTCCCTAAATCTGCCATTTAGTCAAACCACACTTGTTTTGCTATTTTTCACAGGTGCCAAGAATGCCTGTTCTTACTCTCTCCTCCCAGTGACTGCAGTGCACTTCTGATTCAGTTAAACTAAACCCAACCTACCCTCATTATAAAAGCTGGAATTGCTTTCTCAGTCTGTGTTCCTTTTATACGGTGTTATAGCAAGGGTGAAGTTCCATGACTTCATGACTAAGGCTATGCATATGCCAGATATAGAACAAAGTGCATTTGATCTGACATTCAGGTAGTGAATGTCACTCAGCACGAGTAGCTTTTGTATTAGAATGCTGGCATATCATTGACTGTCAAACCATTTATTTTCCATCTTCTAAAATAACATAAATCTTAGGATGCATCCTCTCCATAGACAGTATGATATGTCACTCAAAGATACCATAGGAAAGGTTCATAATTCCATGGGGACAGGGATGTCTAGGGAGAATCTGGAAAAGTTAGCAAACTTCCTACCAAAGGTGTGTTTTCTGAAAGCCTTCAACTTCAAAAGCACAGAAACATAAACACAAAAAAATCACTCCTGAATAATCAAAATATTTTGGATCTATGTGTTTATAATTTTCAAATCTTTGTCCCAGGTCTGATGACTTTTTAAAAAATAAAGAATAAATCCTAGATCAGAGCTTCCAGCATTAAGATTAATGCATATCTTTGCCTAGATTCAAAAGGGAGTACATAATTCTCTCTCTCTATAAAGTATATGAGAGAAAGTATAACCCAGTGTTAGAAGTGGGAGCCAGGAAGCCAGCGAGGTGTTCCTGTTTGTGCCAGGCTTTTTTTTTTTTTGTCAGCCTTTGGAAATCATATCCTCTGTTTTTGCATAACCTTCTCCCTTTTAACACAGAACTAATGTGCTTCATAACTTTTATAATGCATTTTGAACTCTGATGAAAGTCATTGCAAAATTGCAAAGTGTTCTTAAAATTTGTCCGTAGCTGAAAACCCATCCATGTTGTCCGGTATTTTCTTCAGATTTCACTGTGACTGAAGAATCCATTGATCTTGATTTCCTAAAATATTTGGTTCTTCAAGGTGTAGAAGTGAAACTTTTAATCACCTGTCATTTTAAGAACTTGTAACTTCAGTAAACTTACACATCTAATTTAAGCAAAAATATTGAGTATTTTTATTGACCTATTGTGCAGCACCTTTCCAGATCAATGTATAAAGCTGTTTAAGAATAATCTTGAGGTACATTGCTTCTCAGAAGTTTCTACCCTCTGCTTCAGAGATTTATACATCTTCTAGGATGTGAAAAAAATCTCTGGGTACCTCTTGCCTTCCTCACAGAGGTGTTGTAAGCCTTAATGTGGTATTCTTTGAGCTGCTTGGATGAAAGATGTTCAGTGAAGGTATTCTTATGTCTTATTAAGCATGAAAAGAAGGATAAAGTGAAACTAGGAAACAAAGAAAAGAGAAGAAAATGTGGCTTTAAAGGGTATATGAGTCAGTCATGTCAGTTTGTTGGGTAACTGAGAGCCTCTTCATGTTCTAGAACTTTGCTACACAGAAAGGAGGTGCTTAAACAGATACTGTACCTACCATAAAAGTACACATGGTGCTTGAAATCCCCTGTCTTTGCTCAGTACCCTCACATACAATACATCTTTGAACTGTTGCTGAATGGATAATCTATATTTCATAATTCAGACTGTCAGTATTTCCTTTGCATAATTATAACAGCAGGAAATATATAAGGCCTTTGTGGAACTTGAAAACTCTATTGCCTTGGGCCATATTTAATGTGTAATAAATTATTCAGCAACAAAGCACTCTTCATTCTATTTACAGTAAGTTAGAGCTAAGTGTGTGAGGTATACATAACTAACATGAAACAGAATTCACTATAGCTGCCAAGGCTGAAGTTTTGTCTCATATTCAGTGAGCCAAATCCCCATCAGGTGAAAACTGACATAACCTCATTGAATTTACCTTGGAAGTGTGAAGGGTGACTTCTCTGATCTCCATCTGAGAATCAGAAAGGTCAAAGGATAGGTGGTGTGGAATCTCCCATTTAAATAGATTATAGGATATTCCTTGTGTTTACCTCTTTGTTCAGCTGCGTATAGTGCTCTCAAATGGCAGTCTGTCAACAACATTGCTGGAAAAATACTAGTTTCTCTGACTTAATCCACCAGTCTTTTTTAGCATATGCCTCAGCTCTGTTTATGGATAGTAACCAGAAGAGGTGATGCATCATGTCCAGCCTGTGCTCTTGATAAAAAGATGTTTTATGTTCCATGGAACTTGTTTATCAAGATCTAAATTTTAGAGACCCATTTTATCCACACAGGTCTTTACATGCTCAGACTGGGCCTGAAACAACATATATATTTATATAAGACCTTTCTACTGATGAACAAGCCATCCGCAAGCTACCTTAATGTTGCTCTAGATACAGCTAGCGAGGTATGTGTGCTACAAAGTAATGATGTAACAGGTGAAAATTTGCTTTTTTGAGTAAGAGTTCAAGGTAAAATTACAGAAGTCAGAATTAGATTTAGGTATGTGTATATCAGCAATTTTAAGAAGGGCAAAGTTTTTGTGGCAGATCAAAGAGAAAATAAGACATCTATTTTTTTATTGTCTTAAATATACCAAATATTTGTTAATTGCTTTTTTCCCTGAGTCTCATAAAACAATAAAATAAAAGTCCTCCTTGTACATGTTTCTAGATTCACAGTTTCCCTCAATTCTTATCTGACACCCAGCACTGTCCCTGATTTTGCAGTCTTTGAATTTCTGCAGAAACAAAAGAAGTCTATTTTATCTCTGACTGGTACCAGGAGTAGGGTAAAACTTTCTTAGCAGCAATCACATTTCCTTTACAGTTTCAGCATATTATTGTACCTGACTGTCTTCATTACTGGGCATGGGAAGCACTCAACCTTGCCAGGAGAACTCCTGCAGGCATTCCACCCAAACCCTCACACTTTATGAGGCAATTTGATGTTCCTGATCATTAAAAAGATGACTTATAAGAAAAACTGTTGGCTTGTGGAAAGGAAAAGAAGCAAGTTTAATGTGTGAAATGGTCAATTCTTAGAAGTTTCAGTGGACCATGAAGTAACTTGATTTTTGCCAGATCCTGACTAAGAAAAGGAAGAAGTCAGCTTAGGTGAGAAAAAGCAATTACCTTCTCGTGTTCCGTGGAGTCAGCTTTTCCACGTGCATGGTCAATAGCCTGGGTTCCTCAGAAGATGGAGGCAGCCTGGGTTGTACTCCTTGCTCAAAGAACAATTTCATATTTTCGTAATAAGAACTAAGTTCATGCCTTCACACTAGAAAGTAACTTTTCTCAATTGTGTTTAATGGATCCAGGCCCACTGGAGTAGCAAACTGACGAGGAGAGAGGTGTCTGGTATGCACCCACACCACGGCAGTCTGCAGGTGGGTGTTGAGTGTTCTTCCCTAGTAAGCAAAGGTGTGGATTTCAGTTCCTTCTGTAAGCAAAGGAACTCTGCGTGTTCAGTAGAAGAATAAGCTACCGAGGAAAAATGAAGTCTCTGCCTCTGGTAGAAGGAAAGAGCAATCCCTTGGGAGACAGAAAAGGGTTTGTTTAGGTCATATATCACTGTAGGCGGAGTCCTGAGCTAGGTGTTGAGCTGCTTAGCACTTGGAGAAAGGGATGTGGCTGAGCATGGATAGAAACAGAATTGGCCACAGCTGAACCTATCACTGGCTCGTACTTCAGCGAGTATGGTCTTGGGTTTTCCGCTTAAGTCAAACTTCTGGATCTTTCTCTCTGATGCAGCTTCAAACAGCTTTCCATGAGCCCTTTTTTTCAGACCATCTGCTTTCTCAGAGCTTATGTGGCATGAGAGGCAAGTTTTAGGCCAAGTTCACTCCTTAAAACTTAATTTGAAAAACTCCAAATTAAACATTTTGTTTTCCATGGAATTCTGATGGTGTGTAACTTGACTGTCAGCAGAAAGGAGCCATTCAGTGTACACTCAGCGTTGAGTCTGTAGCTTAAATTCTTGCAAAACTTTTCTTACTAAAGAAGGACTTGCTAGTGTAATATGTGTAGGAGCAGATCCACTAAAATAATAACAATAATAAACATACATTTTGTTTTTATTTGGTCTTACAAATCTATATAAGTTTCATGGAATCATCTCAGCAAATTTTAAATGTACTTATGGAAAGAAAAGTCTCTGCCTACCAAGTTCATGGTGGAAAATGAGAATCCTTTGCAGCTGTTGCTGTGTTATTTACAATACAAGTTTGGATCAAAAGATGGGTTTTAAAGAATTCCTAATGCTTTACTCTGCTGCCAAATATGTTCAGCTTTTAACAATGTTGAAACAGGCATTTCTACAGTGGCAGTTCCTCTAGGGTGATAAATCCCAGTTTATGTTTCACAGGCAGAAGGTCTCCATGATCATTCTGCCTGTGTTCATAAGCCGGGATTCAAAAAAATCACACAAAAACAAAGACTAAAGTCATATGTAGTATTTCCCCCGATCCCCTTCTACTCTCTCTAATTAAAGAATAGCCATTCTTTCATTAAATAGCTTCTATTAAATAGTTCATTTTCATTACTAAATGTTCCTTTCCACTCACAGGCTTGGCATCAATGATAGCTGTAGCCAGTCATTATGATCCGTGTTTCTTGTGATTTTTTGCATATTGAATCCTTTATTGCACTTCCAAATTGCTCAGAGTTTGTTTCTGTCTGACTTTGACAGTGCATTGCAAGACGTTCATGTGCTGGACAGTGGGATTGCTAAACTGAGATTTTGTATGCAGCTCTCTGAGCTGTTAAAGTGCCACTTTCTAATTCAAATAGAAACACATCAAAGCGCTGTGTGTATTATTTTTCTTCTCTACAGCTAATCCCTGTGTCTCAGCGGTGCCTTTTTATTACACTGATTACAAAATACAGTTTTAAGTCAAACAAGATTAAAAAACATAGCACTGTGACTCCCAACCTAATTCCTGACAAATCTGTGATGCACCAGATGCTCCTTCCCTCGGGATGAAATGATACATGGCTCTCTTTGGTTTATCACTGCACAGACATGTTTACTCCACCCAACTTGCTCACATGGGGTAGAAGAAAAGGCTTTTAAAGGAGGTGTACTTTCAAATGCCTTTGGGAATGAAAAGGGGAGCAGTCAGAATTCTTACTTCTTCACCTTTTGGTGCCCTTGTTCACATCTATTTTATTTCAGTAGTTTGGAGGAAGGAAGGAAGTGGGTATGTTGAGGTTTTAGCTGTTAAATTGTTGGAGCTAATGCTCATTCCGTGAGCCAGTCAGGAGAGCCTTCCCTGCACATAAAAGAAGGCCAAGAGCTGTCAAATATCATGATCTAAAAATACAATGAACACTTCAGCTTTTGTGCTGTGAACTTCTTAAAGAAGCCAGGAAGAAACCAAGTATAATTTCAAAACAAAAGTAAAATCCTTTCCAAGCCACCTTTTCAACTCCAGTTGGAGGAAATTATAATTATTTATAGACTTCATTCAGTTAAAGTCTGTGAAGTCCCTTAACCTTTGGTAAGCTAAAGCAGATCAGGAGTGCCAAGGTGATTTCTTTTCCACATAAACATCTCCTGAAGGGACAGGGATTGGCAGGGACACCATGTGGCATTCTGCAACGCATGGTCTAGCTAATATTTCAGGAAATGTGATACATGTGATCTACAGGCCCAGTCCTGCACCTATCAATGTTAGTGGCAACATAACTAACGATTTCATTAGGAGCAGGACCAAGCCTGCTTTCGGCACTAGACACTCTCTAAAGGTGCTTTAAAGGTGTGCAGAGAAGTTTGGGACTCAAGAGGCAGATCTGTGTCAACAGGAAGAGTGAACCCATTTGGGTGTCTGTCCATGTTTGTACTGGGAGGTTGTCATTTGCCTCTGTGTGGGCACAGGGACCCAGACAGACCCATTGCGTACAAGCAGTGATTTGCCCTTTCTGCCTGCAGCCAGTGTGAGCCACCTTTGCTCACACCCCAGTGCTGACTGTCGAGCCTGAGGACGGTGTTGGTGCAGCAGCTCCATGGGACGTTGCCAGTGACTGATAAAAGAACAAGCCCCCACTGCAGATATGGCCCGAGGCTGTTTGCATGACCTTCCAGGATGATCTTTAATATTTATTGCTGACTGTAAGCTAAGTAGGCACCAGAAACGTAGCAAAGGTTTGTTCACCTAATCTACCTGTTACAGCTCCACAGCCTGGGGCTCTTTCAATAAAAGCCTGAGCCTGAACATCACTAAGTGGAGTCATCATGCAAACGAGCTCTGTTATCCCCCTCATTAGTTAGGAACAAAATAAGTTGCAGCAAAATTTTCTTCTGTGCAAGCTCCTCTACAATCTCAGGCTTCATTCAGTCAACACTGATCATAGAATAAAGTATTTAAGAATGGGAATAATGTTTTTTAAGACTTTAAGCTCCATCATGATTTCATCAGTAAAATAATCTTTAACACTAAGTATTAAAAAAAAAAAAATAGGGGAGGAGTCTCTGTTAGGCTGTTGTTGAAACCTAAGTGCTACCAATGCATGTCCAAAACTGGTTAAAATACCAGTATTGAATTCTCCTCCTCCTTGGGTAACTCTTCACCCTTTTCCTTTTTTGACTATATGTGGTTATTCTACGTGTTTTAAGTTATAGCTAAAAGAATCCCTTTGTTTAAAAGGGATGTTTATTTTATTCTCATAAGGTAAAAAAAGTGACTAGAATTATATACTTTTCTTTGTGCTGATTGCTATTTTTTTATTTAATTTCAGGTCCCAATCTCAATCTAGCAACTCTGTTCTAGGTCTTTGCTGAAAAGTGGTTGAAAATTCAAGATCCCCTGAATCAGCAGCAGTAGAAGGGTACTTCAGTTAATTTAGCCAAAATAATTGCTTCAGAAAAGGTCATGAAAAGTGTGCCCCTGGAACTTTAGATTGAGCCAAAACCTAAATGTATTCCTCTGTACAAATACTAGTGAAAAAAAAAATCCTCTTCATACAGTAACATCATCTCCCAAGACTAAACAACAACTGAATCATTTGGAATCATCAAAATAAAAGCAAGGGAGCTAAAAAAATAAATACTTAATCTCTGTAGAAAGAAAAGTTAGAATTTAATATGAATTAGTGATGTATTGCACAGAATAATATGGTGACAGCAAGCTAGAAAGGGAGAGAAAGAAAGCAATGCTTTTACACTGCTGTTCTGTATTCCTGGTATATCCTTTCTTAACATAAGTGTTAACACTAAATAGAATGCAACATGGTGCCAAATGCTTCAGAGTTGATATGGACTGTGAGTAGGCTCTGTATGTAAATGTATCATTGCAAGGATATGTGAGAACAAACCGCTCCGCCTACAGAGAGAGGTGTAAATAGATGCATATACTCCACACAGGACCTGATGATAGCATGATTTTCATCTATAATCATTAAATGTTCTCAGCCCTGATTTCAAATGGACTTGCCCGTTTTTTCTGAATTTTCAGTAAAGATATTGAAAGTGCCTGTACAGACTGCCTGAGACAATTTTGCAAAATGTGAGCACAACACTTTAAATCTTCCTTGTATGAAATGTTCGGGGGAGTATCACACAGAGTTTGAATAAACCTTCAGAGTCACTGATGACACATAATGGTAGGAAGGGATGGATTGCACTATAGGTTAAACAAGTGTATTTCAGTTGGAAAAAACCCAGCAATTAGAAAACACTTTCCTTCACATTATTGAAAATGTGTGTCTGCCTGCCTTTTAATTACAGTGTGTGGAGACACTCTGCTGAATCACCCAACTTGGTATGTTCTAGAGAGCTTATTGTCATCATCTCCCTCCATGGACTCCATCTCTCTCCTGATAAGGGAGAACAAAAACAAGAGCTATGATCTGAGGCTGACTCATTAAAAATTTCACAGACAGACAATGCATTATAGATTTTCAAATCATTAGCCTAAGCAAATATTAGGTTGCACACCAAAACAAATAACAAAATAGACCTACCATCAGTTGATTGGTCTCAGCTTTAAGTCAAGCCCTTGGCAATCATACTCAACCAAAGCTCTGTCCCCTTTGCGAAAAAACCATCGTTCTGTCTTCTCATGTAAGAGGTTAAAACAGGATTTCATTTGCTAGGAGTTTGTCCTTAATACATGCAAAACTGAGTGGGTTTGGAATGTGACCTTCTGTGAACAAAGTTACAGGCAAATTCTGCAGTTCATGAAAGATAGCAAGTGTGATGTTAAACTAGATTAACAGCATTGACTTGGAGAGCATAATGTGACTGTGTCGTATCTATGCTGCAAGATGAATAGTACTTTACGTGTGGAGAAATTGTTCTGGTATTTTTACTTTAAAAAGTAAGTGAGTAGCAATGATGGTATTTGAATTCTGTCTGTTCAAGAACTGCTTTCTGTCTTTGAAGTCTCATCTTCCTATATTCATGTTTGCTCATGGCCATCTCTAAAATTTCAGTGGCTAATTAATAAATTGTACTAATATATCTAGAACTGTAATTTCATAAATTTAGCCTCTCTAATCTGCTTCATTTCTTAACACTGAAAAACTATGAAACACATAGAAAAATTCCAGTGTGCACTAAGAAGACTGAAAAATTAAAGAGAACTGAGACGAAAATTTGCAGATTACTAGAAGTGAATAGCATAAGTAACAACATGCTATTTAAAAAAATGGGTACCTCCTTTTCATAAGTCAACATATATTTCATCTGGGAAAATGCAAGTGATATGGGATTGACCCTTTTGAAAAACTGGAAATTTCCCACACTTGGATACTTTTCCATTCGGGTCAAGATTCTAAAACGCATAGAGAGCATTCTGGTTTGCAAATTTTTGAAATTGTGTCCTTTTCCTAGAGGATTTGAGAGTTTCTTGTGCTCCTTGGGAGTTTCTTGGGAGTTTTCATTGTTATATTTTAAAAATATACAGTTGGCATTTTTATTTTTTTGGAAATAAAATCTTTTTTGTACTTGAACATCCTGGGCCATACACAGTGGAAGTGGTCTCTACAATGAATAGAAGGTGTATATACCTGTACTACCTTTTTACTATTACTTTAGTTTGGAAGTGATCCAGTACTTGATTCAAGTACATTTTTGAGGGCTGAAAGAACATGATCATATCTGTTGACTCCACTGAATTTCCTAGCAACCATTGTTCCTTGTTTTTCCCCTTGTTTTTTTTTTACATACCGTGTTTCCCCAGTTTCCAGTAAACTGAAAAAGTTTCCTTTCTTGGGAACTAATGACACCTAAAGCATTAAATCTGAGTCGTGGCACAGATGCCGCTCTTCTGGCTTGTATCAACGAGATGCAAGTCACAGAACAGTTACAGATAGGCTGTGGGGTGGAACTATTCAGACACAAAGCACATTAGTTCGTTATGTTGCCCTTCACATGATATATCCTGATTTTGATGTTGTATTATACTGACCTTTAAGTTTACTGACTAAAGAGAACAATTATGTAACTGGGATCAGCTAAACCAAACAGAGCAAAAATGCAAAGACATGGAATCCAGACCTAGAAAAGTGCTAGTAGAGAAATGTAAACTGCTGCTCAAAAATTTTGCTGAAGGACCATTTTATTACAGTGTTAAAAGGTTTTCCGTTAAAAGAGATCCTCCAAGTATGATATAGTTCCTTTTAGTCTTCTGTGTTAACAAGATAACTTCTTACTTGTTTCGTTAGAAAGAGAAATTAAATGATCTATGAGTCCATGTGGACATGAGAACAGATGGGCAGAGGCATGTATTAGTGCTTTGTTTCCTTTTTTAAATTTGCTTTAAATACCATCAGGTGTAATATGCTTTTAAGTAGAGCAGGCCCTGATTAGCTGAAAATAGCTAATGCTATTTAAAAACGTGGCCCTTCAAAGAACAGGTAGTTCTGGAAGGGCTCCCAGGGTAGAGTGGGAAGGAGGTCCAGGCACAGCTGAATAGCTGACTCTGAAACCAGATAAGAGTAGTCTGGGTTGGGTCTGGGATTTCCTAGTGGTTGAGTATGTTCCTAAAATGTTCTTTATGCAGTGACTGCAAGAGGAAGAGGAAGAGGACTGAGGACAGGAAAGAGGTATGGAGGTGGCTGGAAGATCTATCTGAAGACAGAAGAGTCCTCCTTTTAACAGGAGAAGTTGAGAGGCAGAACAGTGTGGGACCACAGTAAAGGTAGCCCATATCACCTAAGAGCAGTCATGGGGAATCTGCATGGTCCTTCCCTCCTGATCAAGCTTGTTTTCATCTTCCAAAGGCTTGTTATCACCAATACCCTGAGCTCTCTATAATGTACCTTTTCTTCTGCTGCTGTTCAGTGTTTTTAGGTTGAAATCTTTAAGGTAAGAGTGATTTGAGCCTTAGTGGGCTGAAAGACCCCTATCAGTGAGGCTATGGTGGGAGAGCAAGTGCTGCTGAGGGAACACAAGCCTCTCTCCTGGAACTAGCTGTATGCATACTGCACAGTCTGCTTCAGGACATCACCCTCGAAAGCTGCCACACAGCTACCTGTTGAGCTTAGCTGACTTAGCCTTGCTAGGAATCACCCTTCTGGTTCCCACTTTGTTTGCTTTTTTCCACCTGGGACAATTCTGTGCTGCAGCTCGAGCTCAGAGCAGAGGCTGCCCACTGAGGAAAAAGGAGGTCAGAGGTCTGATTCCAGGGAGTCCAGAAATTCACCTACAAGGATTTTTACTACCATATGCAACTAAGTGGAATTTATTTTTATTGTGGAAGAATGGAAAGGGGTATGAAGCATCCTTTCTGCAAGAGAGCATTAGGCTGTTACAGACAAGCTTCTCTGGGAGGCTCCATGAGCACTCAAGACTTTGAAGTACTCCTAGGCTTTTGTTTTGTCATTTGAGTTATAAAGGTCAGGCCATGGGAAGGAGGAATGAACATGCAGTGCATGTTCCACCCAGAGAACAGTGGGAATGCACTTGTTTATATCTTCTCTCCCCAGCTTCCTTTTGAACAGTAAGCACTGTGCCTCAGAGACCATCTCTTGCACTGTATTAGGGATTTTGCTCTCTGGCAAGAGGGCAGTCATTTAAAAGCCATTTGTTTAAAGAATTCAAATCTAACACTGGACTAATGCCCAAGAACTGGGAAAGGAAGGATTAGTCTTGAACACCAGACAGAAATGTTATCAAATGTAATAGTTTTGTGTTGTATTATAGAAGCCGGTTGTTGCCATCCAGCAGCAACACAAGTGGGGTGTGTTGCAGATATTCTTGCACCCTCTACTCCAAAAGTCTTTCCCAGCCCCAGCAATGCTCTACTCCATAAGTTGTCATTTCTAGTGCAGTTTGTGTAATTTAAATATGCCAGCATTTTTAGAACAGACTAAAAAAAATCAAGTCTAATGTACCTACACCATTTTGGCTACATATCACTTCTACATGTTATTTTGGGCCATTTTCATTGTTCTGTATTTGCTATTCTATCGACTGCCTTGACTTGCAGATATGCTTCACTGCCCATTGATTGTATCTAATGTTTTCCCTGTTCTTTTCCAAAGTTTCTATTTTTCCACTTCATACGCCTTTCCTCCATTTACTTGATTCTTGTCTTCAGACCTTACGTCCTTCCTGATATCATCTGATATCATCAGATTGCTTTTCTACTGAAGGATAGGAACTGTCAGGGCCTTAGAGATTATCTCACTGCTTTCAAAAAAAAAAAGTTGGATTTGCTTGTAGTTCTCTCTCAGTTCTTTTGTCTACACATCAGTCACGGATCAACAAAGTCAACATGACGAGCCAGTAATGTTACTTTGTTTTTGCTTTTTCTTGTCTAGTTCCTTCAGAGTTTCTATCTCTAGCACTGTCTCTTGCTCCGTTGCTTGTTATGACTCTTCTGTAGACATTTATAAGAGTTAAAACACTAGATATTTTTCCTGAAACAAAAACTTGCTTACATGCCAAGGAAAATAACCATTAAGACTACGTGTAACAATGCCATCTGGTGACTCCTGCCATAACAAGCTTCTTCCTCTTTGTCTCCCACTGCTTCCCCCCTCCCTTTACCATTCATGTCATCACTCATTCCCTAATTCCTCTTTTCCTTGTCTTTCCTCCTTCTCCTCAATCACAGTATTTTTGAGAGCTGTAATCACCTTTTACTGTAATAATAGGATCACACAATCACAGACTGGACTGGTTGGAAGGGACCTTAAGGATCATACAGTTTCAACCCTCCTGCCATAATGTCTCCTTTTTTACTCATGGTATCTATCTATGATTATGCCCTTCCACCACCACCACAATATAGGTTCAATGCTTGAACCTCCCCCTCACTTTAGTCTGGATTTGCTCTCCCAGTTTGAAACTTTCCCAAGTTTTTGTACTCAGTGTCCATCTCTAATGTGGCTGTGCTGTGTACCACCTCGTAGCCGTGCCTACTGACAGGACAAATCTATGTATTGACTTCTATTTCTGTTTATAACAGCAATCACTTTCTACTGCTTCTCCTTTCCCATTCCTTATGTCCTCTGGAGTCCAATGCAGAAGATACCTTATTACCAGGAAATAAAAATAGCAAGGAAATGGTATTGGTACAATACTGGAGCCAGTGAGTCATCATCTTCTCAAAACTTATGCTTAACCAGAAAGAATCAAAAAGAGCTATAGATTTTTTTAATATATATGAAAGATGTCTACAATAGAAGATTTAGATTTCTTGCCTCCCTTATTTTAAAATATATATTGAAAAAAGTTGTTTCATTGTGTCTTATGAGGACCTAATTGGAAGAGTTTTCTGGCAATAGATGACTGAGAAAAAAATAGCAAGTTCAGACTACAAAAATATAGCAAAATTTTATTCCTGAAGAAAAGTAGCCAATGGGATAACTGAAATTAGGGAGTTGAGGGCCTTAATTATCACTTCTGAAGAAATATGATGCAGTTGAAAATTCAGGGCTGCAGTGCTGAGGATGTATTCCTGACAGAAGTCAAACAAATGATGATCCACATGGTCCACTCTAGCCTTGAACTTGTCCTAGAACTAAGGGGTCTTGATGTAGTCATGGCACATGTACACAGACGCTGCATCTCAATGAAAATCCAGTTGCAGAAATTGAAGGAGGAATAAAGGATCTTTCAAGAAAAGGTCTTGCAAGCCAACGTGTAAAAGAAATCAAAATGTGAAATTACGAGTGAAGTCTTTAGTTTAAAAAGTTTGCATGTGAGAGAACTCATATCTTGGGATTTCTTTGTACTCTGTGGGGTGTTTTCTTACTCAGTAACTGATCTTCCCCCAATGATATCCTGAGTGAATCTGATTGTTGATGTCTTCTAAGGGCTCTGCCAAATAATAATTCTGCTGCCACACCTTTGTTCCTCTTTCCTATTCCAATCTTTTCTACTTGTGTGATTCAGTTCTGTAGTGATACCTCTGAAACAGGCTTCTTCATGTCTTTGATGTCTTTTGTTTTTCTTTTCATTGTAGCTCTTTACTCAACTTACCATCCCTCACTTCTGTCACTATAATAAGGTGAAATAGATGGGACCAAATATGACTTTCTTCCACCTTTCCTTCCAAAGCTCACTGGATGAGACCATCAGCTGGTGAAAGTCATCATAGTTCCAAAATTACAAAATTCAAAATTGCAAATTTTTAATAAATGTTATCACTGAAACTCTGATAATTCCCTCACTGTCTTTCTTTTCCCACCTGTTTGCCTCCATGACTGAAAACATTGCCATTCTTTTCATTGCTCAGCACTGAACTTCCTTTTCCCTTGTTGGAAGTGAAAGGCAATAGAAACAGACTATGCAATGCTAAGGAGGGGAAAGTGCTTTTCATTTTTTTGGCAGATCCCAAATCAGCACTCGTGGGCACAGGATGTGATTCTTGGGGCCATCCTGTGCAAGGCCAGGAGTTGCACTTCAATGATCCTTGAGGGTCCCTTCCAACTCAGGATTTGGAGGCTGTGATTCTATGAAATAGAGCTCCCTGTGAAGGATGACCAACCACCCACTTTGCAAATTGATAACAATTTGCTGTGCTTGGCTTTGTTTTGCAATCTAACTTAACTGCTCTGCATCGTAAGTGCTTAAAAAGCATAAAAGACAAGAGGATATTACAAGTATCCAATGCTATACATTACATTTGTATGCATACCAGGGTATAAATATGCAGGACACGTGCCTGGACTATTAATCAAATTCTTTATTAAGCTCTTAAAACAGTATGCATCTATGAATAATGCATTATTTCATAGCATATTGTTCACCTTATTTAAAAACATGGAGCTATCCTGCATATGTAGAATTTCATCCCTTGCATGTAGAATTTTGGGGTCGTTTTCACAGGAGATTTATTAGAGTGTCTGAAACAATTCTAATAAGCAGTGAGCCATTGAATCTGCCACTTCATGAATAGAACTGGTAGTAAAGCATCCGCACAGCTGCAGGATCTATCTACAGCAATAATTTTAGATCAAGTGTTTTGTATTTGCTTACAAAGCACCCTCTGCTGTTTGAGCTGCTACATGCTTTGTAGATAAAGCTGCATTTCGGAAAGATCAAAAACCTTTTTGTGGGGCCCTATAAGAGCCACAAAAATATGCAGGGAGAATCTTATCAATCTTGCACCTATAATACACAGTGTTTGACTTGCATTCGGAAGTGTCACGGGGCTAGGAAACATGTTGTCATATCAGTAGCTTGTTTTCTTTTCCAAGTAAGAACAAAGTTGAAACACACCTAACAGTAAGGTTAAATTCATCAAATGGGACAAAGCCGTCCATGTTTGATTGTTAGATTGGCAGAAGGACAATGGAATCTCCCCCATTGCAAATGCAATTCCTCATTTGACACTTGTATCTCACATGAGAGGACAATGTAGAGTGGACATCCACTGTTTAACATAATCAATATTTCATGGTTATGGCATGAGGGTTTAAGTTTTGCATGCATCTATCTTTGGAACAGGAGTCTGGAGATGGACTAAAGCAGAGGTTTTTCTACACCTTCTCAAGGGGTGTAAGTGCTGGTGTGTACAGCTTTTTTCAAAGCCTCCATGAACTATTGTGCTGTGCATCTTGCTGCATTTGCGTATCTCTTCCTGTGACTGCCAGGAGAATCAGTGGGACACTGTGCTAGAGCACAGGTTCCAAATGACAACAAAACCCAAGGTATTTTATACATAAGATGCCAGGGTTGGATTAGCTCATTTACACTGACTGAAAATGAAGTGCAAAGTCTAGCTGAAAACTGAAAGAGTAAATCTGAAAAAACTGGGAAGAGGAGATCTGCTGTGACTGGAAAACGTGCAGGGAAGGAATCATATCAGCCCCTAAAGTTGGCAACTATCTGGCATATGTTGAATGTCACTGCAATGAAAGGAGCAAAACATTTCCTTGTTTTAAAAATAACTTACTCTCCATGTGGACTTCAAGGGCACTTGCAATACATGTTGATATTCCTTGGTGGGATTGAGCATGTCTAATTAATAGAGTTGCTTGGAAGCTTTTCTAAGAAAAATCACTTCAAAAGAAAAAGCAATTTCTGCAGAAATTGTAATATTCTGTGAAAGAAATGAAAGAATTGAAACAAAATACATTGTTGAAGGCTATTGAAAATCACAGCACTTCAGTTCCTTGAACTGAACACAAATGTAACTTCAGTTTATCTCAGATACTGGGCAATACCATAGCAAATAGTTTGCTAAGGTTTAACTGTTCAAATTTGATTTGTGACTTTTGGCTATAAGACACACTGAACCTGGTAATCTCCAGGTTGAACGCCTGTCCCAGAAGATGGACCTTATTATGGAGCCTTATGCTGGACACCTGAAACCACAAATGATTCCTGACAATTTGGGTCAGCACATATTAGAGATTGGTTTATCAGAAATACTCAGTACTGATCTAGCTCTGCTCCCATTGACGTCACTGGGACCAAGTCAATTTGACTTCAATTGGAACAAAGTCAGGCTGATGCTGAGTTGTTTTGAGATCTCCACCCTATATCTTCCTCATTGCATTAATTAATTATTGCTCAAGTTGCAGCTTAATTTAATAATGTCTCCCAAAACATGATGAGCTTTGCTATATTTCCTTCTTTACCATCTCTCTGTCAGTTTACCAGCAATGTGAAAACATAGTGGTGTCAGAGTAATAATTTTCCATATTTTTTCCCCTAGAATTCACTTTTGTGTAATGCAGTATCAACTGTGTATATGAGAAACATTGAAATAACCCTATGTATATCTCATTTAGTCTACAGGTGTCTCTCTGTAGGTCACTTTCTGTATATTTTGAGCAACCGGAATAATCACATAACTTGGTTGTTAATACTGTGTTCCTGATTCAAGCAATGTTCTACAGGTAGAATAAATCAGGGAGCAAGTAATAATAAAAGGGGAAGCAAGATATAGAAAAAATCTGAAACGACAATATTTATGGAGACTCTCTTACCAATGTGCATCTGTTTGCTTGAAAAAAACAAAACCACACTCACACAACCAGTTACCAGGGACGCCCATGTCAGTTTTTTGTGGTGGGTGAGCTTCTTTTTTTCCTGAGCATTGTTTACAGTAGATGTCTCTCAAGCAGTAAAATGAAGACCTCATCCTCCTTTGCACACCAACCTAGAGAAGTCAAGTTTTTAAAATTGACACTCTTTATGACACCGGTGATGGGAAACGGTCATTTCTACTATTGTTATCTTGGCCCTTGAGCAGTTTTGGCAGAGGCCAACTTGCCCTCAGCCAAACAGCTCCCAGGCATGACTCAGGAGCCAGCACAGGCCAAAAGTTGACAAAGGGAAGTATAGGTGGCATCAGCCATTTCTGAAGGCTGAGAAATCTTAGAGTGTGGCTGCCAAATACAGCAGATGGGCTCAGGGACAGGGCATGGCCTGCAACTGCTTAGTTACCTGGTGCAGATGTGGACTAAGACATGCAAAAAGCTGAAAGGATGGAAAGTATAACGGAGTCAGCATGGGGGAGTGTTACACAGCCTTGTGAAAGGCCCTGAGCTGTGATTAATTTTAGTGATGCAAAAAGAATGTATTATCACTGCAACAAAACACAACAATGTGTGTGACAATCACAGCACTGCATGGGCTGGGAGCAAGGGACCCTGGGGGGCTCGCCACTCTCATCTCTTGTTCCTACCAAGTTCAGCACAGCACTGTGCTTAGGGGCCCATATACCTAAGGTGTGATAACCTCCAAGGATGGAGTTCCCACAGCCTCTCTGGGTGACCTGCTCCAATATTTGACTAGCTTCATCTTAGTTTTGCCTTCTATCAGGTTGGAGTTTCTCGAATCTTAGCTAGTAACTGCTGCCTCTGCTCCTTCCAGTCTGCACTTCTGTCTCTGTTCTTTCTACACGCTACTAATAGATTGTTGCAGAGAGCAAAAGGATCCCCCTTGGCCATGTCTTCTTAAGGTTAAATAAACCCCACTACCTGTTCCTTGTATTCCGTGTTCCACCTTGATGGTCTGTCACTGGAATTGATACAGTATGGCAACCCTCTTCTTGAGGAGCTGCAAAAAGGACAAAATATCTGAATGTGGTCTCTCATGTGCCAAACAGTAGGGCAGGATCACTGCTCTGGAGCTGCTGGCTACATTTTTCTCTACTCTGATGCAGACCAGGATGGCTGCCCTTGCTGCAAAGTCACCCTGCTGATTCCTGCACAGTTTGCTGATGACCAGGGCTCACAGGGCTTCTTCTGCAAAGCTGCTTTCTTTAGAAATCTTCTTTCTTAAGAATCTCAACTTGTAAGGGTAACACTAAAATCTGCATTCCCCAGAGTCTGTACCTAGCTGCTAGTTTCCCCCAAAGATTTGGGCATTAGTGACCACATCCTGCTTCACTGGGATACCCAGTACACAGAAATACCACACCCGGTGAGTCTGCAAATTACAATATACAAAATCACTCTGCTATATGACCAACCATCTTACCAATCTTTCCCTTCACTCAAGCAGCCCTTGAATGAATGAGGTGAATCATCCCTGTGCTACAACATATGGAGCAATTCTCAGAGTAAGCGTTCATTGATGTGGTCCATCATTCATAAAGCTTCCCAGTAGAGAAGATGCTTGGTCAGTGAAATCAAAATTGATGATCTGTGTTCTGCAGCAGAGATTAGATTGATCTCAGCCTCAGCATAATCAAATTACCATTGCACTGGGTTTAAAATGGGTAGAAGAGAGCCTAGTATAATAAGGCTTTTCTTGTACACTTCAGGCTATTGATCATGCTAGTGCAAAGAGAGAAGAAGATTGGTGTAAAATGGTAGTGAATCAGAATAGTGGTGTCTTCCATGAGTTTTGATAACACAGGATTCTCTACAAAATTCTTCCAACAAGGTTGGACTTCTTACATCTTATTTATTAATGTAGAAACAACTGCTAGAGAAACTGATTTTCCAGTTTCCTGCAACACTAAAGACTTAAAGCCTTATAAAAAAATTAATTCAGTAAAAGATGTGATTTTATGTGTGAGGAAAGGGTAGTCATGAAATTGCATGAATATAGGTATACTATGGCTAAACATCACCCTTTGTTCCCTACCCCCAAAAAAGGAAACCCAGACTTTCACCACTAAGTATTTTACCCAGGCATCTCGAAGATGCTTTGTGTGCTTCCTATTTCCCTGGGAACTGCTGGTTTCCCTGGGACACCCAACTAAAAATAACGTTGAGAATATTTTTTATTTCAGGGATAATAGTATGTAGGCTTCTTGAATTTTACATTGCTGTCTTGTGAAAGGATGAATTAAATTTCTTAGGACTTTGAATGTTTGGAATACTGGAGATGTTGGTGAGCCTAGCTAGAAAATAATACTATCTAATCATAACCCACAATCCTAACTGCAATCAACAGAAAACAGCTTCTCTGCCATGGGACCAAATTTTGAGGACCTTATTTAGATCAGTGTTGGATTAAGTCCCATTTTCTTACTTAAAACGTAGAAATTTAAGGGCATCAGGATTTATATCCATGATTCAAAGGAGATACTGTCAATAAAATGGACAAGAAAAGTCCTTAAGTGTCCCTCTAGGCTCTATGACCCTCAACAGGCAAAATTAATCATACATTCACACCTGCACATCCTAAACATGCAGAAAAGTTTTTATCTGACTCTATAAGCAATCCCACTCGATTCCCAAGATATAGGGATGGGTGGCACATAGGTTGAATGCAAAGGAAATTTTTTTGCTCTTGGAAGGAAGTCAGAAATAACCTCAGGCTGGATCAGCAGGTAATGGGATGGCAGCACAGCTTCCAAACAAAGGCAGATATGCCTAAAATCTCTGACTGTTGCTGCTCTGAGAAAAGTGGCTTCAGATCTTTGACATGACTTAGAAGAATCTTTTATAGAGGGAAGGTGCTGAAGGGGACAAAATGTCTTTTTGCAGTTCTAAGAGACATTCAGAGAAGAAAAGATGGAGGTTCTTCCCAGGCAGGGTCAGCACCAGCTGGCACAGCCACCCAGAGATGGAGGGACAGTGTGGTGCTCCTGTCCGAAAGGCAGTGTCCTGCCCAGCTGTCATGCTCTTGCTGTTAACTAATGATGTAAAAGGAAGGCCATTCTGGTATTTCTACTTTCTTTTCCGTTATTGGATACCTAACAGCTGAGAGAGAGATATTCTGGTCTTAAGTGTGCTATGGTATAAAAAAGCTGCCAAAAGACATCATGGTTACACTGAGTTTGATTGAACAATCCAAAATATTTGCAGTTCAATATTGCCAATTAAAAATACTTGCCAATTATCAACTGCTCGTAGCAGTGAAAATGTTCATTAGCTTACAAATCAAATTGTGTGTTATATACAAATAAGTTTGTATTAACAGATTAGAAGCAAATTATTATCCTCCGTACCTTTGGGATAGTTTGCTTAAAATGCTATTAATAACAATAAAAATTCATAAAGATCTGCAAATAATGGACACACAATAAGTAGAAATCATGATGTGCTCTCCCACATTCTTACACTTGCCAAAACCTCCAGGGTAAGTGTTTACTAGCAAACAATAAAACAGTACACATATAGACAAGGTAGAATGATTTAATTTCATTACTTTAGACCCGAGGGGGTTTGTTACGGTGATAAAATCTTCAATGAGATGATGTTACATTTCCGTTATTTCATATTTGCACAAACACCAAGAGTGAAATTTTGTTCACCGTTCTGTTTTTCAAAATGAATTTTCAAATCTATAGATTTCTGTTGCAATCGAAACAGGAAAGAATACAGCAAAACTATCAAACAGAACAACAAGCCATTATCAGCACAAATAGATCATTTTAGTTGCCATGGGTAACCAGTGCCAGTAAGGTATTCAGGCACTGCAGCCACCAGCACTGATACCCTGCTCTGAAAGTGCTGACTGTGCGTCACATCGCAAACTTCAATAATTATTATGTGTAGGAGGGTGGTGGCACCAACAGGATATATACTTGTAATGAGTCATTCTTTAAATAGCCTAATTTATCATCGTCAAATAAAGGGGGAGGGATTTATCCAGTACAAGGCATTTTGAAAAGCCTGAATTATTAATAAACTGAAATAACAGCAAGGCAGGAAAAACTGGACAAATACATACACACAGGCACTCACGCATAAAACAAAAGCTTAATGATAATAAGACTGAAGGAAAGTGCTTCTGCAAAAGTACAAAGCATTAAGCAAGTAACATACAGAAGTATTGTCACAAGTTTGCAGCCATAATCCATGTACTCATGAATGTGTAAATGTAAATAGGCAGCAGATAAGGTGTCAGTACCTGCAACTCAAGGTCATCCAGACTTTCACAGACCACTGACACTGGATGTGCTCAGCACTGTAGTTTCAAATAGGCAGTGTGTTTTTTCTTTCATAGGAAAAAGCATAAGATCGCCAAGACTAAGGAGAGTCATGGTGTGAAGAGAAAGCATCCTGAGCAAACTTTGATCTTCTGGTGGGAAATGCTGATAACTCGATATATAATACTCCTTATTCTGGGGAGAAATTGAATAACAGCTGTTGTTGTCCCCACATACTCAAACACACAAGGTAGCAAAAAGGTGGATGTGCACTGCGGGACATGCTTAGTCATTCATTGAGGGAATTGCACAGTTCTTGTTGGTTTGATTTCAAAGCAGAATTATAGCAGGAATCATAGAGCCTCAGGATGAAAGGCTCCTTCCGAGCTGAGGACCCCAAGACATCAAACAAGGATAAAGAGCAGCAGACCAACAGTTCCCCTGCCATCTCCGGCTGAGGTGCAGGGGAGGAGAATCAGAGGCACGAAGAGAAGGGATCAGCTGAGACCTTGTTCCAGGTTCCCAGCTGAAGCTGTAAAAGACCGAAGGCCTTGGGGTGCAGTGTGCTTCACATGAATGTCTATGATTAAGTATCTATATCTAAAAAAACCCCAAACAAAACAAAAAATACCTAGTTCACCATATTGAGGCAGATCAACACAGGAGGACAAGAAAACACAAACAATTTTTAACAGACATCTATATCCAGTGATGAAGAGTCTGTAGAGCACTTGGTTACCAGGGCCTGTCAAAAGGGCCAAGAACAAATTACTAAGAATGGATGTTTTTGCCCCTGTACACTTCCTTTGTCTTCTCTGCTGAACATACCTCCTTAGTGTCTCCATAGGGCCATGTAAAACAAGGGATTTCTATCCCCTTGCCAGTCCCCTTTATGGCTGAAGTCTTTCCTTCCAGGTTGCTCATCAGGCTTTTCTAGAGATTCAACTCCCTCTCCCAACAGCCTTTCTTTGTGTGTTTTCTAACCTTTTGTTCCCTGCTGTTCTTTCAGACATCTCTATGCTGCATTTGCATGCCTTTGTGAAAGTCCAGAGCTGGATGTGGTGTTTAAGTAGCTGCATCACTGGCATCACTGGCTGCATCAAA
This sequence comes from Dicrurus megarhynchus, assembly GCA_013399195.1. Classification (NCBI taxonomy): domain Eukaryota; kingdom Metazoa; phylum Chordata; class Aves; order Passeriformes; family Dicruridae; genus Dicrurus; species Dicrurus megarhynchus. The sequence continues at coordinate 48,331 of VXAD01011634.1, read as the reverse complement.
TAGAGCAGCTCTCATACCTGACATTCAACATTCTTAATGTATTCAGAAGATTCACCTTTTTTTACCATGACATTGTGTTGATTTCTGTTTCGTTTGTGAGCTGTTGCAGGTATCTATACTGCTATACTGCTAACAGTACAAAGTTGTAAGTACATATTCTTTTTACTTTTCTTAATTTCAAATTGTTATTTGCTGAGGCATTTTCCCTTTTTATTGTCTTCTGAAAGCTTCTATCCTTTTACCTGATGCTTTTTTTTTGAGTGTCATACATAAATTTTATATGTGAATTCCTTTTTTCCAAAATCTAGTTGACAGCATTGACTAGGACTTGTGTAAAACAGCTTATCCAGTGACCTCCCCTGCACACACACACACCAACCCAAACTGGTATGTGGTAAATTATAAATGCACCTGATGAAGATTAAGTGTAAAACATAATTCTTCATCTTGTGTATGGGGATGATGCATAAGACAAAATGAAAAGTCTTTTTAAATTGAAATGCATCCAACCTGTGCCTTCCATCATGCCAGTTAGGCCAGTTAACATACTAAATTAAAAAAAAAAAAATTCTACTTGTATGGTCCGTGTCCGCTACATCAATATTGGCTGCTTTAGTCACTTTACTGCCTTCTAGGTCAACCTTCCCATAGCTTCCAACACTTTTTGTAAAAAATTCTCAGAGGCTTTAAATTACACCAGTCTATAATTGCTGAGGTTTACCATGATAACATTTTAAGGACAGGTATATTGCTTGCCCTTCTCCAGTCTTCTGGGACTTTCCCTACCTTATCCTCTCCTTGGAAAGGTCACTGTCTCAGAGGCTGCTCCAAGGCCATCCTGAAGTGCTCTCCAGTGACACATTAGGGCATGCTGAGTTTAACACAACCATTTTATCAAAAATATCTTAATTTTGGTCATCTCTAGCCCATAGCATCAATATTGAGGAAGCAGTGTGCAGTGGCAACACAATCATTTGTTCTCATTGGCCTCAGTTTTATTTATGTTCAAAATTACCATAGATGGAATGTTTTCTAGTCAAGAATTTTGCCACAAGCTATGGAGTAGAAAGCAGGAATTTCATCTTTTCTTTTTGAACTCTTGACTGGCCTCCTCTCTTCTGAAATGACAGTGAGTGTATTATTTATCTAATTAAGACTTAACCTGATTTTTAATTCCTGTTACTATTATTTTTAAATGATCCTCATAAGGAGTGGAGTGCTGTAGCTTTCTCTGCATCACTCAGTTTTATCATTTTCCATGTAGAACTGGATAGTTATTTTCTTTTTGTTCTCTTATTTCTGGTACAATTTTACTCTAAAAGCAATTTTGTGCCTTCTTCTTTTCTTCTTTCTGTTTTGTTTTGGGGTTTTTTTTATAATTTCACTTATCCCTATTTTTCACTTGCCCTTCATTGTATCTGTTTCTACTTTTTAGATGATGCTTTATAAAACATTCAGATAACCAATGAGTAGCTAATGTAGCTTTATAAGTCTGCTTTTATGAATACTCTCTCTTATTTGTTTATTTTGGGACAGTTCACCATTGTACAGCAATTGCCTGATCTCATATGGTTTACTAATTTTCACATTACCTTATTAAGAAGCCCTACCTGCAAGTCCTGTGGTTTTGGGTTTTTCTATTATTATATCATTCATTTTTTATCTTCCAACACCTAATTTTCCTAAGCATATTTATTTTATTTCTCCATTATAATTTTTTAGCAAAAATGTTTCTCCTCATTTCCCATTCATGAGCAATCATTTCATCATGAGCCTGTATCTAGGCTTTTGTAGCTATGTGGAGGAGAATTCGGCAGACTCCATGCAGACACTACTGAGAGGTGAACCTCAGAGGTGACAGGATAGAGTTAAGACCCAGTCATTTCAAATAGTCCCATTCTCCAGACATGCTTTTCACTAAATAGAATTCTTGAACTGGAATTATAGATACCCACTTATATATACACATATAAACTTCCTTTCTCAGTGGAGACCATAGAGTATAAAAATACCTCAAAAGATTTTGGGTTTAAACACAGCAATTACTTTAATGAGGCTATTGAATGACTGTTATCTGTTGCATTATTTACCTTTGATATCTACAGATGCTTTTGAAATGCAAACTATTCAGAGACAGGCATTGAAGTTCAATACATTTTCTTTTCAGTATAATTTGAGAGCCATGCACCGTAAGCACACATAAGCAAGAAAAATATAGCTTTTCTAGCTGGAGACATATCAAATGGGAATGCAGCCCAACATACACTGGGGCAGTTGCAAGTCCTGCTTGCCCTACTGGCCAGCACCTCCATTATTTTTTCTGCATAAGGAAGAGATTCCTCCCCATTCTTCCAGGTGTAACTTGGACCCTGATAAAATATTACAACTTTGAAAGAGATTTTATCTCTTTTTTCCTAAGAGTTTGAAGGACGTTTTATGTCCTTCTGTATTTTCTTTCCTATTAACCAGTGTTGACACAGCTTCCCATTTCTTCCAGCTACGATCCTTAATATACTTAAAAAAAAGAGAGTTTTGATTAGGTGATCCATGGTGGACATTTAGCTTGATAACTCTCCTTTTTTAAGCATTTGTCTTTACCTAAAAATTTTCAGCAAATCCTCTTCTTGAATCCTCTTGAGCTTCATAATGACTATATATAATCTTAATTAGATGACATGACATTTCATCCCATTTCTTCTATCTGTATTTGTTAAGCAAGCCATGCTTTCCTGTAACAGTTCTAGTGTTCTGTATCACCATGTCCTGGTGTCATGTATATCACAGCTTTACAGAAGCTCTAAAGTTTGTAGTTCTTTCTGTTAGCTTTCATGCTCCTGACATTTCTGCATAAACATATTAGTTTTTTCAATTATTCTTCCTCTCAATTATCACTGCTGTAGTCTCCTACTCCTCCCTTTCCCACTCCAAGTCTGTATGTAGGAATCTACCTTTTGATTCCCCATGCATATTTATCCCCAGTCCTCTCCAAATCAAATTTAAAGCTTTCTTCCATTTGATTCAATTGCCATCTAAACATGGTTTGAGTTCCATCTCATCTTTCATAAGATTGATACCTATTTTAAAGTTCTTAAACAGTGAGTTGGTTTGGGTCAAGAACTCAGGAATTGTTCTATGTTAAACTTATACTTGTTTTCTTACTTTCTTTATGCACATATTTTACTCCCTTTATGCCTATATTCAGTTCAAATCAATTTCAGTGTTTTCTTGATTGTCTTTATAATTAAAGAAGACTGTTTGGAAACTGTTATTGTGTCTGTGTGAGGAAGTAGGTTTAAAGGCCAAAGAAGAAAAGGATTTTAATAAGAAATGGCAGTTGCCATTTAACATAGAACAGAACAAATGCACAAAAGAAAGAAATATATATTAGAGTCACAGCTGACAAGTGAAACAAAAATTAATTGTTTCAATGTATTTAACAAATGAAAGAATTGCAAGGCTCTGGACTGGTAAATTATGGCAGCTAGCTATTGAGGCAAAATGGTAAATAGCTTCATAGACTCTTGGGAAATCATTTGTTTTAATTGTGTGCAGTCATATTCAAATCAATATCTGAAAAATCCATTGGGATGCAGAGAACTGGAGTAAATCAAAATTTCAGAGCAACTCAGATAATTGATTATTCTTTAAGGCTGACAGGAGATAAGACTTTCACATTTACATACATTTTTGTTTCTTCTATTATGAAATTTGCTCATATTAAATCAGTTTGGTTTACCATAATGAGGAAAAGTCACTTAATATTTAAAACAGGTACAAGAAAAGACTGTTAATATTGGTGCTTGTGCTTTGTCTAACCCCACTCTCTATATCTCAGTCACTGAAATTCCTTGCAAAAAAGTATAGGCCAGGCAATTAGGGACCTAAAGTAGAATAACATTTACCAACACAATAAAACTGGAGAAGAGGAATGAGGACACTGGAAAAATCTTCTTGTACTTGGACAGATGTACCTGCTAGATAGGGATTTGCTTAACATACCCTAAATCATTTTTTTAAGAATAAATGTGTATGCACCTCACGAGCAGCACCAGGAGGAAGAATTTTAGGAGCATGTTGACACTTAATCTCAAGCATGCACCCACCAGAAAGCTCCAATTAAGCACCCTTGGGTTTGTGATGTCCACATTTGTGGTATATGTTTGATGTGTTTTATAAATAAGACATCTGAGGGAGAGATGGCTAAACATGTCTTTCATGGCTAATGAACTTGTAGAGCATATTCATGAAATATGTTAGTCAAGTTTCTTTTTGAGGAATCTATCAAGATAATGGCATATTATTTTGCATGGGCCACTCGATTTATCCAATAGAAAGTTTTACAAAACCTAAAGTATTATTTGTGAAATATTTTCCTGAGACTTATTTTTCAGTATTTTACACATTTCCTTTAGACATGACTGTGAATTAAATTTAGCGTGAAAGATCTGTTTGGCAATCAGATTTGTGTGCCCTTTTTTCATAGGTAAGTTGCTTGTCCTATCTACACTTCTGATACCTACCTCCCAGATAGGGATAAGGATATATGTCCTGTCATGTAGGACTATTTCCAGGCTTAATTAAATGTTTATAAAGTAACGCATAATTAGCAGGTATCATTAAAGCCAGTCAGAAGACAGGGAAACAAAACACAGTCCATTGGGCTTTTAAAAGCAAGAAAGAACAAGGTCCTGACTTGATAAAAAGCCTCAATAAATATTAGGAGAAAGACAATCTGTTTGTAAATGGACAAATATTGTCAGACATTCTATCTAATTTCAGTCACCATTATAATTTAATTCACAAATATTTGATTTAGGCACTCTTATGTAGACAACACACAGGAAGTAAAAATAGTGGGAAATATCAGGGACAAGTAAAGTGCTTTTATCCTGTTCTGCCAAGTTTCACCAATCACAAAGCACAAAAAATGTGCTTTTGCCCTAACAGAGCAATTTACAGGGAACATGGTGGAGTATTAGGACCTCATGGAATAAAATAAAACTGAGAGCTATTTAAATGTGAATACTTTGCCTACCAAGAGAAAAACTGAAGAGAGTTAGGTTGTTTTCCCCAGCTGCCTTCAGACTGGCTTGCAAGACCTTCATGGTATCACATATGTGAAGAACTTCACATTACATGCAGAACATGTTGCCCAGACCCCCTTGATTACTTTAATATCTGGGAGTCTGGCTAATGAAAATCTCATGATAATGACTGGCAAGTAGATGGAAAAGATTGTGAATGCTAAAAGATGTTCCAGTGCACTTAAACTATGGGGGGGAAAATGATATGGGAAGGCTGATGTGTCTATTTACCTTTCCTATGTTTATTTTTATTGTGTCTGCCATTAGAGAAACTGAGTACGTGACTTAGCAAAGCCATGCCCCACATTTCTGGCTGTAGTTTGTCGGAGATGAGCTATTTTCTCAAGTTTCTATCAACCAAATCAGTTAACCAATTAAAAAATCCACAGAATTTATTCCTGTAAATTCCAGGCACATAATTTGCCATTCAGTTGGAACTGAAACAATGGCATGATAATAAAAGGACTTTTCATTTTAAACAGAGTAGCATTTGAAGTCTCCTTAGACTGTCAAGTGATGAGTGCAGGATCATGAATGCCAACATTTTTCTGTTGTTGATTTCATTACTTGTCTTCACTTGGGGATTATCAGGCCCTAAATTCACAAAATCCCCAAAGACCCTTCAAAATATTTTCTGTCTGAGTGAAGCAAAGCAACCTTCTACAGGACGGGTGCAAGGTGTTTAGGGCGCAGTTGCCCTAAACATGCCTGCATGCCCATACCTTTTAAGTATCTGCCTGGTGATACTTCCTTATTTTTATTGAGTAAATACTTTTTAATATATTTTTGTGGTGCTCCTAGTTAGGAATTTTGGTGGATTTTTGTTTGTTGGTTTGGAGATTTTTAAAATTTAAAATAGGAGTGACAAGCCACAAATAGAAATAAGTATCCAAGAGATAGAGCATTCCATTAGTCTCAAGAGATTAATTATAGAATCTTTATCCGAGTTGTCTATTAATGAAATTGTGCTAATTTACATATCAATACCTTGTGTTTTTAGACATATTTTCCTAATGCTTTATTTTTTTCTGCAATTATAATGTGGCTCTACTTTGTATTTTTCATATTTAGTAACTTTTAGAATTTTAATACAGTAAACATAGGTGTCATATTTCCCTTTTTTCAGTGTGAGTCCCTCATCTGCCCAGATATTAGCTTATACTGAAATCACTAAATTTTATCATTATTCATTGGACAGATTGTTTGGAAAAGGGTCTTTTAACCTCCCTTCTTTGTACAGTTCAAAGTCAACAGCAAGTACAGACAGAAAAATCAAATGTATGCACATTTCTTCATTATCATTTAAAATGGTATAGATCTCTCACTTTACATCTAGATGGATCTTTTTTGACATGTAAATTTAGCAATGTACATTTATTTTTTAAATTATTCACATCACCACTGTGGCAATGTGAAACTCTGGCTCTAAATGTGGTAATTAGTCCCTGGTCTTTCACAGCTTCTTGCACTGCTAGTTTTCTGAAACATTCATTTTGTCTCTGGGTTCCCCATTGTGACTATTTATCTGTAGGGGTGTTTTCACCATGGCCTTCATTATTATGGTATCTCAGCACCTGCATCACACACTGGGTTCCAAACCCTAGGTCAAACATTGTAACTCATCCTTTAAAAGAGCATAAGGGAGTAATGTTTTCATATGAAAGGAGGAGCAAAATATACATTCCTTTTAGATTATTTTTTATTTTCGATTATGGAAACTAACCAGCAAGGAGAGAAGACAAAACACATGGAATTTGATCTCTGAATTAATGAGTACCACCTGTCTCTTGTGCTGTAACTTCAGCACCTTTCAAGAACTCTAGATTCTATCTATGGCTCATGTTCTCTCCCTTAATTTTGTCAATGTGTAGCACTTTTTCTCAGAGATAGATAGGCTTTTTGGACCATAGATGCATTATTATAATTCAAGAAAACTTAGAAATCATAAGAGATTCAAAAAGGTCACAGGATTATACTTCATGTCACTGTTGTTGGTTTAACCTTAATAATTGACAATGCTATTAAAAAAAAATTACTGGAAGAAAATTATTTGTGCAAGCCAAGTCCTTAAGTGTTGCTTTTGGGGAACTGTGCTGTAGCCAGTGATTACACTGGTGTTCCCTCGTGCTTGAGGGGAGCTAAGTGCTGCCCTGCATTTGCCTGCTGGCAGCTCATGCTCTCTGTGTAGCATCATGGCTTTTCTCATGCACCCCAGCACCACTTCTCAGGCACACGTGTCCCCTTGGCAGCATTGGCTGCTCTCTGAGTAGCATGAATGAACACAGCTGTGCAAAAATGGTTCAGGGACTGTTATCTGCTAAAGACTGGACTGATCAGCCCTCTTGCATCCAATAAAGGTCATGTAACTTATACAGGTGATGTGAACCAAAACACCACAATATAGCAAATTTGGGTAAATGCTTAACCAGGTGGACCAGGCAGTTTCTGTGACAGGCAAGAAACAAGCCTGAGAAGTGTAAATACAAGCTAGAGAAGCACACTGAAGCATACTGAGGACTCTCAGAGCAATTACCAAAGAAAGCTTACTCTCTTGGGCTGCCTGTGTCCAGAGGTGGAGAGCTTTGCACATCAAAAGTGTCAGGCTTCATGATCTGTTTTTCTTTCTAAGGCAGAGAAGACTACTGACCCCAGCGTCTCATTAACCAAGTGGTTCAAGAAAGGGTAGCAGTGTTTCAGGGGCTATTTAGAAAGGAGCAAGCTGGCATGCTGTTGCCTCACTTGAATCTCTACATTATATCCATTGTGAAACTAAAACTAACACATAAATCCCTTTAGAATATATTTGTTTGCTTTTTCCATGAAGAAACAGTGGAGGCTCAGGAACAACGAGTTCCTTTATAGAGCTTTGACAAACAAAATTATTGAATTTAAATTGGGAAAAATCCCCAGCTTCTGAAAAAGAACACTATATTATTCCTTCTTATTCATGTAGGATCACTCATGCTTTTTCCAATTTGTCTAATAAATGCATAAAAATAAATAAGTCCTTTAGTGTTCTGGTTTGTTACAGATTTATTCAAATGTTGCTTTCAACTCATGAGCAATTTCAAGGCTGTAATGGAAAAGCTGAATCAGCTGTGAAATGTAACTTTTGACTTAATTATATTAATTGACATACCTATGTATAATTTTTTTGAGTATTTGGTATAATTGCTTCAAATGACATTTAATTTGTCACTTGAAGTACAATAATTAGAAACAGTTCATGAAAGAAAGTAATTTCAACTTCAAATGAAGTATTTCAAAGGTATAATTATTTTGAATGTTATAATACTGAATAGCTACACTCACAGGGCTGGGGAGCTGACGCTCAGTGTTGAAGTCTATGGACCAGTGGGTCTCCTTTGCTACACAGGCCAAATACTCATGTGCAAGATTTGGGGGAATAACACTCTGTGAAAAGGAGAAAAAACATGTTAGTTTCTCCTCCCCGTAGGCTCTCTGCAGAAATGCTTGTCATCCAGATCTCATTAGAAATCAATGGAAAACATTCCATCAAACTCAACGGGAGCTGAATTGATCCACGAGTTTATTTTTGGCTCCACTGGAGATGTTCAAGAGGCAAGTAGCTGGCTGATGGAACAGCTGCTTGATTTGAATAGTCCCCACTGAAATACTCCAGTGCAGAGCTGGGGTGGCTCCCAACGCTCTGCATGGCACCAGCCTCAGCTCCCTGGGGAAAGCCTCCTCCCCCACCTCACCTCACCAAGAGACAGGAATGTAAGACAGAGGGAAGAAATTAGCAGCAGCCTTAATAATGTCAACTGGCAAGAACAGTGACATAGCTAGGAAGGTATTGCTCAACATTGCACAATACCTCTCACATAAAAATAAATAAATCAAAACCGCAGAAAATTAAAGCAAGAAAAAGGAAGGTGAATTTCCTCTCCTGCTCCAGCCAAAAGATTCCAAAGCTGGAGGCTCCACTCATTTGCATGAAAAGCAACTGTAGCCCATGCCATGCCAGTTGGTAAACCAGTTCCCCAGGCACTGGCCTGGAACTGTCTTCTTAAAACACTTAATCAGACCTCTGAATGGAGCCTGTCCCTTGGAAATCTGAGTGAGGGGTGGCTTTCTCAGCTTCTCAACCTCAAGCACCAAGAAGATCAGGTGCTGAAATGTGATGGGGCAGTGCCATGGGTCGTCTGCCTGAGCTCTGCAAGCTCCTGAAGGACCTAACCTACACCAACCCAGTGAGTGTCAGGGACACGGCTGGAGTGAGGGATTTCAGCACTAGGAACAGGCAAACAATTTAAAGTTTATTGGATTGCTGAACACAGCATTTTTGTGAAGTTTATGCTTTAGCTGGAGGTACAAGAGAGAGAACTCTTAAAAAATATAAATCAGGTATAGTTGTGTTTTAATGTTATCAATCTGAATGTTGGCCTAAAAGCTTTAAATAAACTCCTAGCATTGAAACCATACCTAGAGACTTGAAAACCCTAAATACACCCAGGATGGATTCCAAAATTGTATGCCCACCTTCTGAGAGGGATTTTTCTTTGGATGACAAATCAAGTCAGAAGCTGTGCTTCAGGCAGGAGAGTTAACTAACTCAGGAGCCAAAAAACACAGGTCAGGTCTCGGGCTTCTTCCATCAGTCTTATTGAAAGTTACCCCTTTTCTCTGTCACGAAGTAATCGCCTTCTTCAGTTCTGTACGATAAGAGTTATTGGCCCAGGGAAGGAGGAGTGAAAGGGTTCTCTGGAAGTCCTCTGACCAATGCTGCACTCTAAAGGAGTGTGCTTGTTCCCTCACCTCTTGTCAGCTCTGGCTGAGGCCACTGATATCCCATTAGGTGCCTAACAGATCCAGACTGGCATGGAAATACAGTTCTGTTTCTATACACAAGTATATGTTTTGTTTCCTTCAATGAATTTGTAATAAGAATCAAGGTTAATGCTTAATGCCATGTGCAATCTGCTACATTATCTTTTGCATAGCAAATATTTGAAAATAATATTTTTGTTTTGGCATCCACTTCCAAACTTTCCCTATTAATCTTGGTTTCAGAGGAGCAGGCTCCTGCTGTGTGAGGAAAGGAGAACAGGAACAGCAAATTTGGGGAGTTTTCCTCTAAATAGCTTAGTAGTCTCAGAAAAGGCTATTAATTGAGCCTTCATCAGAATTGCTCACATAAAAGCCAGCATTGGTCTGGAGAAGCAAAGTGCAGTTCAGTTGTAGCTAAAGGCCAAAGTAGCCAAGCAAGCTCAGATTTACATCACTGCGTTCCAACAGCACAGCTGCATCAAATTGCTCTCTTCAGAACAGGAAGGACTGGAAGCTTGATTACAAGTGCTAGAGAGACAGGGAAACACAATCTCATCTGTACATTGTGTATGAGATCTGTTTTTCCCCTCAGAGAAATTATTAGTGGAAGAAACTACTCTACACTGGAGAGGTCCTGGTCCTCTGCAAACAGGTCTGGCTGTTTGTTTGTCAATATGATTGTGCAAAACAAACTGTGTTTTCAGAAAATGGTGAGCTAGAGGCAAAACAGTTTTATTTTTGTCCACGAAGATTGAAGTGTGCCACTCAGCTTTCAGACAACAAATGGGAATAACCTATACACAATGCTTCAGCATCTTGTCCCTCCAGCCTCTGACCTGCCTGAGCTGATTCCTATATTTGCATATTGATGACATAACTTTAATTGGTCCTTGTAGAGGTGGATGTCCTAGCCAGTGGGACAACAGGTTCAGGGCCTTCGTGTTTTTCTTTTCTAATAAATTAAGCCTCTACCTCTACCTCACATACAATTTTTTTAAATTAATGTTTTCATTAATTCTTTTTTTTCCCACTGTTTTTCCATTTTAAGAGGGTATCACAAATTACTTTCAAAAGTACCAAGCTAAATATTATTTAGCTGTGCTAGTTTAAAAGCCAAATATTACACTGGCATAATCAAATTGAATTTGAGCAGTTGAATCTGACTTAATTTTTAGTAGCCATTGTTAGTTTGGATTGTTACTACATTTTTGTTAGATTTTTGAGTAGTTGCCTGAGATTTCATTGTTTGTGCAGCATCTGAGCATGAATAAAAACAGAAGGTTAAAAATGAACTTCAGAAAATTAAAAACCCAACAAAACATAGGGGCACATTAAAATGGACAGTCTCAGAAATGCTTTTTCCCTTGTATACCTATAAGATATCTGATGATTTTAAATGTTTATGTTTGATTCCTTCTTTTTCTTTTTCTTTTCCTTTTTCTTTTCCTTTTTCCTTTCCCCTTTCCTTTCCTTTCNCTTCCCTCAGCCGGTCACTCCTGCAAAGGCAGCCAGAGAAGGATATAACATCAGTTAAAAGGGAAGCCCGTGGACCTCCAGCTAGGTCATGACTAAACACAAAAGCTAAAACTAAGACATCTCTGTTTTGTGATTGGAGTGGGGACACAAGCAAAGTGCCATGCCAGAGCACCATGACTAGTGCCTCATTTCACTCAGTATTGATCTTAAAGGCTGTGATATTTGCTCTGATACAGAAAATAAATATATTTAAATTAGTTGACTTTCAACAATTCACACTGCAAGTACTTTGCTAGCATTCAACACTCTTTCTCACTCTCCATTTTTTTTTAATCCCATGCCTTTACTATATCCTGATAGTATTTCTCCTATAAAGATGCAGGATTTGCCAAGGCAAAAGAGTTTATTGCTGTGAGTTGGCTATGTTCAGCAGAGGTCTGCACAGTACACCACTGTACTTCATGTACTGTAAGCCTTTTAGAGTGGAAATTTACTGCGGTATCTCACCTTGAGAAGAGAACCAAAACAAACTTACTGGAACAGTAATTTAAAGACTGAACTTTAAAAAGAAGGGAGAGAAATAAACCTCCTACCACTCCTCTTAAATGATCGGGATCGTGTGAAAATCAATAGGCTGACCCTTTTTTTCCTTTTTTTCTTAACACTGTAAAAAGTCCAGCTGCAACTCTGTGCAGTTGATTTTAGCCAGAAACTGTTGCAGGAAGAGCAAGTAGGTGTGTGATGGGATGGGGTAAGTGGGCAGACCCCACCCTGGAGGGCAGTGAGCTGCATCCAGCAGCTCTGAATGGCACAGCCACCGCCAGGGCAGGATTCCTGAGGACACCAGCTCCGTCCTGCCCTCTCCGGGTCCCTATCTGCTGGCACACTCCTTGCTTACCTGAAGCATGGGCAGGCGTAGCTGGAGCTCCCTCGCTGGCTCTGTGGAGCAATTCTGAGCAAGGGAAACACGATCTGCGAGGAGGAATTTCCTGCCTGCTGCACAGACTTGCTTTGTACATAGATTTATAACGCAATGCTGAATAAAATTTCCTAAAGACTCCATTTTCTGATCTCCTCTTTAAAAATTATATATATAAGAAGAAATCCAAGTTATCCAAGAGATCTCACTGCAAAATTTGGAGCTTGTCTCTATTACAATAAGTACCAGCAGTCTATCCAAAAAAACATAACGTGGAGCTGCTATCTTTACAAAGTGTGGAGAGCTTGTCAAAGAACAGATCACAGCTGAGCCTGCAAAAAGCAAAAAGTTAAAGCAAAAGTGCTCTCCTGACAAGAGATATTGAAATGGGGGTAAGAAGCAGAGGTTTAGGGTTTAGGTAAGGAAACTGCAGAGTCCAGGGGCAGCCTGGCCAACTGAGAAGACCTAAAATAAGCTTGCCAGTTGGGAAGGGGACTGTGCTGCACTGGTATGTCCCTGTGTGGATAAAGAGGTTTCCCTGAGCTTGGATGATCTTGAACAGGGTTATTCATTCATGGCTGAGTGTGTATGACCGGATCTGTACATTTGCCAGCAACTGTTTTTAAACCAATTTTCCTAATAAATAATTCACTGACATTGAAACTCTCCTCAAGAACGTAGCAATAGTGATGCAAGTTAGGAGTCATGTGCCAGTTTTGGGATAGTATTTCTGGATGAAATTTTGGGGCGTGAGACTCCTGAATGTGGTTAGCCAATGTAAAGAGCGTTTTCTGAGATATATAAGAACAAATTCACCAAATCCAAAGGGAAATTTGAAGTTAAACTTCTGTGTCCCAGAAAATTGAAATATTTGCCAACATGGGAATTACTCCATTGAGGAAAAAATGTGTAGAAGTGGGTTTTGGTCCAGTCTAAACCAGGACATTAAAAAAAAAATTAAAATTACAAGTTTGGGACAGATAGGGAGCTGTTTTTCTACTCAGTTCAGCTGTATGTAGGTATCACTGATGCGCTGCCAGCGCATCCTATGGAGGCTGCATGTGAAAAGCATCATTCTACCAGCCTTACTAAAAAAACAGCAGCAAATTTTGAGATTTCATATTTTAGAAAAACTGCAAGGGCTGTTTCCTTATTCTTCCTTTCTCCCTAGAAGTCATTAAAGTCTAAAGTGGTAGATCTGGGCAGAACGGCATGGCTCAGTCCAGAGAGTACCTTGTTGATATGCTCCAAGTTTTATGCAAGGCTGGCAGAAATACTTCTTGAATCCCTCTGTAACTTTTATAGTACCCAAACACATTTTTTTTCATGGCAAGATTGATATAAACTCTTGATTAAACAAACACTTGTGCAAGAAAGAACTGGATAGCTGCTATTTAGGAGAAAAATGAACGGCCTATAAGGGTTTCTATTGAAATGTATGTTACTGTGGCTCTGGGTATTACTTTTTTTAAAGGAAAAGTAAAATAAAATTTTACACTTATTTTTAGCTGCTCCCATGAATTAATGTCCAAATGTAAGCCCAAGGTGTTAACAGTCACAAAACAGAGGAGCTGTTCACACCTTTGGGAAGCTGACATGCTCTACAGTACCTTCCTGAGAACAAAGGTGTGGTTTTCAGTTTGTTAAATGCTTTTATTCAGAAACTTAGACGAGTGAACCTTTTAAAAGAAAACCACTGAGCAAAATAGCAAACTAAGTCTCCTCACAGGGCAACAGGAAAATGGCTACTTTAATAAGAAGAAAACATAAATCACTTATTATGTTCTTTCATGTCTTTATAATGTTTCTGAATATCAAAAATTACTTAAAAATGTTTCCTGAAGTAAAAGAAAATGTGACATCAGAAGCATCATTCTCATTTCTGCTAAAAAGCAGCAGCTGCTGGCGTGCTGTTGGCACTTCTTAAACTTATGTTCAGTTCTGTTGATAGCGCTGAGGAAAAGGATATATTTTCAAATAGTAAGGGAGAAAAAGTTAGTGCTACTGCAGCTTGTGAGTGGCACAAACAGTGGTTAGTGGAAGTAGTCTGCGTGCTGCCTTGGCTTGTTATTGCCACTGGGAGGCTGCGGTATAACTGTGTTGGGAGAAGGATTACTCCAAACCATAATGGATCCCTGGTGGAAAGTTGGACATTATGTAAGGAATGAGAATTGGGCTCCAAATATGTAACAGAGAGAGCTTAGATCATAAACAGTACATAACCAGTGCAAACATTAGAAATGAAAGAATATTTAAAAAAAAAAAAAAAAAGGAAAGGAAAAAAAAGATTATTCCATTTGTATAAAGCTGAGCTCAATAAGAGTAATAAGCAGGCATTCTTTATTAGAGCACTTTATACATTGGTTATACAGAAGATTTACTTGTTTGTTCTCTGGTTAATTCTTCCGGCTATTTGGTTTGCTTAGTTTGATTCTTTAGGACAGGGTTTATGGGATTTATTGCCCCAGAATCTTGATTCCCTGGAGGTGAAGAAAGGGAGACACCGAATCCCCCGTTAGAGCTGGGAGGATTATTAATATCATTCACTTACTATTGGTACTACTTCTGCGTGCACAACCAAGGGATCCTCCAAGTCATGCCTTTGGATAGGACAGTAAAAACAGGAGAAATAATAGTGCTCTTTTGAGCACTGGATCTGGGAGCACCATTGTGCTGTCGTGTTCCCCAGGGAGCTGCTGTGGAGCAGAGCGATGCCATGCATCCATCAGCCTCCACTGCTGCAGGACTGCCCATTTCCAAACCATTAGGAACTGCTTTTTCCTCAGCTTATTTCCTTAGTAAATTAAATTGTAATTGTGGTTTACAGATGGATGGCAGCACTCATATTTGCCTGCTTGCATTCATGACTATATGTTGGTTCAGCTATAGGGCTGTGGCTGGGCATCAAGCAAGAAACTGCCTTCTTTCTGTGTCCTGGATGCTTGTTCTGGGGAAGGCGAAACCTCTGCACTAGGGACTGGGTTAACCAAAGGCATCTGAACCTGGTCAGCAGGGAGAAGCCTGCAGCAATGGGGAATGTCCCTATCCTTTGACCTGCCTGCAGTGCAACAGGAAATGCCTGAGAAGAACAGGGAGTAATGTCTTCACTGCAGGGGTGACAGAGAGAACCCATTCCTATGGGCCAGGAAGGGACTGGGTAATTTATTGTAACTTTGGAAACTAACAGAAATTGATGGATGGAGCAGACTGGAGAGAAGGAGCTCTTCTCCAGTTAGCTGGAGAGGACACTTAATTTTGAGACTTGCAATGCCTTTTGCTGAATATCCCACCTCTCAAGGTTTGTTTGTGGTCTTAAAACATATCTGTAGTAACTGGATGTCCTCTTTGGTGCTTTCTTGAGGACAAGCTTTCTGGCAAGTCCAACAAGAAGACACACCACAGCATCACTAGCACAGGAACAACTTCCAGGAGGTCAGAGCAAGGCATCACCTGTTAGCCAGATGTAGGACCTATAATGGAGGACTGTGCTTCCTTTTTTTAGCATCAACAAGCCTTCTCTGGAGTCTTTTTAAATGTAGATGTAGACCATGTCTAAGTAGATTAACACACAAACACAAGGTCGGGTGTCTTTAAGACCTTGCTGTTGATCTCAAGAAAGCTCATGGAGAAAAGATCTGAGGGAAGGGAGCAGTTAAATATGTGAGCTGATATTTATCTTACTTAATAAAACTGAGCCTAGACAAAAAGTGGGAAGTAACTACTAGAAACAGGAAGATCTGGTGAGGAAGGAAATCACCTGCCCCTTGGGAAAAATAGCTGTTGGTTTATGCATTGTGTTTTATTTTGCACTTTGTTGATTCCACTGTTATGTAGTGTTTGGATGAAGACCTTGAAAGGATTAAAGCAGTGATGTTTAACCTTTCCAGGGAGATTCAGAGAAGCTAGCAATCTGGAGAGACCATTCCTGCAGTAGCAGGAACAGTGTTGCCCTTCAAAAACTGAATTTATGCCCAGAAAGAACTGAAATCTGTGGCTTGGAGAGATCAATAGAAAATAACGTCACAGGGAATAAAGTTCTCAAAAGTTTCCTGTTCTTACTTGCTCAAACCTCTCACTTGCCTGAGGCCTACTCCATCAGCATTTTCTCGGGATGGTGAAGCTATGAGCAGCATACTGTAAGACAGTTCTGCTGTGATTAGATGTAAGGAAATACAGGGCTGTCGGTTGTCAAGGCACTGCTGGCATTTTAATTTTAAGTGTCACTCAGACTCCTTGAGTGGCTTTGCATTGATATTGAATAAAATTGGAGAGGAATGAGTTTTGCGAACAGAGAGAATTTGCCCAGTGGGCTGGAAGAGGAAAGGTTTCAGAAGCAGGCATTGGGTTTAGAGGATCCAGCCTGACCTTGCTATCCTGAGCAGATTTACCTATCTGCAGTGTCCCTCCACCCTCACCCACCTAAAACTATCCTTGTTGCACCAATGCAATTGCCTGTGCAAGGACTGGCACAGTTTGATTCCCAATGAATCACATAAAAACTGATTTAATGAAGTGTCTCTTGATCTTATGTGTATTACTGAGGAAGGGTTTTTCCACTTGCCTGGGGCTTTCTGAAAAGGCTCAATTGCTTTTCCACCTGAATTCTTTTCTAGCTTATTCTCCTAGCATTGGTTTCTAATGAACCTTTGACATTTATCCTCATAACTTTCCACCCTCGAATTCCTAACTTCCTCTTTTTCCTGAGGTAAAATTTTATCATTTTCTTTATGAGGTAAAAGAGAAAAAAAAAAAAAAAGATAAATGCTCCAAGAGCTAGCAGCTTCTTCTAATTCTTTCTGTTATGACAATATGACAGATTCTTGCACTTCCCTGGCTCCCAGTGGAAATACCAGGCTCTGAGGAGACAGGAAGAGGGGTATAAAGACAGAAGGCATTTACTCTTAGCAGTGATTTTTCTAATGAGAGTTTTTAGTGGTGACATTAACAAACTGTTCTCCTGAAGAATTTCCTGGGGGCTTCAGTGTCACTACATGCAGCATCAGCTAGGTGACAAGCTCTCACCGCCACCCCACTCACTGCAGAAACAGCATCCTCAGCAGGAGTGGGTCTGCACTCTCATTTTTGGCAGAGAGATAGTGAATGCTGAGTGAAGTGAGCAGCACAACAGCTTTCTTATAGGTGTTTGTTTACATCTTTTACTTGTTATTTTCCGTGCAGGGGACATTAAAAAAGAAACAAGAAAAAAAGAACAGTCTCATATTAAGGGATTTAAACATTTTTGCTGAGTTTAATTACACTTCTAAATCTCTACTCTAGACAGTTAAGCCTTGAAATAGGTAAGATGAAGTGTAGAGAAGTCAAGGGATTAATCCAAGGTCAGTGACAGAGTCAGAAGCAGCCCCCAGGGGGTTCACTCCACTCCTCTGCTGGTGGTAAATCATTGACAGTAATTCCAGTCTGGCCAGCACATTTCCCCCAGTCTGAGACCAGGGAGAATAGGGAACTGACTTTGATTCTTAACCATCTTTTTCTGGTCAGCAGAAAGCCCTTAGCTCCTGATGATAATTGCTTCATGTGTTTAATTATCATAACCCTTTTTTATCACAACAACTAGGATAATGTTGATTTGGTTGAGGAAGCACAAAGAGAAGCAAGAAAAGTCAATACATAAAAAGAATATATGGCTGTGGAAATGTGCCAACAGACTGTCAATCTACCTGCCTGAAACCTCTTTGTAGGAGCTGCATCAGGAAAAAAAAATTAAATAAAAAGATGCCAGGTTCAGATACTTGGAAAACCTGTTTGTAAAAACGAAGGGCCCCGTGAATTTGTCATACATCCTCTCACAACGGTCTGTGGTCTGTCCATTTGTGAAATCAGCTAAACAGTCTGCATCCTTACACAGGTATAGATCTTGCACAGCGCCACCACAGGAGGAGCCCCTCAAGCAGTGTCCCAGCTTGCCCCAGGGACTGGGGTACAGGCACGCACTGGAGTCCTGCAGGAGATGATATTGTGGCTAGTCCTTGGCACTTGAATTTTGGGAGCTATCTGTAATTTGAATTGTGGTATGCTTTTTTTGAAAGAGCTTGCAAGTTCTATTTTGCTTTCTACCCCAATCTTGGAAGTATCAGACCTTAAAAGTCTGAGAAACCCATTTTCCATCTTGCTTGCTTGTGACGCTTATTATAAACCATACATTAACAAGTGATTAAAATTGCACTACAGCAAGTATGTAAGTGTAAATCTGAATGATGCATGATTACTGTGAGCCAGCAGACATGTAGAAATAATTGGCCTTTAAAGTTCATTAGTCAGTTTTATTACAAATAGTGCATTTGCATGATGTTTGTAAATTTATGCACCAGTGGCCAAAAGTGATGACAGCATTCCACTGACTAGGCAAAGCAATTACAAAAGGCACATCCATTATTTGAAATGTCTATGCAAAACACTTGTTTTAATAATTGGTCATAGTGTTTCAGTTCTTGGAGTGAGAGCTGCTAAACTCTTCATTTACAGCAAGTGGCACAGCCAGACAAAGTGTCCTGACATGCTGAACTATTGCTTCCAAATTGTTTTTATTGTTGATTCACCCCCACTCTCAGTACGTCTGAATTAGAAGTACAGAACTTCTGAATGGGATGCTGTTAGATTTACCTTTTCCTTTGGTGGCTGGAAAGCCTCTCTGTGACTGTCACAGAGGATTTAGTGATATACTGCTCTTCTCTATACATGAATCCAATGAGAACTGAAAGATAACTGGGGAGATTGTAGAGGTTATGGTGTCATTAGTACTGATCCGTTCCTCTCAGGACTTGATGAGAAGAGTAGTAGTGGAGGTAAAGAGGAAAACAGTTTGAGGAATAACATGGATTAGTTAGTGAGAGAAGCTAAACCCCATCTCCAACGTATTTTCTTAGTGATAACTGCTATTTTTAATCTAGCACATTTACTTTTCAAATTCTAGAAACTGACCAGAAATTTCTGGGTCACTTAAAAGTTAAAGGAGAGATTAAGGTCTATGTGTGATTACACTGAAGTTCTGCATGTCTGAGCTGCTCCAGATAAGGACAGCTTTAGCATCTTTTCCATTTCCAGGTTATCTGTGATTCCCAGCTAAGGAGCCACATACTTTGGGATACCAGAACTGATACATTACTGTCAGCTTGAATGTGTTTCCTAATCACTTGCTCGTCTCAGCTCCAGTGTGAGACAATTAACACACCATATGCCGTGCTCTCCATTAGGCAGTGTGTTTGACAGGGCTCCTGAATGCTGTACTCATGCACAGCTGCATTAATAAAATCTGAGGAGGCAGGTGTGTGTATGTGCATATACAGATGTACACAGGCGTGCGTGGCAGCCCAGTTATAGAAATAGTAAACACTCACAGCAGGAACAAACCGATGACGGGTGAACCATAAATGCTTCAGTTGAGAGAAACTTATAAAGACTTGAAGGGTTCTTTGAAAGTGGATTATATGCTCCTAAGATTTCCATTATTTCACTTTAATGGAAAAAAATCTTACATTAAAGATCTAGTAGCATTCTGCACTGTGAAGAAAATATCTCACATTATTAAATCAAATACAGCCCTTCCAGTTAAATTGCTTCCTTGCTTATGTTCATTAAAATTTGAACTTTAACACAGAAAACTTCCAACAACTGGACACCAGAGCTTCAAGAGCGAATTACCAAGTTTGTGACAATAGCAAAAATATGGGAGCAACTGCTCTGTGCTACATTTTGTGCCCTTCTTGCTATGCACTCCTCGGCTTAATTGTCAGGTAGACTTAACAGGTAACAGTCATGCAAAGCGTAAATGCCACCTGGCTGCACTGCAAAGCAATCATCCAGCCAAGTGGGTAAAGTGCTGTTGGCCACATGGCACCCAAAAAGCTACTTCTGTTACTTGAATTGATCACCTTTAAAGTAGTTTCTCATCCATTGGTGCCTTGACTAATGAAGATGTTAGGAAGAAATTCTTTACTCAGAGAATGGAACAGTTTCTCCAGAGAAATTCTGGATACCCCATTCCTGGAAGTGTTCAAGACCAGGTTCAATGGGATTTTGAGGAATATGTCCCTGCCAATGGCAGGGGGATTGGAACTAGAGGATCTTTAAGGTCCTTTCCAACCTTAACCATTCTGGTTCTGTGATTCCAAGGCACCCTGCAGTGCATGCTGCAGTGGCTCTTGTATGTCCATGTCACCTTCTGACCTGTGTCATGGGCACTTGTATGTCCACATCACCTTCTGACCTGTGTTTTATGTTTCCATATGCCCTATAAAGAACTAGTAGGATTTTTCACTTTCAGAGCAAACGTGTTAGGAGTATCTGATACCAGTTGCTTTTAGTTTGTCAAATTAGCCAAAGCTAAGCTCACTTGAGGTTAAGGATGATATATTTTAAACAAAATAAACAGAAACTTGTTGCTATTGTCCAGCCTCAAGGGGACACATGGGATGATTTCCCATTGCAGGACTTTGCCTCCGAAGACAGACCTAAGGCAGAGGCTGCAGTGTAGCCCAGCCCTTGCATGTCATTCACACCACGTCGGCCTTCTTATCACATAAGTTTCAAGTCCTGTAACAGGCCAGCGTGGTTTGAAATACCCTCCAGCTGTTTTGTTATTTGTTAGTTTGATATTGTTCCTCCCCTAGGGGGTCTTCATTGGTTTACCACTGTGTATCTTCCTTCTATGGTTGGTCAATTCTGTTATCTCTACCTCATGATGTAATCCCTTAAAACTGACTGCCAGAGAGCAAACCGGGGTCTATCTGCTTAGCTTTCCTTCGAGCTAATTACCTCTTGCCCCCCCAGGGCAGGAGGGAAATAAACTTGGACTGTAGCTGACAGAGTTTCCAACTCTTTCTCCTTGCCTTCTGCTACTGGCTTGAACAGCACACCTACATGCTGTTGAGGAGGTGTTGGGCTGCACTGGTAAACTGAGGCACGCTAACCTCAGTTGCCATCTTTCAGTCACTAGCTCACACGGGCAACGGACCACGTTTACCTGTGGGCCAGACTGGTAACAGCCTGGCCGGCAGGAATCAACAGAAACTCCCTTCAGGATATCCCATGGGTAGTCACTTTCCAGTACAAGGGTGAACTTTTCAGTCTGTCTCATCCTGAGCTTGTCAAGTCAAATTTGATTTTCTCAATTCTTCTTCCTAGTCCAGCTACTTCATAGTCACAAATGCTCCAAGTGACAAATGGGGTCTCAGTGCCCCATGTATAGAAGTGATGGAAATGTCCTGGGCTGAGTGATCCAGTACTGACAGATCACAGTGTGGACAGCTGCACTGTGCTGCCTGCAGTGCCTTTTGGATAAACAGGCTTGATAAATTGATGCTTAAACCTGATGACCATTCATTTAATAACTAGGTGGGGTACAGAAAATGAATGCTGTCTCTTTTGCAAAAGGAAACACTTTACTTGGGCATGAGCCACGACTGTTGTGGCTAAAGGATGACATTACATATTACTGTACATTTTGTGTTTTCACCACAAGGGAACAGATGAGTATCTGAACAAACACAAACACAGCTGAAAAATGCAGGCTCTCATTTCAGATGCTTTGAGTGTATTCACTGGGTAATCATCACAAGCAAGGAAAATCTTCTGCCTTTTTTACCTTACAAGGTTTTCCAGAAACCTGACCTTGTTTTAATTGCATGGAGGCTCTTATCATAGGAAAAGATTGATATAGATACAGTGAATCATTTTAAGCTGATGTTGAAGTCATCATCTCTTAAGTTACTAACAAAATTCCCCTTGCAAAATTGCTATGGCTGTTTGTCTTTTTGTCTCACTTTTATAGTAGGCTGCTCTTCTCACTTAATTCTCTCATGTAATAGCTGTTTTCTAATCTTGGCTTTTCAGTAGGAGGAAAAGACTGTTCTCCACATGAAGGATTTTGTCTTGTGAAAGCACAATGAGCATCATAAACTCATTGGTTGCATAGATAAATTTTTATCAGGCTTGAATTGAATTGATTTTCTGCCATGTAGATGATTGTTTGGGCATTCTTTGCTTTTAATTTTTTTTTTTTTTTTTTTTTTTATGGTCAACATTCTCTAAGAAGTATCTTCAAGTAATACAGCAGATACAAGACCAAAAGAGAGATTAAAGGGACAAGCTTTATTATCCAAAGGTTAGACTGAATTTAGGACAATTTGTGAAGGCTGAATTTTATCATGGAAAACTTTTATATATACTGATCTATTTAAGAAGGTTTTTCATGGAACAGGTGTCACAGTTTAGGAATGGCACTCCCCAGTTTAGCGATCCCCCCTTCCCAACGCTCCAAAACTACACACCATCCACTTGCTCCCCCTGCTTTCTCCTTCCCCTTCCCACTCCAGGGGTGGACTTGAGAATTGGAGGCATAGAAAGGTGTAAATTATGGGTTGAGATAGGAACAATTTACTGGAAACAGCAACAAGGTAAGAAAATAAACAGTAACAGCAGCAATATTGATAACTAAAGTGTACAAAAAAAAAAGAGGGTGATTTACATGCAAAAAGGTCACTGAGCCTGACCAGACATGACAGAACATGACCACAGCTGGTGGCACCTACTCTGACGGCTCCATCCAGCACTCTTATTCCCAAGTGGAAACCATGCCCCTTCTCCAAAGTTACAAGGAGTCCTTTTCCCCTTCCTCTGGCTGTGGCATAAGATGACATCAAATAACAGAATGTCTTGACCACACACCCTCCTGCTGATCTGGGCCAGAACTGGAACAACAGTTCATACACTGTGCCAGTAACAACTTACCAGGTTTCGGTAGGATGTCTGGAAGGAAAAGCCAATACTTGTTAGTAGAAATATGAATAATGGAGTAGCCCATTATATCATATTTTCTGTGAAATTTCTGTTTAGACGACTAGTTGTAGCATTCCTGATAGATTTGGATACTGCATTTGCTGTTCAGGAGAAAAGCTTTTTCTCTTCATGCAGTCTTCAGCACACTTTATTTCCGGCTGTGTAATAATGACACCCTAAAATACCTCATTAATCTGGACGGATACTTATCGTTCTCAGAGAACCATCTCTTTAGCAACCACAAATAGCAAAGAAAAGACCTTCATTTACTGCTATCATCCCAGTTTAAAGGAGCTTTTAATGTCTTCACAATTGCTCTGTGAAGACTGTCGGAAATTTTCAAAGCTATAACCTGCTTTACCTTTACATGTCAAATTGGAAATAAACACACAAATCTTTTTTAGTGAGTTTGTCGTGTCTTTTTCAAATAAAACCTTGGTATGTGCTACATTCCCAACCGCCTTAATCACAGCTGTTGGGCAGGCAGTCACTGTGTGCTCTTGCCTGCAGCCTTTCTGGAGCATCACACTGTGTGTCAGTTCACCATGTCCTGACCAAGGCCGTTAGGTCAATTGATGGCACTGCCAGACATAAAATAAAACAGCCACCCTGCAACTTGGCTTTTGTAGAGAAAACCAAAGCAAAGGCAATTTGGTTTTCTTTTCCTTAAAGACTTTAATTTGAGGTGGGAGTCTGGGGAGAGGAGGTGGGGTAGAAGGAGGAAGTGGGGGTATGTAGGTCCAAACCCAGAGCCTGGACCTTACGGGCATCTTGCAGCAGGGAGAGCTTCTCTCTTCTTGGCAGGTCCACCCTTGACCTCACTACAACCAAAGTCCAATGATATTTCAAGCTTACACCAAACTACTTCACCCTAATATTATGCAGCTCCCTTTCTTTTTTTCTTTTGTTGTAAATGAACTTTGTTTATAGTGATTGCACACACACAAAAACCTCATTATTGTTTCAGATTTTTTCTTTTTAAATTCCTGCACTGCTGTCCAGAAAACCCTATAAGAACAGAAAGCAAACCTCTGGGCCTTGCTCCAGACTGGCAGCCTGGTTATAAAGGGGTGAAGGAAAGGGTTTTTACAAACTTCAGTAAACAGTTACTTTAGTTAATAGTTTGAGTCTTGATTATTCACCCCACTGTGACTTACACTGTTTTTCGGGAGGGTTGTATTGTATCCAGACTGAAGGCAGGAGGTTATGTTTCTGCTGAACTCAACAAAAGGTGGATTGTGCACTTGTAGTACAGTTGCTTTGAATAGAATCTGGACCCATATGTTGAAACTGTTCTGGTCTCTAATTAAAGACTACTATCTCTGCACTGCACACTGAGCTATTTTGAGCCAGTGAGAATGCCACAGCAGGGAGTGTACTTGGAGAGTTGGTACTGAAGGCCTTGTTACACCCTGCATTAAAGATATGTGAGTAACTGAAAGCTTCAACTTCACCTGAAACTGTTCCTTTCTGCTCCTTTATTCCTTTTTTAAGGACAAAAAACCCACAAAACCAACCAAACAACACCAACAAAACACCACAAAAAAAAAAAAAAAA